>JBCEWE010000367.1:817500-1331401 GCA_039877035.1 Silurus lanzhouensis | reverse complement strand
TATACCGGGAGCCAGGGCGCCGGACATAGCAGGTCAGCTTAGATTCTTAGGAAAGCACAGGTTCTCTAAGATAGTTTTTCACACAGGAGCTAATGATATACGCCTTCGACAGTCAGAGGTTACTAAGAGTAATATTATAGAGGTGTGTAAATTAGCGAAGGCAATGTCCGATGCTGTATATGCTCTGGCCCCATCCCAATGCGACGTGGCGATGTAGCCTACAGCAGGTTATGGTCGCTGAACTGCTGGATGTCCGAGTGGTGCTCCAAAAACAATGTGGGCTTCATTAATAATTGGAGCATTTTTGAGGGCAAGGCTGGCCTGTTAGGGCGGGACGGTATCCATCCCACCCGGGAAGGTGCTGCTCTCATTTCTTGTAGTATAGGTCATAGTCTCAGAACAGCACTAGTTAACAAGTGACTGTCAGAGCCAAGGCCAGGGAGCAGACAGACAGGCTAAACCGACCGTCTGCTAGCTGCACAGAGTCGTCACTCAGGATCCACCATATTGAGACTGTGTCTGTCCCCGAGCAAAACCAAAATATAGGAATTATCAGAAAGTCTGTTTTAGTAACCTGATTAACATTAAATTAAATAGGACTGAACGCACAGCCAGCACCTCTGATCTAAAATAGGATTGTTGAATATTAGATCTCTCACGCCAAAAGCGCTTACTATAAACGAAATTATTCCGACCAGGAGTTTAATATAATGTGTTTGACAGAAACATGGATTAAATCGAATGAATATGTAGCATTAAATGAGGCGAGTCCTCCTGGGTATAGTTACATACACCAACCCCGTCTAAATGGCAGAGGAGGTGGAGTAGCAGCTATTTATAATAATAATCTAAACGTCACACAAAAGACTAAACAAAAATGTAAAACATTTGAAGTTCTTTACACCAACATAAAATATTCAGTGTCCGAAAGCAGGTCAAGTCAGTTAATTCCACTAATTATTATTTATAGACCCCCAGGGCCCTACTCTGATTTTCTGATAGAATTTGCAGTTTCATACAAATTAGCTACTTCTTTAGACAAAGCATTAATTGTTGGTGACTTTAATATTCATTTTGATAATCAGGAAGACTCCTTAAGAGCAGCAGTTGTGTCCATTCTAGATTCAGTTGGAATTAATCAGAATGTTATAGGACCCACTCATAGTGGTGGACACACTCTCGATTTGTTGTTAACATTTGGATTAAAAATAAAAAACTTAGTCATAATTCCACAGTCTGAAGCTATTTCAGACCATTATCTAATCTCGTTTAAAATTTGCCTAAGTCATTGCATTTCTACCTCACCACGTTACCGTGTTAAGCGTACTTTCACGTCAGCTACAGCAGCGCGTTTTATTAATAATCTCCCCGAAATTACGATATTTAGATAGATCTCCGTCAGACCCCGCAGAGCTCGACTGGGCCACTGAGCATCTAGAAACAACGTTACGTTACACTCTAGATGATTGTAGCTCCCTTAAGACCAAAATGATCAAGGAGAAAAAATTAGCACAGTGGTATAATGATCATACGCGCACCTTAAAACAGACCACTCGAAAATTAGAACGTAAATGGCGTCAAACAAAATTAACAGTATTTCAAATAGCATGGAAGGAGAGCCTCTTAAATTATAGAAAATCTCTTAGTGCTGCTAGATCAGCATATTTTTCCAATCTCATAGAAAATAACAAGCATTAATCCTAGATTTTTATTCAGCACGGTGGCAAAATTAACAGGGAATAAAAGCACTGCACTAACATGCACACCATCATTAGGTAGTAATGATTTATGAACTTTTTTAATAATAAAATTGAAAACATTAGGCAAGAAATCCAGATGGTTAACACAAATCCAAATTATTTTACAAGTAACCCTGTAGACAGCAGTGTAATTATAACGGACAATCAACTACAAAGCTTCACTCCTATTCATGAGAATGACTTAATTTCATTAATCTCCTCATCAAAACCATCAACCTGCATTCTCAATCCCTTGCCTACAAGTTTCTTTAAACAGATAGCTCCAGAGGTAATTAAACCTGTTTTAAAAATAATTAACTCTTCCATTAGCACTGGTTATGTACCTAAATCCTCAAACTGGCAGTTATCCACCTCCTTATTAAGAAACCTGACCTTGACCCATGTCAGTGTCCAACTACAGACCGATATCAAATTCCCCTTTTATATCCAAAATTTTAGAAAAGTTGTAGCACAGCAGTTATGCTCACACCTACTTATGAATAACATTTTTGAAATGTATCAGTCAGGATTTCGGCCTCATCATAGCACAGAGACGGCGCTAGTTAGGTGGTAATGACCTGTTATTGGCCTCTGATCAGGGTTTTGTCTCCCTTACTTGTTTTGCTCGACCTTAGTGCAGCTTTTGACACCATTGATCACACTATACTGCTTGCTAGACTTGAGAACGTTGTAGGAATAAAGGGAACAGCTCTCTCTTGGCTCAGGTCTTATTTGACTGATCGCTATTAGTTTGTGGATGTAAATGGTGAGTTCTCCACACTCTATGAGGTAAAGTTTGGTGTTCCTCAAGGATCTGTCTTAGGCCCACTGCTTTCTCTGTATATATGCTGCCTCTTGGTGACATCATTCATAAACATGGGATTCGCTTCCATTGCTATGCTGATGACACACAGCTGTATATTTCAGCAAAGCCAGATGAGAGAGATCAGCTAAACAGTGTTGAGAAGTGTGTAAAGGACATTAGACAATGGATGCTTAATAACTTTCTTCTGCTCAACTCAGATAAGACGGAAGTACTTTTACTAGGACCACATGCAGCTAGAAGTAAACTTTCCCGATTACGTAGCATCTCTAGATGGTGTTTCTGTTTCAGCATGTACGGCTGTCAAAGACCTTGGTGTATTATTGACCCGAGTCTTTCCTTTGAGTCTCACGTAAATAATATTACCAGGATCACCTTCTTTCACCTTAGAAATATTGCTAAAATTAGAAATATGATGTCGTTACAGGATGCAGAAAAACTAGTTCATGCTTTCGTTACTTCTAGATTAGACTACTGTAACGCTTTACTGTCTGGGTGTGCGAGTAAATGCATAAATAAGCTTTAGTTAGTCCAGAATGCAGCAGCAAGGGTCCTCACTAGATCTAGGAAATACGACCACATCACCCCTGTTTTAATCAGTCTACACTGGCTCCCAATCAAATCTCGCATTGATTATAAAATATTACTACTGACGTATAAAGCACTTAACGGTCTCGCACCGCAGTATCTGAGTGAACTTCTGTACCAGTATGACCCTCCACGCCTACTTAGATCAAAAGGTGCTGGCTATCTGTTGGTTCCTCAAATAATGAAGACTACAGCAGGGGGCAGATCTTTCTCTTATAAAGCCCCACAGTTATGGAACAGCCTTCCAACCAGTGTTCGGGACTCGGACACAGTCTCAGTGTTCAAGTCGAGGTGAAAATTTATTTATTTAGTCAAGCCTTTTATCAGTAGATTTTTCTTAGTAAAGGCTCAGATCTGGAGGGAGCATGGATATAGAGTGTTTGGTAACTGGTAATTTGTATGCTGTCGTCCCCTCACATTCACACGTTCACTCAGGTTTGTGACGGTGGTGTTACCTTCTGTTCTCCCTTTTAGTTATGCTGCCATAGCGGTCTTGCCGGAGTCCAAACTGCACAGTGACATTACTTTCATACACCAATAGGGACACTTAATAATCCATATCCTTCTCTCTCTCTCTCTCTCTCTCTCTCTCTCTCTCTCTCGGTCGAGTTAAACATGCTCCTGAGGTTCCAGTGACCACTGTTCCTGCCCCTCTCCCCTCCGTGGATCTTCACACTTCTGTGCAGCTTGGGACGGTCTCTCATCGACACCTTGGGTGGTTCCATGTAATTCCGGAGTAGAACGGGTGCTTTTGAGGACGGATGGACTGTAGTTGTGTCGGCGGTCTGCTCACTGACTCGGGAGTGCAGTTTGCTTCTTCACTGTACCCCGCAACATTGTATATCTGCTTCAAATGACATTTGGTGCAACCCAGATGAGGATGGGTTCCCTCTTGAGTCTGGTTCCTCTCAAGGTTTCTTCCTTATGCCATCTCGGGGAGTTTTTCCTTGCCACAGTTGCTCATCAGGGACAAACTAACTTACAAAGAACATATTTACGTTTAATCACCACATTATCTGTGTAAAGCTGCTTGAGACAATGTTCATTGTTAAAAGCGCTATACAAATAAAAATGAATTGAATTGAATTGAGGATGCAGATGCCCTGAGACCTCAGGGGAACCAGACCCGCATCCACGCCAATTCGTGAAGCTACGGGGTGAAAGGGCAAGGCCAAATGGAAGAACCTGATATTGGTTAGCTTCGGTCCCAAAGCAAACCTCAGGAACCTCCTGTGAGAAGTAGGATGGTTACATGAAAGTATGCATCCTTTAGCTACCGTGACAAACCAGTCCTTCAGATTTGAAGCACAACCTTCTTGAGGGTCAGCATCTTGAACCTGAGTCTCATGAAGAGCGGTTCAGCTGACATAGATCTAAGATAGATTCTTGGAACTATGAAGTCCCGGCTGTAGAACCCGGACTCTCGTTCTGATGGAGGGACCACCTCGATGGTCCCCTTCCTCAGGAGAGTGTCTACTTCCTGTTCCATGACCAGAGCCTGCTGGCTTCCCACCACGGCACCCCCCACATCCAACTCACGCAGCAGGTCAGCCTGATATGCTTGCAACACCGCCATGGTGTGCAGGGAAGCAGCAGCTTGAAATGCTGAAGCATAGGCTTTACCCATGAGCACAGATGTATTGTGTAGGGGCTTCGTGGGTAATGTCGGGGTCCTAAGGAAGGAGGCGATTCCAGGAGAGAGATAGGTGGCAAAAGTCTCTTCAACCCGAAGCATCGCCTCATAACCATATTCTTTCTGCCCAAAATGTGGGAATACACAGTACAACTAGGGGGGAAGGGGTGGGATAAATAAGGTTTAACCCATGACCTGGACACCTCAGTGTGCAGGTCAGGAAAAAGGGAAGAGCCCGACGTGATGGTTGTGACACGGGTGTCAGAAAGCGCTCATCTAATTTACTAGATGAAAGCATTTCCTGCTCATGAGCTGGCCAATTATATCGAGCTTGGCAACGGCGCGCTTTACAACCCTTGAAAGGAAGAGAGGCAGAGCTGCATGCGCTCGTGGCAGGGAGAAGAATTCGCCGAAAGGTGTGCTTTCAAATCCTGCAAGCAAGCTAGACCGAGCAGGTGAGGCTGGAGATAGGGACATTCCCGTCTCAAAACCCTCTGCAAAGTCCATCTGCAAACTACAGGATCTGGCACAGCACTCTGCCTCGCGAGAGTGGGACCAGACCCGGAAGGAGCCAGAGCACCCTCATTAAAAAGTGCCGGGTGGGAGCAGAGCGAGTGAAATGTTTTTACTGGTGAAGACCCTCCTGATGGAAGAAAATTCAAAAGAACATTGAAATGTATGTATGTTCCTGAGGGAAATCTAGCTGCATCAAAACACTGGGAACACTTCCGCATGACCACGCTTTGAATCACCTGTAATCTGTCTCCTAGCTTTTAGAACACATGCCGTGGAGAAAGCGCTAGATCGTAAGTGAAGGAAGCGCTTGCAGGGATGCAAGGAGTGTGGCATGGAGATGCAGCATCTCATTCCCTCAGGAACTAGGGTCACATATACTCGAGCTGCGTCAACAACGCTTTGGGAACAAGCGTCCAATAGCACCAGACTAACCAATCCCTGCTAAGTGTGGATGGGCACAGCTAGGTTGAAGGACAGAGGGGCCAGGAGTAGCACAAGGGTCAAGGCTCTAAGACCTGATAAAGGTTAGTGGGTGGACCCCAGAGACCCCAAAGAGATACCAGAGGACAATGTGTTAGAGGCCACCACACTCTGGAGGGCTCATAGGAGGATGAAATAGCATCCACAATCTATCTGCTGAGGGTCTGCATATTTGCAGGGAGGCCTCTCCTCAAAGGGCCATAGCAGATTCAGTCATTCAGTGAGGTTTGTGTTCAGTCGAGGAACCTCAGAGGCACCTCGGACAAAGGCTCAAAGCCCAGGAAGCCACAGCTTCCACAGTTCTGGGCAGAGATAGACTCTTTTGCCCCCTGCCTGGGAGAGAAGATCCATCCTAAGAGGAACCTCCCAAGGAGGGTATTCGAGAGAGGCTGCCAGGTCCACAAACCTGGTCAGCCTTGCCACCATGGGGCCACCAGGGAGAGACGGAACCCATCCTGGCAAATTCTCTCTGGAATTCTCGGGATCAGCGTGACTGTGGGGAAGGTGCACAGGCTTTTTTTTTTTTTTACAGCCCCCATGGCATCCAGCCCCATGGGGGTTGTGGGTGTAAGGGAGAACCAGAGGGAACAGTGTCTCTTGAGTCGCAAACTGGTCCACTTGAGCTCTGTAAATGTAGCGCCCCCTGCCCTACTTAGTTGTGTCAAGTCTAAGCTCTTTAGGGTGGGGCGACGGGTTCAATAACTTGGGGTCTCTCGACCATAGAAATTAAAACACTCTGATACCTAAACTCTGAAATAAACGATAAAGAACTGTTCGTAAAGAAACAGTTTTGTATTTCTTTCTTTTTTTTTTTGCTATATAGAATATATGAGATATGAATTATAGAAGATATATATTTATATATTTAAGTAATTAAGTTGACATATGTATAATAATTTATAGGTATGAATAACAAGTCAATAGGTATTATAACAAAATAAATTACTGTCCAGTCCACTTACTACATAAGCAATGTAAACAGTTCAAATATAGTAATACACAAAAAACCAACAATGAATTTGTACTCAAAGGAAAATCCTTAAACACTCTTACTGTTACCTATTTCCGTAACAGTGCAACTGCAACTCTAAATCAACACTTATATCACACCAAAGTATAAATCTCAACATAAAATAGTAGTGGGCCCACTTACACAAGCAAACACTCAATCACACAACCCCCCGATGCAGGCCTGTGTCATTGCTGGTGTGCGTTGTGGCCTTTGAAAAAGTTTAAACTGGCCTCTTCACCCAAATGAGCAAAAACAAAGCCAATAACATGTACCTGAGCTCCGGTGATCACTCACAGTCTAAGCGGAGACCTCACACACTATCCTCTGCGAATAGTGCTACGTTTCCCGCGATCCAAGGCAAACCGAACAGTCTTGATGAATGCACGTGTTCTCCACCGAGTGCTTTTCACTCACCCGATCACAGCCTTAACTCAAACTGATCTCTCGAAGGGTCCAACTCAAGGTAATAAATAGCGCAACGCCACTGTAATACGCAAAATGCAGTATATCAGTCCCGTAACGTTACGTAGACGCCCTCCGTATCAACACAACGGGCGGTTTCTACTCAAAGGCAAAAAGTCTCACCAACAGTTGATAAGACGAAAACCAGTCCGTTAACAGATCTCCTGGGTTAACATTTATGCATAAAACAAACAAACAAACACTTTTACAAAGAAAACCAAACCAATATAACACGCGTTTAGCGGTTATTTGACTTTTTTCCCAGCACGAGCGATTCTGCTCCCGAACATTCTCGAACGTGACTCGTCTCTCTTTCTCTCATTTGACTGACTCATTAATCACCAATCACATTACACTCTCATATGCATGGGTGGGTATAAAATAATTAACCTCCAATCACAGAAAAAAGTTAAAACTAGGTAGTAACCAGCACATGTCTTCCAGGTGCATTTAAAACAAACTTTAGTGAATACAAGGGGTTTCCTAACTCTTTCGTCGCCATTGACGAATTAAAGGGATACACACTAATTTTCAGATCACATAAAAAATGTTAATCTCTTTAAACACAAATTATCTGAATAGTGCAGTTATTTAAAATGAGCTTTTAAATAATTATGACTACAGCTTTTATATGCACATGTTTAAAAAAAGAAACCTCACTAGTAAGAGGGTTACATAAAATATCTCCCAGACTTGTTCCACCACATTGGGTGAAGACGCAATTCCCCAAGCCTCGACCCTTGTCTCGAGATGGTGTCTGTTCCTTCGTTTAATTAGCCTGGGAAATAAGCTGCCCTCAAAGAGAGCTTCCCTTGAGCCCACAGGAGGATCTGACGTGCCAGCTTGTACACTAGGTGAGATCGTAGACTTCCCTAGTGGTTAATATAAGAGACTATTAAAGTGTTGTCTAAATGGACCCACACATGGTGGGTCTTCCTGTGAGCTGGAACTATTGATACATGAAAGTATACTTCCCTCAGATTTACAATGACAAACCAGTCTTCGTATCAGATTTGGGACACGACCTGATTCAGGGTCAGCATCTTGAACCTGAGCCTCAGAAGTGAGCTGTTCTGCTGACATAGATCCAAAATAGGCTGCAACCCCCCGTCTTTTTTTGGGATTCTGATGTACCGGCTGTAAAACCCAGATTCTCTTTCGGATGGAGGGACCAGGTCGATGGCTTTCTTTCTCAAGAGAGTTTTCAAATCTTGTTCCATGACCATAGCCTGCTCGGGCCCCATTAGAAGGGGCACACCTCATTTAACCCGGGAAGAAGAGACCTGAACTGAATCGTATAGCCTCTGTATACAGTAAATCACTTGCTGGAAACAAATTACTTAAAAATAGAATCTAAAAAAGTTTCACTGTGAACAAACACCCTCGATTTAGGACATTAAACCTACTTAGAAAACCACAGAGGAACTTTCTAAGAGTGTTGCATGCAGGTTGAGAGGCTGCAATTTTATTCTGTTTGCTTATCAGTATTATTCAGAATAGAGATTATTGCTTGGTCACAGCTATTTGAAATGTAGCAGGGACGATGACAAAAAAAAATCAATGTGTTGAAAAATAGTGATGCCAGAAAACAGATACATTGTAATGCTTGTATCTAGCTGTTTTTTAACCAATGCATATGTCTGTAAATTAAACTCTGTTTTTAAATTTAGCCCCCTTCTGCCATATAAAAACCTTGATATTTCCGAAAAGGTTTTCCACTAGACTTTGCATGTGTTTGGAATTGTGATTATTTATCAACATGCACAATTGTGAGCTCGGCCATTTATGTAATCCTGCCTGCTGGTATGACTTCTTAATATTTTAATATCTGCTGTAAACAACAGCAAATGATTTAGATTTTCTGTCAGACATTTATTAACTGTATTTCTTTGCTCGCTTGTTTTAGAGAGGAGCTCACCTTACAGATTTATAACATTCACATTAAATGTGCTTGAAATGACAAAACATAAATCACATTTATATGTGTCTCAATTATATATTGTATAATCTATAATGTTTTTTTCTTTTTTTACATTTCATTACTTTTCCTGCAATAAAATCACTGTACCTCACAATGTTAGGAGGCTTAAAAGTAAAAAGAAATATAACTACTAATGGAAGTCTGACAGCTGACAGCTGCCCATATAAAATATGAATCAACCCCTTACCAATAAAAAATTTTAACTTTTCTTATTTCTAACATTGCTTTGAAGATACTGTGGATATTTACGGCATTTACCTCATTACAGATGACTGCAAATGAGAGACATTTCATGTCTTAACAAAAAGACCAAAGGAAAAATACTTATGCATAAAAGAAATAGACTCAATATGTTTTGATAATGTCTTAATATACAGTATCTGATGAGTATAAGGATAAATATATATAATATAATATATATAATCCATAACCAAAATCAGCAAAGGATTTAATTAATTTTCTTA
Organism: Silurus lanzhouensis; assembly: GCA_039877035.1. Lineage (NCBI taxonomy): Eukaryota > Metazoa > Chordata > Actinopteri > Siluriformes > Siluridae > Silurus > Silurus lanzhouensis. Next base: position 1,321,703 of record JBCEWE010000367.1, on the reverse strand, counting down.
TGTGGCTGTGTATAAGATCTGCCTCCTCGTGGATTGAAATAAATTTAAAGACTGAAATGCACCTGAATTTAACCATATTAAAAATATTTACTATACATTTTATTATACAAAAATACACTGTTTGGTCTTACCAGACAGAAGGAAAATGTACGCCAGAAGATTCCAACACATTTTAAGTGCAGCCATCAGGTTCAGAATGACTGAGGTTGGTGGATACAAAAAAAGCGACTGTTGAGGAAGTAAATACATTTTGAGGAAGAAAATATTTTGCGCAACTAAAGAGTAAACCTAAACAGAGCTGAGGGGGTGGCAAATTTGACCAGAGGAAATCACAGTGCAACACTGTTTTAGATAGGTGCAATTTTTTTTGTACTGCTTAGAAAGATAGACAGGGTACAAGAACACACACAAGTGTATCAGGGCTTCCTGTGCATGGGGCTGTGTAGCAGCAGATTAGAGTGCCCATGGTGACCCTTATCCTACACCAAACACAACTATAATAGGCAGATTAGCATCAACACAGGACCATGGAGCAATAGAAGAAGGTGTATGACTGGTGTGTCAGAAAAGTATGTGAGGGTGGGGCAGGACATGTATGAGGACAGTGTGACAGCAGTTAAGTGTGCAGTAGGAACGACAGACTGGTTCAAGGTGGAGGTTGGATTGCATCAAAGATCGGCTCAGAGTCCTTTCCTGTTTGCAGAGGTGATGGACAGGTTGACAGACATGGTCAGACAGGAGTCTCCATGGACTATGATGTTTGTGGATGAAATTGTGATTTGTGGTGAGAGTAGGGAGCAGGTTGAGAAGAGCCTAGTGAGGTGGAGGTATGTGCTGAAGAGAAGGGAAATGAAAGTCAGTAGGAGTAAGACAGAGTACAAGTGTGTTAATGAGAGGGAGGGCAATGGAATGGTGCAGTTGCAGGGAGAAGAGGTGGAGAAGGTGGAGGAGTTTAGATACCTGGGGTCAACAGTGCAAAGTAATGGAGAGTGTGTTAGAGAGGTGAAGAAAAGAGAGCAGGCAGGGTGGAGTGTGTGGTGAAGAGTGTCAGGTGATTTGTGATAGAAGAGTATCTGCAAAAGTGAATGGGAAAGTTTATAGGACTGTGGTGTGATCTGCTAGGTTGTATGGTTTAGAGACAGTACTACATAAAAAAAAGTCTTAGATCTTTGAGTTAAGCTCATGAAAAATTGGGGCATGCAAGTGTTGCAGTTAATATTTTGTTTAGTAGAGATGTTATTTAATTTTCTGTAAACTGAACACTTGTACATAACATCTGTACATTTATTTAACAACATTTTAACTCCGTATTTATTGCATTAATTTACTGTCTTGTTTACAATTCTGTTACATTATGTATGTACTTCTGTACTTCTCCTGCACTGGAAGCTCCTGGTACCAAATAAATTTCCTTGTGTGTAAGCATACTTGGTAATAAAGCTATTTCTGATTCTGATTCTAATTTACAAAATTTGTTCATGTAGGATATTCCAAATGCTTCTTTATGACTAAAAAGAAACAAAAAAAAACCTTCTGTATTAGCTACAGAACATTTTCTAAAACTGCATTTTGTACAATTTGTAAAACTTGATATAAAATACTTAAATAAAAATGGAGTTGTTTTTTTTTTGCAGATTATAAAAAATCTAACAGTGCTAAATAATCTTTTGACAAATGACTTCTGTCAGATGGAGACCAGGACAGAAGGTAGCTGACTGCCTCACCCCGCAATCAAACATAGAGGTGGAAGTTTTTAATTGGTTTTGGGGTTGTTGTGGAGCAAACGCCTTGCTCAAGGGCTCCCAAGAGTTTGCTAAAAGTTTGAAACTGGCAGTGTTGAATACTTATTTTAAGAAGAAGGAGGAGCATAGGATGACATAAAGGCTCAGTGGTGGTGAAGAGGTGTGTTTGTAGAGAGAAGTGGTGAAGGAAGGTAAGTTTAAGTACCTGGGGTCAACAGTGCAAATTAATGGAGAGTGTGTGAGAAATGAATAAAAGAGTGCAGGCAGGGTGGAGTGGGTAGAGAAGAGTGGCAGAAGTGATTTGTGATAAAAGTGTATCTGCAAGAGTAAAAGGGAAAGTTTATAGGACTGTGTTGAGACCTGCTATGTTAAATGGTTTAAAGACAGTGGCATTGATTAAAAGACAGGCACAGCTGGAGGTTTCAACATTTCTAGGGGGGAAAAGCTTGTGGAAGGTCTTCCTGTTCTCTTGTCATCTTCCAGTGATGTTCTGCCACTCTTGAAGCGTTTGTGCCACTCATAACACCTTGAGTATCCAATTGCACCATTATACTGTAGGTGTATGTTTAGATGTAATGTCCACAAACTTCTGTAAATATAGTGATGATTCCAAGAATTTTATATGAATTTACCCCTCAGGTGGTGCGACATGACAAAAACGGCAATGTTGTCTAAATTATAATCTTTGGCCCAACATTCAGTCACATACAGGCATTTTTATATGCATTGATCCTGAAAACTGATTGCACCTTCAAAAACATTTGACAGTACATATTTTTAACAAGCAGCAGTGTAGACGAAACCCTTGTAGTCACACTTCCTCTTTCATGTCACCACAATGTGCTCTCTACTCTAAATATGGTTCTACTTCTAATTTGTTATGGTTAATGGTTTTTATACATCACAAGCTAGTGCGGTGTTTTTTCTTTCCTTCTTTTCTGTAGAGTTTACTTCCTATTACATTTATTATTAAAGATGCTAATTCAATGTAATAAATTTGACCATACCTTTAAATGTAGAGCTTTTTGAAGATAAAGTTATATATATATATATATATATATATATTTAGGAATTTCTGACTATCATCATTTTAAATAAACAAAATAAAAAAGTATATAAATATTTCCATCAAGACACATTAAGCTATCTTTAACATGATTAAACAACACAATGCATTTATACATAATTTATTTTCTTAAGAAATAAAGTCATTATAACAAATACATCAATACAAATAAGTCAGTATGATACGGAGGCCATGCATTGTAATATTTTTTCATTTTTGTTTTTTCATGAGCCCGACTTCTTTTTCTCGGCATATTGAACAAAATTTTCTCGTTATCATGACAATTTTCTCATGATTTTGACATGAATGTTCTTTTGACCATGATTAGATTTTCTTGACAAAAAAAAGTTTTGTCTTCTCATTATCATTACATTTTCTAGATATAAAAAAGTTGTTTTCTAGAGATCATGACCTAGTGTTTTCGTAATCTTAATGTAAAAACCTGGTTTCTCACAAAGTAATTGTATTGCGAGAAAATCTCGCACCTTGTGAATATTTCTGGTCTATGACGTTGAAAACACGTTGGTGTCTAAAATTTCTTTGACAAAGTTACTAATTTCCCACAGCAACTATTTAAATTTTCTCTGCATTAAGAGAGAGGGATGTCTCAGAGGGGAACCTGACAAAAATGGAGATGGTAAACTTAAAATGGTGAACTTAATGTTGTATGGTTATGTCTATATCAAGAGGAAACAACTTTTATTCAATAAAATTACACTCTATTAGGTACACCTTACTAGTATCGGGTTGGACCCCCTTTTGCCTTCAGAACTGCCTTAATCCTTCGTGGCATAGATTCAACAAGGTACTGGAAACATTCCTCTGAGATTTTGGTCCATATTGACATGACAGCATCACGCAGTTGCTGCAGATTTGTCGGCTGCACATCCATGATGTGAATCTCCTGTTCCACTACATCTCAAAGGTGCTCTATTGGATTGAGATCTGGTGACTGTGGAGGCCATTTGAGTACAGTGAACTCATTGTCATGTTCAAGAAACCAGTCTGAGATGATTCGCGCTTTATGACATGGCGCGTTATCCTGCTGGAAGTAGCCATCAGAAGATGGGTACACTGTGGTACTTAAAGGTATGGACATGGTGAGCAACAATACTCAGGTAGGCTGTGGCGTTGACACAATGCTCAATTGGTACTAATGGGCCCAAAGTGTGCTAAGAAAATATCCCCCACACCATTACACCACCACCACCATCCTGAACCGTTGATACAAGGCAGGATGGATCCATGCTTTCATGTTGTTGACGTCAAATTCTTACACTACTATCCGAATGTCGCAGCAGAAATCGAGACTCATCAGACCAGGCAGCGTTTTTCAAATCTTCAATTGTCCAATTTTGGCACAAGCCTGTGTGAATTGTAGCCTTAGTTTCCTGTTCTTAGCTGTCAGGAGTGGCACCTGGTGTGGTCTTCTGCTGCTGTAGCCCATCCGCCTCAAGGTTCGACGTGTTGTGCATTCAGAGATGCTCTTCTGCATACCTTGGTTGTAACGAGTGGTTATTTGAGTTACTGTTGCCTTTCTATCAGCTCGAACCAGTCTGGCCATTCTCCTCTGACCTCTGGCATGAACAAGGCATTTGCGCCCACAGAACTGCCGCTCACTGGATATTTTCTCTTTTTCTGACCATTCTCTGTAAACCCTAGAGATGGTTGTGCGTGAAAATCCCAGTAGATCAGCAGTTTCTGAAATACTCAGACCAGCTCGTCTGGCACCAACAACCATGCCACGTTCAAAGTCACTTAAATCACCTTTCTTCCCCATTCTAAAATTTGGTTTGAACTGCAGCAGATCGTCTTGACCATGTCTACATGCATTGAGTTGCTGCATGTGATTGGCTGATTAAAAATTTGCATTAATGAGCAGTTGGACAGTACCTAATAAAGTGGCCGGTGAGTGTATGTCAAGATGACAATAATAATATAATGCATGCCTTTTAGGAATTTTGTAGAGTGATGTGTATTCTGGTCTGAGTATTTCAGAAAAAAAAAGAAAAAATAGTAATAAAGATACAAAAAATCTCACTTATGTGTTTATATCTTTACTGACGTTAAAGAGACCAGCAGCAATAAGAGCCAAAAGCACAAGCCCTCCTATGACACCTCCAATTGTCTCCATAAGAGGGAAACTCTCTTCATACACCTCCACTTGGGTATCAATCTGCAACACCATTACATTTGCACAACCAAAGTGTAGACCTAAACATAGCTGAGAGGGTGGCAAATGTGACCAGAGGAAATCACAGTGCAACACTGTTTTAGATAGGTGCAAATTCGTTTGTATTGCAAACGTAGGGCTTCCTGTGCAGGGGGCTGTGTTGCAGCAGATCAGAGTGCCCATGGTGACCCTTGTCCTACACCAAACACAACTATAATAGGCAGATTAGCATCAAAACAGGACCATGGAGCAATAGAAAAAGGTCTGTTCCAATGAAACACTTGAGATGGTACCAGGATGGAAAATCCACCCCTTTATGGGAAAGGTGTTCTTTATAAAGAGCAAATAAAATGCAATATATACAAGTAATATTATTTCCTTTAATTATTAAATATTAATACTGGTGTATCAAAATAAGTTCCCCTCCTGCATTTCAGCTTCTACCCTGATTGCTTCTTTCAAATGAGAATAACTGCCACTTCTGTTTTCAGCCTTTAGCTGACTGTGGGCATCAAAAAGTTCAAATGAAATTTACACCATAATGTGAGCACGAAGAGCATCAGTGTTTTTGCTAAACGTTTCCAAATCCACCAGAAATATATAGCATTTGTTTTTTAATATTGTTAGTTTTAATGTTAGGCTTTTCAATGTATCTGTGAAATAAAAATGAAAGGGCATAATAAAGATGAATATGATCAAACGCACTTCACGTGATTTTTTGGAATTTCAAATGTAACTTTCAGTTCAACGTTCGTCTTTACAAATGTGGTTTCAGGTCAGTGGTGTGAGATAAAAATGTATGCATTTTTCATAATTTTTATGTTTTTTCGAAGGCTACTTTATTTACTGAGACAATGTTGATGGAGAAGTATAGAGAAGGTCAGAAGGAGTTGCATTGTGGATTTGTGGATTTGTGACAGCAGTAATGTGTGCAGTAGGAACGACACACTGGTTTAAGGTGGCGGTTGGACTGCATCAAGGATCGGCTCTGAGCCCTTTCTTGTTTGCAGTGGTAATGGACAGGTTGACGGACGAGGTTAGACAGGAGTCTCCATGGACTATGATGTTTGTGGATGAAATTGTGATTTGTGGTGAGATTAGGAAGCAGGTTGAGAAGAGCCTGGTGAGGTGGAGGTATGCGCTGGAGAGAAGAGAAATAAAAGTCAGTAGGAGTAAGGCAGAGTACATGTGTGTGGCAGTGGAGTGGTGCAGTTGCAGGGAGAAGAGGTGGAGAAGGTGGAGGAGTTCAGGTACCTGGGGTCAATAGTGCAAAGTAATGGAGAGTGTGTTAGAGAGGTGAAGAAACGCGAGCAGGCAGGGTGGAGTGTGTGGTGAAGAGTGGCAGGTGATTTGTGATGGAAGAGTATGTGCAAAAGTGAAAGGGAAAGTTTATAGGACTGTGGTGAGATCTGCTAGGTTTAGAGACAGTACTACATAAAAAAAGTCTTAGATCTTTGAGTTAAGCTCATGAAAAATGGGGGCAAAAACAAGTGTTGCATTTATTATTTTGTTCAGTAGAGATGTTATTTAATGTTATGTAAACTGAACACTTGTAAATAACATCTGTACATTTATTTAACAACATTTTAACTCCATATTTATTGCATTATTTGACTGTCTTGTTTACAATTCTGTTACATTATGTCTGTACTTCTGTACTTCTCCTGCACTGGAAGCTCATGGCACCAAATTAAATTCTTTGTGTGTGTAAGCATACTTGGTAATAAAGCTATTTCTGATTCTGATTCTAATTTACAAAATTTGTTCATGTAGGATATTCCAAATGCTTCTTTATGACTAAAAAGAAACAAAAAAGACCTTCTGTATTAGCTACAGAACATTTTCTAAAACTGCATTTTGTACAATATGTAAAACTTGATATAAAATACTTAAATAAAAATAAAGTTTCCTTTTTTCCAGTTTATTAACAATCTGACAGTGCCCTAAATATTTTTTTGACAAATGATTACATATACTGTGTGTGTGAAAAGTGTGGAAACACTGAGTGTTTTATGCTTTTTGAGACACATGCATGGTCCTTTGTTTCAGTAAAAGCCCCCAAACACACAAGAATTGAACAGTGAATGAGTGGAATGAATGTGCTAATGGGACATTTTTATCTCTAACAAAAGATCTTCTGTCAGATGGAGACCAGGACAGAAGGTAGCAGACTGCCTCACCCTGCAATTAAACATAGAGGTGGAAGTTTAATGGTTTTAGGGTTGTTGTGGAGCAAGGGGACGATGAGCAGGAACGATGAGTCAGCATATAGAGAAGAGGTGCAACGGTTAACTGCCTGGTGTGGAGCAAACAACCTGTCTCTGAACGTGGACAAAACGAAAGAGATGGTTGTGGACTTCAGGCGAGCACAGAGCGACCAATCTCCACTGATTATCGATGGATCCTCTGTGGAGATCGTCAAGAGCACCAAATTCCTTGGTGTTCATCTGGCGGACAACCTCACCTGGTCACTTAACACCAGCTCCATCACCAAGAAAGCCCAGCAGCGTCTCTACTTCCTGAGAAGGCTGAGGAAAGCCCATCTCCCTCCCCCCATCCTGTCCATGTTCTACAGAGGGACCATTGAGCAGCTGCATCACTGCCTGGTTTGGGAATTGCACCGTCTCGGATCGCAAGACCCTACAGAGGATAGTGAGGACAGCTGAGAAGATCATCGGAGTCTCTCTCCCCTCTATCATGGACATTTACACCACACGCTGCATCCGCAAAGCACACAGCATTGTGGACGATCACACACACCCCTCACACACATACTTCACCCTCCTACCATCAGGAAAACGGTTCCGAAGCATTCGGGCCGTCACAACAAGACTGTGTAACAGTTTCTTTCCACAAGCCATCAGGCTTCTCAACACAAAGAACTGAACAGAACTCACACACACTCACTTACACACGCACACACACACACACTCACTGTGTGTTACTGTTACTGAACTGTACAACCTGGACTAAACACAATCATCACTCATCTCGATCCACTCCACCACCATTTATATATTTATTATTATTTATACTCGCACCTTATATTCAGTAAAATGTTTACATGCTGTTTTTGCACCTTTTATACTACAGTAAATGTTTACATGCTGTCTTTGCACCTCCTTGCTGCTGTTTTTTTGCACTACATTGCTCTGTTCTGTTGTACTTTTTCCTGGGTATAGTTTTTACATTTCTCCTTACACAGTACTGTATATTTAAGTATACAGTAGGTTTACTAGTCGGCGCTATACTTGGTTTTTGTCTTTTGTCTTGTCTTGTGTTGTCTGTCTGCACTCTGTCTGTACTGTTCTTTTGTTTGCACTGTTTGCACCAGGCTGCACTCGATGCACTTTATGTTGTTTTGTTGTTTAGTGTAGCACCAGGGTTTCGGAGGAACGTTGTTTCGTTTTTACTGTGTACTGTGTACCACGGTGTATAGTAAAAATGACAATAAAAAAAGCCACTTGACTTGAAGGGCCTTGCTGAAGTGCCCCCAAAAATTTGTTAAAGGATGGAAATAGCAGTGATAAATACTTATTTTAAGAAGGAGGAGCATTAGATGACGTAAAGGCTTAGTGCTGGTGAGAAGGTGTGGTTGTAGAGAGAAGTGGTGAGGAAAGGTAAGTTTCAGTACCCGGGGTCAACAGTGCAAATTAATGGAGTGTGTGTTAGAGAAGTGAATAAAAGAGTGCAGGCAGGATGGATTTGTGATAAAAGTGTATCTGCAAGAGTTAAAGGGAAAGTTTATAGGACTGTGTTGAGACGTGCTATGTTGAATGGTTTAAAGACAGTGGCATTGATTAAAAGAAAAAACAGCTGGAGGTTTCGACATTTCTAGTGGGGTGAACCTTGTGGAAGGTCTTCCTGTTCTCTTGTCATCTTCCAGTGATGTTCTGCCACTCTTGAAGCGTTTGTGCCACTCATAACACCTTGAATAACCAATTGCAGCATTATACTGTAGGTGTATGTTTAGGTGTAATGTCCACAAACGTCTGGAAATATGGTGATGATTCCAAGAATTTTAAATGAATTTAGCCCTAAGGTGGTGCGACATGACAAAAACGGCAATGTTGTCTAAATTATAATCTTTGGCAAAACATTCAGTGACATTCAGGCATTTTTATACACAGTGATCCTAAAAACTGATTGCACCTTCAAATAAATTTAACAGTACATATTTTTAACAATCAGCAGTGTAGACGAAACCCTTTTGGTCACGCTTCCGCTTTCATCTCACCACACTCTGCACAACTCACTACTCAAAATATAGTTCTACTTCTAATGTGTTATGGTTCATGCTTTTTATACATCACAAGCTGGTGTGGTGTTTTTTTCTTTCCTTTTTTCTGTAGAGTTTACTTGCTATTGCATTTTTTATTAAAGATGCTAATTAAATGCAATAAATTTGACTGCATGGCATGAGCTTTACTTTAAATGCAGAGCTTTTCAAAGATAGACTCATTATATATAAAAAAATCAGTAACTTCTGACTATCATTTGAAATAAAAAAAAGTATATACAGTATTTTACCATCATGACACATTAAGCTATATCTTTAACATGCCTGAACAACACAATACATTTATACATTTATTTTCTTAAGAAATACACTTTTCCTTTCTGCTTTCTCATGAGCCCGACTTCATTTTTTCGACATATTGAAAATTGTTTTCTCGTTATCATGACAATTTCTCATGATCTTAACATAAATATCGTGATCAAAAGAAAACAACATTTATGTTGAGATAACGAGAAAATTCTCTCTCTCTTAATGTTTTATGGTTATGTCTAGATCATGAGAAAACATTATGTCAATCAAATTATGTACAGATCACGATAATAATATAATGCATGGCCTTTTAGGACCTCTGTAGTATGATGTGTATGAAGCATAAAATCACGAATGAAAAACACACCACCTTTGTCATGTCAGATCCTGCAAGCAGAAACCCTTTATTTAGAGCAAATATTAATCAAACATAAATGCTGGTGACCACAACCTTAACACTGTATTGTAAGCCTGTTCAAACATTGCCTAAATCTGCAGGAGCTAAAAAAGGCAGCTAATGCTAATGCTATTATTCATAATCAAATTACTATCACCGCGTCCTCACTTTAGAATTACAATGATACCTGACTCTAACAAGCTAAACTACACATGAAATTAAATATGGCTCTGAAATGAAGAGCAAAGCCATCAGTCTTCAGTTAGTGCTTCTGCGCCATTTGCGGTTCCCTCAGCCCCTGCTCCGGCTTCCTCCAACATCTTCTTATAGTTGCTTTTGAAGAACCCGGCCTAGGCAAGATCAAACAAATGATCAAGCAACATATTACTAAACCCAGAATGTCTGGATGAAAAAAATAATGAAAAAGGATATATATTTTTTATATCTTACTCACCTTATAGAGACCTATGAAAAAAATTCTACTTGGTTGAAGGAACATTCTGGGGAAAAATGTCCATAGATCCAAATTTACATAAGGCACGATTTCAGAAAACACCATCTTCATGCTTGCAACAGTTGTAGCTAATAATAACATGAGTGTTAATAATAAACATGAGTGTTAAACACTTTTTTGTCTAGATGTTATTATTGCAGGAAACAAGCCAAAAGCTTTGACTTATTAAGCATTAGAGGTATGCAGAAAGTTGGAGACCCCTGATGACCCCAAATTCCAAAAATGTTGGGGCACCTTGTAAAATATATACAGTGTAACCCGGTTATCTCGCCCTCGGTTACCTCGACAACCCTATTAAGTCGACGTTTTTGAAGTGGAACCGCCAAATTCTTTTTATCGGTTATGTCGATATTTTTTTATGTCACGGAACCCTAATATCTCGAGCACAAGGGGGGAAGAATTTGAAATTTTAACGTCAGTTATGTCGATCGGCGCTGTGCAGCCGCAGAAGAACTCGCGAAAGTGGCGGAAAAATCAAACCTTACAGACACTACAAGTGTTTGTATTGTATACTGGTGAATCTCTGCTGTTAGTAAGTGCACATATGCATTTTTTTGTTAAATGTTATGCGATGAACGGGAGCGCGGCGCTCCCGGCTTCAACTCCTTACCGAGCGTGCGCGCGTCGCTCCTTACCGAGAGAGCTGTGCTCCTTACCGCGAGCAGGGTAAGGAGCACGGCTCTCTCGGTAAGGAGTTGAAGCCGGGAGCTTCAGAGAAAGCGGCCGAGAAAGCACCAGCCACGCCCCCTTCGGCCGTTCACGTTTGAGACTTTTCTGTCCCTCGTTTTTGGTTTCGGGTTCGGTTTTGGATCTTACGGGGGGTTTTTTTCCGGCTTCGCACCGCGCCGCCGGTCGCGGTATTTTTACATTTCCTTCTCTCTCTCTCTCTTGCGCTCGACTTATCTCCCCCTCGGCATCGCGGACGTACTGTGCAGCCGCTGTTTTTTTTTTTTTTTTGCGATCTGTGCGTTTATAATGTTGGAGATTATAATAAAGGTTTGTATGGAGAATGGACGGTGGTTTGTATTGTATACTGGTAAATCTCTGCTGTTAGTAGGTGCACTTATGCCTTTTGTTGTTAACAGACGTATGTAAATTTTTATAACATGCCTTCATCAAACAAATCGCGGCAACGCTGTTGTGTAAAAAACCCTTCAAAAACATGTGGATGCACATTCTCATTTATTAACGCACATCATGTACATAAAGAAATTTCAAGCACGTTAATATATTGCCGCCATTTTGCTTTTCGTTTATCTCGATCATCGGTTACCTCGATGCTTTTTGGCGACCCCCTAGGACTTCGACATAACCGGGTTCCACTGTATATATATATATATATATATATATATATATATATATATATATATATATATATATAAAACAGAATGTAATGATTTTAAATATCATAACCCTATATCAACTGAGAATATAGACTATTTTATGGAAAAAATTTGATCATGAGTAGGACAGGGCCATATTTACCACTGTGTAGAGTCACATCTTCTGTCTGTATGCATCTGGGAACTGAGAAGAACTGTTGCTAATGTTTTGGGAGAGAAATGTTGTCCCATATGTGTTAGATACAGGGTTTTAGCTGTTCAACAGTTCTGGGTGTCCATTGTTGTGTATTATAATACATTTTATAATGCACAAAATGTTTTAAAATGGTGATAGGTCTAGAGTGCAGGCATGTCAGATTCAGTCAGCATTGCCATGCTGTTGTAACAGATGCAGTGTCAGTTAGCATTGTCTTGCTCAAATATGCAAGGCCTTCTCTTGCATGTTTGTTGGAAGCATTTGTTGCTTTAAAACATTTTCAGGATCTTCCAGGCTTGCGGCACTGACTTCCGGTTTTGCTACGCTCACTTGCTGTTTTGCGGCGCTCACTCCTGGGTCAGTCCCCATCTTGCCGTTTTTCCTGTGCCACCAATTATTTATTGACACCCTAGACATTTACTCAATGGCAGATTATTTCACCAGATCTCAAAGTCCCTGATATTAGTTTTGCCATCCTGCCTGAACTATTTCCTGGTACCCAAACCTGTCTCGGATCCCTGTCCTGCACTGCCTACCTGACTTCTTAATAATACCCCAGTGCATCCTGCGATTAGGCCCTCCTTCTAGTCACAGCCCTGACAGAAAAATCTGGCCTTGCGTCATGTCGCTGACAGTATAATGTAGCCCTGTCCCTGCGACGAGCTCCTGACAAACCTATATATAGCCATCAGCATTGCATGGAGCCTTTCCAAATGTGCAAGCTGCTTATTCCACTAATGCACTCCCATACCATTAAAGATGCAGTTTTTCGAACTAACCGCTAATAACAAGCCGAATGGTCCCTTTCCTCTTTAATCCGGAGGACCTGGTGTACATGGTTTCCAAAAATAAATTAAAATTTCGATTCGTCTGACCACTGAACAATTTTCCACTTTGCCTCAGTACATTTCAAATGAGCTTTGGCCAAGAGAAGATGGTGGCATTTCTGTATCATGTTCACTCATGCATTCGACAGATTTATCCTGCATTTAAAATCATTTCATTCTGTTTTTATTTACATTACAGAGTCTCCCAACTTTTTGGAATTAAGGTTGTATAATATGTCAAGGAATATGTACACATATACATACTAAAAGCTTGCAATTCCCAATAAATTATTATACAGAATCAATTCCATATTTCATTTTACAATTTAACTGCAGTCTTCAGTGGCCTACAAGATTTTGTTTTATAATTACATTTGCAGATGACTTTTGTAATTGCACTGAAACTTTTACCTGGGTGTGTAGTTTCCTACATTACCCACAATGCCATTCGACTAGCTAATGATCATGGCAATGGGTTTTAATCCTTATGCAGCAGCTTTAGATTTCATTGTATAGATCATTGTATAGTCTGCATTGTAAAGCTACTTTATCCTTTACACTGACTCTCATCACTAGTGGTTCAAAAAACCATGTGTTTTAAACTCATTCACTTGAATGCTACTTCATATTTTTGTCACTTTATATATACAAATAGTAATAAAAGAATAGAAAATAGATTAATTATTAAATGAACATATCTGGCTTTGATAGAGTCTTAATCCGTTGCAGTACCTTGCCAGCATGTTCAGTGTTTACAGAATCAGAGGCAAAGTAAATGTATTCTGTTCTGTTGTAGGCCATTGTTGCTGTAGAGGTGAGCATGAAAATTGCCGATTGGAATCTGGTCTAAAAAGTTTAGAAGGTACAATGAATGATTATTGTTACACACATGTAAAAATAAAATGGTGTTAAATATTTAAAATAATGCACATTTAACATATTGTACCTGTTCGATCCACCCAGAGCTGACATTACCAGAGATGTTGTAGAATTTCAGCTGCCTGCTAGTGAGACTTGCAGCACATTTATAGACTGCGCATACGGCTATAGAGCAATTCTAAAAACCCAGAAAGTTTCCAAATACCACAAACAAATCAATTCATTATATTAATTCACTCATTAATCCTTAGTAGACAAATGATGGTTCACTGTTAGTGTTACTGTTACAGTTTTTTGCATAGTACCAGGCAATACTCACCAACTCAGTGACTTTTGGCTTCTCATGTCTGTCGAGATTGCAGCCAGGAATCTAAAAAAAACATAGCAAGAAGTTCCACCTGCACAAGAACTGAAGTGTATACTTGCTTATATGTATTTATGAATTATATGTATGTATTTTTGCATGAATCAAATTCCCATTAGGGATCATTTTAATAGGGACATATTTATACGAGACTATTTATGAGGTGATATTAGAAAGTTCAGACACTAGCTCTGTTTACAAGAAAGTACTTTATTTATCTAAGTTTACACACCATTACCTTCAAAATAGTCCCCCAGCATAGCAATACAGCAATCCCAGCATTATTCCAGTTGGGGACTATCTTAGTCTTTGCTGAGTGATCCAAGATGGCGTCGCTGTGTTTCGCCTACCACTTGCTCCTCTGTTTTTTCATGTTTGTTTTCGCACCACGCTGCTGGAACTGCGTTTTACAACTAATCGCCTCTTAAACACCCAGTCCTTTAGACCACCACCGCCACTGTTGACATTAATTCCTCCTTTCTTGAGACGCCCTGTCTGTCTGCTACCAGGCAGGAAGCGCCGCAGAAGATGCGGTCGGAGAGGCGGGGTACATTTCAGGCTGAGGACTTACCTGGATTTTCCGTCTCCGAGGTGTAAAGATCAACCAGGATTTGGCAATGCTAGAAGATCGCGGGAATGCTACCGATGGCTTCGGCCGGTTGGCTCCAATACTGGTGTTTCAGGGTCCTCGCCACGTGGAACATCCACCCTGGGTTGTGTCCAAGGAAACCTCTGTCCAATTCCTTGTGTGACATCGTCGCCTGTCAACTTGTCCACGTTCAGCATTGCACTTTGTAACACCAGATTGTTCAACAACAAAACATTTGTCCTCCTCAGTGATGTCATCTCCTCTCACAATCTGGATCTGTTTATCCTCACCAAAACCTGGCTTCCCCCAGGTGACATCAGTGCCTTTTCGGAAATCCTCTCCTCTGGTTACCTTTACCTAAACACGCCGTGGCAAATGGGTAGGGGTTTGGGGGGATAGCCACCATACACAGACAGTCCCTGAAGTGCCGCCAGCTGTCCACTAGAGGGTATTCCAGCTTCAAGTTACAAGTATTTGTGCTCACACTACCCTGTCCAATTTTATCTGCAGTAATCTACTGGCCGCCCAAATCAAACAAGGATTTTTCAATTGAGTTCTCAGAGTTTTTGACAGAGTTTCTAGCAAAGTTTGACAATATTCTAATCTGTGGTGACTTTAACACTAATTGATTTTCCCATCTCTGACCATTTTCTCATACGGTTTGACATTTGTGCTGTTTCGCCTGCACCAACGTCTACTGCCCCTCATCATCATCACATTATTACCTCATCTACAGTCAATGATTTTGTCGCTGCCTTATCTGTTTCTGATCTCACCTCTACTGCTGAATTGGCATCGCCTCTTTGTCCGGACCATTTCCTCGCCTCCTTCCATACCATCTGCTCCCAGATTATGGACTGTTGTGTTCTACATGGTGAAGTCGACCAATGGTCCATTGGACCCCTGTCTCATTGATACAACTCGGGCCCTCAGGCACCGGTGTAGACAGGCTGAGCGAAGATGGAGGAAGGATAGGCTGCAGGTGTCACTGGAAAAGTTTAGAAAAAGTCTTGCCACCTATCAGAGTGCACTGAAGGAAGCTAAAGGACAGTACCTTTCTGCTCTCATCAATAGCAATAGCCACTGCCCTGAAAGTTTATTCAGCACTATCAATTCTGTCATAAATCTGGTGTCTGTCGCCTTGAATGACGTTTCTGAAAACACATGCAATGCATTCAATCAACATTTTTTGGACAAGGTTTTGCCTGTTAGGCAAACCATTACAAAAGTCCCTGCTGTTGCCATGTCTACTCGTGCGGATCATGTGGTTTGGTTTCTGGCATTCATCATGCACAAGTTGCCGAATGGTTTTGACATTTTCGTGGGTTGAGCTTGTTGAAGGTCTTCCTGATCTCTCGTCATCTTCCAGTGATGTTCTTCCACTCTTGAAGCGTGCAAACAACTTAAAAAACACCTTAAATGAATTGTTGCAGCATCACAGTATGTCAAATTTATGTCATGTCAAATGTCTCTGTGGCAGATTTGCCCAGTTTCAAGCAGAATTTCTCAGCTCCACCCCTGGAGGTCTGCGAGCTAAGTGCCACTCCACATTTTTGAGTGACCAACAACAATAGCAGAAGATGAGTCAAGTGGAATTTTCAAGCAGAAGCAGTCTGTCACAATCAAATGTTTCCTTAGCGTAAACTTTTAAAGTTTATATTTAACATTCTACAACAGTGTTTTCTTATGAGGAACAGTCAAACGATCCCATACTAGGTACTTCTTCACCAAAGAAGTCAGGATGAATAGTATCTTACACAGTGACTTTTTTTTCTAATTAGCTTTGGAGCGTTTCTCAAATCATTCTTAATACTTGCAAACCAGAAAGTACATTTAACAAAACAATTGTACAAACAGCACCACACAATGGATTGTTTGCAAAAGCCTGTACTTTTCTCAAAATCCTTAGTTCATCTCTCAAAAGTAAATATGTGTGAATATCTCATTACCATCAGAAAGTCCTTTTGTGACTGTTCACAAACAAGATCATCAAAATGTTTAGGCATGTTGTCAGTATAATGGCACACGGTTTTCCTGATGTAACTACAGTTTGGATATCAGTGATTAAAAAATGCACAAGGCTGAATTTCCTCTGTATGACATCTATGAATTTCAACCAAACAAATGTGCACAGTAATATATTTGGGATATTTAATGCAAGAGACCAAACAGGATTCACACTTTTACTGTACTGTGTTGGTGTTTGTTCATTTCCTCATAGTTTATCCATTTACAGAAATTGTAATTCTATCGTTCCCTCTGTCACCAATTACAGATTTTCTCAGTTGCTTTGGAGCATTTCTCAAATCCTCCTTAATATTTGAAAACCAGTAAATGCATTCTCAAAACAGTTTGTACCAACAGCACAATACATTGGATTTCTTGCAAAAGCCTGTACTTTTCTCAAAATCCTTTATCTCTCATAGGTAAGTATTTGTGTCAATGCATATGTCATTCCAGCCAGAATGAAAAATCCCTTTGTCATTGTTCACAAACAAGATCAAAATAGTTAGTCATGTTGTCAATATGACGGTGCACAGTTTCAGTATTTCTTGTTATAAACTACGGTTTGAATTATAGTGATCAAAAATTCACAAAATGTGAATTCCGCCTGTTTGGCATCTATGAATTTCAGCAACACAAATTCACCAATTTGATTGCATATTTTAATTATATTGATTGCAAGAGACCATACAGAATTCACACTTTTACCTTACTGTACAAGTGTTTGTTCATTTCTTGGTTGTTCATCCAATTTTTGTTCATCAAGAATTTGTAATTCTATGTTTTATATACACTTTCCAATTAAAGGTTCATGAGATTCACCTTTGATTTATTTTAAAGAACTAGTTCATTAGTGGAATTCAAGATTCATCCACACAATTCAGCAATTTAAGAAACATTTCCAAAAAAATTAAGGTGGACAGATTATGAACACTAGTTTAACCATATTGTGAAGGTTGAACAAGTAGTTTTGTAATTTCATTTCTGATCTGACAAATGCGCCAAAGCAACTTAGAAAAACTGTAAACGTTCATGAGATTCACTTTTGACCAATTTTAGACAATGAGTTGATCATTGGTTGATCTGATATCATAAACTCTCCTTTATTATTGACATTCAAGTTTCTGCACAATATATCAATTCAAGACAAAAAGTTTGACAGATTTTGACAACTGGTTTAACCATTGTGTATTCAATGAATTGATTCCTAGATTTGGGGGTTAAGACTATTCAGGTGAGAGCCAGTATAATATATTTTAATCAACATGACAAACGATTGATAGTGCAGGAAACAGCAGACAATTGAACATAATGGATTCAATCAGTGTACCAAAGCATTCAGACTTTGTTTAAAGCACAAGTTATGACATGATGAGGAGGTTGAACAGAATTTCATTTCTGATCTGAAAAATGTTCCAGTGCAACTAATGATATATTGTAACACAATCTAATATTTGTGCTAATATATATATATATATATATATATATATATATATATATATATATATATATATATATATATATATATATATATATATAATATATATACACACACACACATATACACACACACACACACACACACACACACACACACACAAGTGTATCGTCTACACTTGTATAGTCTACAGTACCTGCACAGTATTAGTCCAGATGTTCTTATCTCTTAATATTACAGGCACTCGGATGAAAATGTCCATGTTCAATTCCCTGAGGTAATTTTCCACCTGAGAAGAAATAAGGTTGTCATTACCGCACTACGTAATTATTTCCAGAAATTAGCATATCAGATGTTTCCTTGTATTTTTTTAAATGATACCTTTAATATTTGT
Organism: Silurus lanzhouensis; assembly: GCA_039877035.1. NCBI lineage: Eukaryota > Metazoa > Chordata > Actinopteri > Siluriformes > Siluridae > Silurus > Silurus lanzhouensis. Next base: position 1,303,228 of record JBCEWE010000367.1, on the reverse strand, counting down.
TGGATTGGTTTCTGGAGGTCGTTTTTCCCTGCGGTAAAGTTAATGTGGATCGTGGAATTCTGGTGCCTTGACATAAGATTGTAAAAAAAAAAAAAAAAAAGGATGTATGAATATTTGAGTCTACTCTTACCATATTACAATATTTTTCCATTTACTGATTGTAATTATATATATATATATATATATATATATATATATATATATATATATATATATATATATATATATAATCATACATAGCTTGAAATAAGTAAAGTCACTGTAAGTAAATTCACTGACCTTATCAGTGCGACGTAGATGGCATATTTAACATCAATTGACTTGTCTTTGGACAATTCATTGTTCCGTTCATGCTTGTCATTGTCACTGGAAATTACAAGATATTTGTGTCAGTTTGGTAAACAATTGTTATTTGTTTTAAACAAAATCATCAGTTTTAGTACAATACTATTGATGCAATTAGCAGTGGTGTGGAGAAAATGTTTACTTTTAAATGAATTTGTTACTGTACTTAAGTTATTTTTTTGCCTACGTTCAATTTTTCCTGTGCATTGAAGGTATAAGCAACGTTTACTCTCTACTTAATTACATTCATGATTCAGTAGATTTTTTTTACTCCACTATATTTTAATGGACAATGAGCTTTACTAATTATATGTTGGACCTCTTTTAAAGATGTCATAAAGGCTCAACCCTTCCCTGCCCACATCTAAGCAACTTTTTTACTGGCTTCATTTCAGTCCAAAAAGTTCTTGAATAAATCCCAAAAACTTTAAGAACCAACTAAAGTTGAAGTTGAATAAAAAGATCGCTCCTTACTGAAAGAAGTGCATCCAATTAAAGTCAGCTCTAAATATTTGTTTTTTTCTTTTTTATAAAATTATTTACTTTGATTTGTCTATTGAATACTAATTGTTCTATTTTGTGAAATGATCCTGTAATTTGATTTATTAAATGAAGATCACTTTTTTGACAGATTGCTTTACTACTCAAATTTTTATTTCTTTGTCTTGTTTGAGCTTTGAGCTCATGTTAAAGAGACGGTTGTGATGATCTTAATGTTAAGGTGTACAATTTTATTTGTATTTTTGGAATAAAAAACCCATCACAAATCAACTGTTTTTGGCTTTTCACTAACGTGTCGAGGAATAGTTTGAGTCTACATTCAATATGAGTCAAATCCTCAAGTACTGTTCAGATAATCGCAGACTTTTACTTAAGTCATTTTGGAATTAGTTACTTTTACTTGTAATTGAGTAAGTTTTGCAGTAAGGGATCTATACTTTTACGCAAATAGGATTTTCAGGTACTCTTTACTCCAGATCACAACAGGCCACTACACACACAATTTAGAACACAGGTGTCACCATTTTGACTCATCTTGCCATTTAATGTGGCCTTCTGACATCATACAAATAAATAGTTTAAAAAGTCATATATTGTGATTTCTGGATTTTTTTTTTAGATTATGTCTCTCACAGTGGCCATGCACCTACGATGACAATTTCAGACCCCTCCATGATTTCTAAGTGGGAGAACTTGCAAAATAGCAGGGTGTTCAAATACTTATTTTCCTCACTGTATATATATATATATATATATATATATATATATATATATATATATATATATATATATATATATAATCAAAATTAGGAAAAATGTATTATACAAATTCCATTTAAGTCTGTCAATATGCAAATATACCAGAAATTTCTGTTCTTGTGTTCATTCACATAGTACCACATTGTAATATTTACTTAGCTTATGAGGCCACTCTATAAATGATCTATATACATATGCTATGTAGCTGTTGCTACTATTTGTGTTAATAACTCTTTAATTAGTCGACTACGAGTGTTGTTGATAGACTTGTGGTTAGAAATTCGATTTTGGTTTGCAGCATGTTTTTAAACCGATCAGTGGAAACTGCTGCTGCTGCTGATAATATCACACCAGCATCACACCAACTATTGTGAGATTCGAAATGCCAGACCTTGAAAGTGTGACTGCTCCTTTGGAACCGACAGCGAGATCTGGCAGCTGGTCTTGACTGTGGTCCAGAGAGGACTGACTCAGAGAAATACCAAAATATTGCAGCCCGGAGCGTACAGACGAGCCACTGATTGTCAGAAGAGAAACACAAAACAGAATTAATTTTGAATGAGTGAACCTTTTACTGTTGTGTAATTTTCTGTATCGTTTACATTAGCTGCCAAATGTAGATAACAATAAAAAATTAAGCAGGTGATGTAGGATTGTGCAGAGAAACATTAAATAAAATACAAGAAGATATCAAGGGACCAAAAATGCTGAATCAATCTGCATAACATCTAAAAATGGCAGGACTGGTATTGCCCTACAGAGCAGGGTACACCTCGCAAAGCCTATCCCCAGGTCTTCTTTCTCCTTTCTGTATAACCTATACACCAAGTGATGCAGAAAAGCCAAAGCTACCAAAGATTTAAAAATTAGCAACACAGATATATCTATAAAATTAGACAGTAATTAAACACTCCAGTGAAATGCACAATCTAAGAAGAAACATGTCAGGTTTTTATTTCCTTCACTGCAAGTTATGAGGTGTTATCAAAAGATTTCAAGACTAGCTCTGTTCGCAAGACTTCCGCTGAGTTCCGGGTCAGCGGCCATCTTGCTGTTTTTCTATTTAAGGTGTCTGTTTATCAGGTTTCTATTTAAGACACCTAAGACTTTAGCTCGGGGCCAGATTATCTCACCGGCTTCCTAAAGGCCATGGGATTATTCTTGCCACCCTGCCTGCTCTTGCTCCTGACCCCTGTTCCGCTCCGTTTCTGGTTTTGTACTCTGGACTAGGTTTGGTTTGTGTTTTGCTCTGCCCTGTATTGCTCAGTTTGCTATCTTAGATTTTTATTTTTTTTTGGTTTTGGTTCTCTCCCTGCATTGCCCTGTTCGCCTGTGTTAAGACCCTGGACTTTTTTTTTTTTAGCTTTGTTTTTGCCTGTGCCCCATTAAAACCTGTATTTTCCTTACTCCATGTGTGCATCCTGCATTTTGGGTCCTCACTCATCTAGTCACACCTGCAAGAGTCTCTGACAGGATAATCTAGCCGTTCACCCTGTCCCCTGCTCTTCTGATAGAATAATCTGGCCTTGCACCGTATCCCTTAAGAGCTTTCCTGACAGAAAGTACTTTATTTATCTTTGTTTACACACTATAACCTTCAAAATAGTCCCCTTGCACAGCAATACATCACTGGATCTCTGCAGTGGTGGCAAAACGTGACCCCTGAGCTATATCTTCATCTTCGTGAAAAGGGCAAAGTCTGCTGGAGCCAAATCTGGCAGGTAGGGTGTGTGCAGAAGTGAAATGATGCTAAATTCTTTGACGATCGTCACGCACAAGTTGCCAAATGGTTTTGACATTTTCGGCGAGTTGGCATAATTTTATCGTATATAATCACATGGATTCCCAACACTCTTTCCAAAATTTGTAAAAACCCTTAGTTGTGGACTTTTCGATGATTATCATGCAAAAGTTGCCGAATGGTTTTGACATTTTAAGTGGTTGAACTTCTTGAAGGTCTTCCTGGTCAAGTTCAAACAATCTCAGCCTTCTGTTCATTACAACACATTTTAAATAATGAAATCTGAATGACAATAGGAAGTTGTCATAGTTTTTTCTGACCTGTGAATGGGTGGGGGCAATATCTGCATTTCTTCCATTAAAGATGTAGATGCTGCCCTGGCCATTGTCCTCTAGAGGAGCTCCTACCACTATATCCATCTTACCATCCCTGTCTAGATCTGCAGGGCTGGCCAAAGTCATGCCAAACCTTCCTCTTTTTCCTAGAATTCCTTTTAGTACCTGTATGTATATTACCTGTAAAACATGCAGAAAAAAGTTTGTGTGTTGCTTAAGAACATAACGGAAAGTCGTGGGTCACTTTTAAAGGAAACGTCCTACAAGAGGAGCAGAAACAGGTACAACAGCCCAAGCCTACAGGAGATGCTTAGAATAATGCCCCTGCCAGTTTTCTTCTAAAATTACATGGCATCTAATGAAAATAATGCAGTTTACAGTAATCAAATAAACCAAATTAAAAACTTAACATTGTTTAACTGATTACTGTTAACTGCAATATATAGTCAGTTATTTATATTTGATGGCTTTTTTTTTATTATTCCTTTTGTAGACATTTTTACAATCTTTCTTTACATGTTCCAAACACACAATACTGTATCCTGACAGTATTATCAATATTATTAATTATCAGTATTATTATCAATATTATTAATTATCAGTATTATTAATACTGTATCCTGAGAGTATATCCTGACATCCTGTCAATCCTGACACACAATACTGTAAAAAACGTTCTTTCGGCTTCTCCCGTTAGGGGTCGCCACAGCGAATCCTCCGCGTCCTGTTGTTGAACTGTTCACCGGGAATTGTGTTTGTATCGGCGTTTAAAATTTTTTACAGTTCATTTTTTCTCACTTTTCTCGCTTTAAAATATCAAAATATCGTTTTGATTTCCTGCATCCTTCACTTTCCGTTGGCTCCGTCTCGACTATTTTTGCTGTCGGAAGAGCGCTTTTTTCCCTGTCTGAGGGTTTGAAAGCAGTGAGTGAAGGACATTCACCAGAACTACGAACACACACTACAGTAACCACATTAAGGGTACGTAATTTCTCTATTATGGCGAACATCCAGTTCACTCAGTGTGTGAAGTGTGACATGTTTAGTCAGTCTTTCTCCGTTGTTAGCGATAATTTTATCTGTGAGAAGTGTAAGCTAGTTTGCTCTTTGACGGAGAAGATCTTAGCATTAGAGGAGTGCATCCAGAGTCTAGAGAGAAGTAGTGAGTGTGAGAGCAGTCCAAGTTCTGCAGGGGAAAGTCTGGATGCCCTAGGTGAAGGTACTATTCCCCCGACTCCGGCATTAGAGCCCTCGCAGCGGGGCGAATGGGTGACGACTCGGCGGCATACTCGCAAAGCCAAAGCTAACGCTAAGGCTCGCCCACGGGAGCACCATTCCTCTCCGCTTCGCGTGTCCAACAGGTTTGCTCTCCTCAGTGAAGCACCCGCTGAGAAACCTGAAAGAGCTCTGGTTTTAGGAGACTCCATTCTGAGGCACGTGAAATTAGCTAGACCTTTAGGGGCACCAGCAGCACAGGTTATGTGAATACCGGGAGCCAGGGCGCCGGACATAGCAGGTCAGCTTAGATTCTTAGGAAAGCACAGGTTCTCTAAGATAGTTTTTCACACAGGAGCTAATGATATACGCCTTCGACAGTCAGAGGTTACTAAGAGTAATATTATAGAAGTGTGTAAATTAGCGAAGGCAATGTCCGATGCTGTAGTATGCTCTGGCCCCATCCCAATGCGACGTGGCGATATAGCCTACAGCAGGTTATGGTCGCTGAACTGCTGGATGTCCGAGTGGTGCTCCAAAAACAATGTGGGCTTCATTAATAATTGGAGCATTTTTGAGGGCAAGGCTGGCCTGTTAGGGCGGGACGGTGTCCATCCCACCCGGGAAGGTGCTGCTCTCATTTCTTGTAGTATAGGTCATAGTCTCAGAACAGCACTAGTTAACAAGTGACTGTCTAGAGCCAAGGCCAGGGAGCAGACAGACAGGCTAAACCGACCGTCTGCTAGCTGCACAGAGTCGTCACTCAGGATCCACCATATTGAGACTGTGACTGTCCCCCGAGCAAAACCAAAATATAGGAATTATCAGAAAGTCTGTTTAAGTAACCTGATTAACATTAAATTAAATAGGACTGAACGCACAGCCAGCACCTCTGATCTAAAAATAGGACTGTTGAATATTAGATCTCTCACGCCAAAAGCGCTGACTATAAACGAAATTATAACCGACCAGGAGTTTAATATAATGTGTTTGACAGAAACATGGATTAAATCGAATGAATATGTAGCATTAAATGAGGCGAGTCCTCCTGGGTATAGTTATATACACCAACCCCGTCTAAATGGCAGAGGAGGTGGAGTAGCAGCTATTTATAATAATAATCTAAACGTCACACAAAAGACTAAACACAAATGTAAAACATTTGAAGTTCTTTACACCAACATAAAATATTCAGTGTCCGAAAGCAGGTCAAGTCAGTTAATTCCACTAATTATTATTTATAGACCCCCAGGGCCCTACTCTGATTTTCTGATAGAATTTGCAGATTTCATTACAAATTTAGCTACTTCTTTAGACAAAGCATTAATTGTTGGTGACTTTAATATTTATTTTGATAATCAGGAAGACTTCTTAAGAGCAGCAGTTGTGTCCATTCTAGATTCAGTTGGAATTAATCAGAATGTTATAGGACCCACTCATAGTGGTGGACACACTCTCGATTTGTTGTTAACATTTGGATTAAAAATTAGTCATAATTCCACAGTCTGAAGCTATTTCAGACCATTATCTAATCTCTTTTAAAATTTGCCTAAGTCATTGCATTTCTACCTCACCACGTTACCGTGTTAAGCGTACTTTCACGTCAGCTACAGCAGCGCGTTTTATTAATAATCTTCCCAAAATTACGATATTAGATAGATCTCCGTCAGACCCCGCAGAGCTCGACTGGGCCACTGAACATCTAGAAACAACGTTACGTTACACTCTAGATGATGTAGCTCCCCTTAAGACCAAAATGATCAGGAAGAAAAAATTAGCACAGTGGTATAATGATCATACGCGCACCTTAAAACAGACCACTCGAAAATTAGAACGTAAATGGCGTCAAACAAAATTAACAGTATTTCAAATAGCATGGAAGGAGAGCCTCCTAAATTATAGAAAATCTCTTAGTGCTGCCAGATCAGCATATTTCTCCACCCTCATAGACAATAACAAACATAATCCTAGATTTTTATTCAGCACGGTAGGAAAATTAACAGGGAATAAAAGCACTGCACTAACATGCACACCACCAATAGGTAGTAATGATTTCATGAACTTTTTTAATAATAAAATTGAAAACATCAGGCAAGAAATCCAGACGGTTAATATAAATCCAAATTATTTTACAAGTAACCCTGTAGACAGCAGTGTAATTATAACGGACAATCAACTACAAAGCTTCACTCCTATTCATGAAAATGACTTAATTTCATTAATCTCCTCATCAAAACCATCAACCTGCATTCTCGATCCCTTGCCTACTAGTTTTTTTAAACAGATAACTCCAGAGATAATCAAACCTGTTTTAAAAATAATTAACTCTTCCATTAGCAATGGTTATGTACCTAAATCCTTCAAACTGGCAGTTATCCACCCCCTTATTAAGAAACCTGACCTTGACCCATGTCAGTTGTCCAACTGACATACTGAGGTTTCACTACATAGGTGTCACTACAGCGCCTGTACCTCTGAGACAATTAAGGGTATTTAAACTACCCTCTCAGGTGCTAAAGACTTTCTACACCTGCACTCTTGAGAGCGTTCTGACGTGTAGCATCACTTCCTGGTTCGGGAACAGCACCATGCAGGACATGCGAGCCCTCTAGAGAATGGTGTGGTCAGCTGAACGTACCATCCACACCGAGCTCCCTGACCTGCAGCACGCGGTGCCGGACCAGAGTCAGGAAGATTGTGAAGGACCTCAGACATCCCAACAATAGACTCTTTTCTCTGTTGCATTCAAGGAAGCGCTTCTGCTCCTTGAAAACACAGAGAGAATGAAGAGGACCTTCTTCCTGCAGGTCATTCAGAGTTTAAACCAGGAAACACCCAGGACTAGTACTAGACATCTCTCTCCATCATTACTCATTTCTGCACAACTTTTTTTGCACTATGACACTTTAACTCTGTGCCACTTTATACCACACCACATGGACACTTTCAGGGCAATCACTAATCACTTTCATTTGTACTGTCAATATCTGCCATACGCATCCATGTATATAAATATATTTTCATATATTTTATATATTTTATACTTTTTATTTATTTTCCCTTTTTGTTGTTTTATTTTTATCCTTAATTTTATTATTTTTTATGCTTAAATGCTGGACAGACGTAAAAAGCATTTCATTGCATGTTGTACTCTGTATGTATGTGTATGTGACAAATAAAATTTTATTTGATATCTTAATGCTTCAATGTCTGCCACTTGGATAGAATAAGGGAAGGGAACAAATGGAAAACAAGTTTTCATATTATGCTGATCAAATTTATTTTCAGTAAGTGTCAAATGTTACTAAGTAAAGACTCCTGAGATTTTTCGAAACCTGAGATTGAGAATCTCTGGTATAATGGTGCAATTCAAAGTTGTTAAAATTCCTTTGAATCAGGCATTTTCAGATAGATCTTAAGAATAAGAAGACAAATTCTTATTTGTTACTTTAACACTGTTGTGGTTTCACTTTATCTGGGATTGCATAAAGGTGTAGACAAAAACCTTTCCTTCCTGACCCCCCTCAATTTGCAGTGGAGCAAGTAGAAACAAGTAGAAGGTCGGACAATGTGTTCGAATCCAAGTCCACCACACATAACTCAGCACCATAATAGGCACCAATTTGAGGCTGAAAAAACAAACAAACAAGATGACTGGATGTTTCTGATTCAGGAGAATGCACAAATTACATCCCTAGGATTAAATACTGTGTAGCAACAATTCACTGTGTGATGTATTGCAGTGCACATTTTATGATATAGGAGTAACAAATAAGATCACCTCAGGAGAATCCAGTGAATGAACGGTGCCTGTAGTGTCTGATATGATCACTTTGCCCGTGTGATTATGTCTTGGAGCTCCCTGAATAATGTAGTTATTCTGTGTTACATTTGCTACTGTCATGGAATAACCTGTGAACACACCAGAGGCATATTTACTTAAAGATGTATTATAGCACTATACACAGACATACAGTACGTACTAGTTGGTATCCAACTATTTCAAGACTAGCTCTGTTCTAGGTCTGTCTCTTACGCCGAATCTTATCCCTCAGATTTGTTAAAACTTCCCCAGGGAACTCATATGAGAAATACAAACTTTCACAGATAAGCCATAATATACATTTTCTGTAGGTCCCGCTTTTGCTCTAAAACAGCTTTGACCCATTAAGTCATGAACTCCACAACAACTCTAAAGGTGTACATTTTGCACTGTTAGGCCCTCGAGCAAGGCCCTTAACCCACTGTGGTCCAGAGGTGCAGTCTCATGGCTGACCCTGTGCCCTGACCCCAGCTTTCTAACAACACTGGGACATGCGAAGAAACAATTTTGCTGTGTTGTAAAGTACATGTGACAAGTAAACAGATCATGGCATCAGGTCATTAGATCAGGTTGAGAGGTAAGGCCTGTGCATTCTCCTGTTGACTGAGGCCACTGACATTGTGGAACACTGTTGCTATGAAGCGGTGCATTTGGTCTTCAACAATGTTAGATAAGTGAAACAAAAACACAAGTTTTCCAGAGCATCACCCTGCCTTTCTAGTTTGCCTTTATCCCATTGTTCATGAAAAAGAAATGTACACACATCTGTCTTTCCACATGACAATACACAATTTTTTTGTAACATGCCAACAGGACATCACAAGGCTGCATGAAGAGTCACATGGTGCTTCATAAGTCATTGTGCCAAAAGACATTGTCCTGTGTAAATCTCAAGCTGCGCAACTGGTGCTATTCCTACCATGTGCGTCATCAAGCCTGCTGTTCTGACCATGTGCGCACCCTGTCACACCTCATGTCAGGCTGACGACCATGACGCGGAAGCGGAAGTAACTCAATCATTGTCCCTTTATTTTCCAAACACAAAACGCCACTCAGGCAAATGTCCACAAACAAAAGTATCCGCTCGGGACCAGAAATCCTCAACAAAACTAGAGTCCGAAAACGAAAGTAAACTCCTATGACCTCGAATAGTCCTTACGGGAAAGGAGTCCAGAAAAGGAACCAGCGGGGAAAGCAGCCACGGGAAATCACCAGCATGACTTTCAAGAACCGACAGCCTGTGACTCGAGAACGTGAGTTTATATAGTCTGATCCGTAACGAGCCACAGCTGTCGGTCTTTCAGGCAGGCACGGGATAACGAGGAACTATGACAGCTACTGAGGGGGGCGTGGCAGGGTGCATCTCTGACAGCTACTGAGGGGGGCGTGGCAGGGGAATCTCTGACAGCTACTGAGGGGGGCGTGGCAGGGGAATCCCTGACACCTCACATGTGAGTTTATTACAGGAAACAACATAACCTCACTTCCTGCACCCACCCTACTCACCATAATAGCCTCCTTTGGCCCTCTTCACAAAGATAGGAACTCGAGCTGCCTCAACAACACTATGGGAATGACAGTCCAAAACTGCCAGATTGACCAATCCTGCCTAGCGTGTGGGGGCACAGCTAGGCCGAAGGAGAGTGCTCGCTGGAGCTGGCCGTTCCCTAAAGCACTGAGCATTGCAGAGTTAATGGAACAGGTCCCTGGGAGTGTCGGGGCAACACTTTCCCACCCTTTCCCAGCATGGTCCTCAGAACATCCTATGTGATGACTTTTTGGCCGAAGCCCTCTTATTGTATTTTGAGAAAATTGAGATCTGTCATCTCCCAGAACTTCAGCCCAGAGCATCACACACGATCCCTCACAGGGATGTTCTGTTTCTGTTTCTTCAATGACGAGAGGTACTGGGTTGTGGTTGGGGCTGCGCCTGCCTAGCAGCTCCATTCGAGCGGGAGTGGGAGAAACCGCTAGAACGCCATCATCGGAACCATCTCCATTGTAAGTCGGAGTCTTTTTTGAGATTGGATCAGCTGGGTTGGCATTTATCATGCATATTAATGATCCTTGGATGGCCATGACCTTGTCACTCGTTGTCTTTTCTAGGTACATCTTTTTTTGTTAAGTACTAGCTACTGCATGCTGGGAACAACCCAAGTCTTTACTTGCCATATTCAAGTTAATCAATATTATAATAATATAATTATAATTATATATGCTAATATAATTGCATTGCCATATTCAAATTTTTTATTCCAATCAAGGACATATGGTTGTGAGGGTCAGGTGCCCACAAACCTTTGACTATGCAGTGTGTTGGCTTCTGTACAAAATCTAAAAAAATGACTTCAATGGCTTAGGTTGAGTTTTGAAGGGAATCTTACCTAAATAACTGTCATCATTGTCACCCATATTAAAGGATCCTGAAGGTGCTCCAAGGTTGTACAACTGATAACCACCTTTCCACTGAAAGGCTCCAACTGCACTCATTATTATTTGACCCTAAAGACACACAAACAAATTTTTATTTCTGTTGTAGCATTTGAATAGTAGAAGTATATAAGTGTATGAAACTTGGTGTTATAATTTTGTACACTTTATGGCATGGGTAATATCACAGGATTTGCTGTAATCACAATGGAGACACAAGCAGAAATCTAAAGCAAATACTTTAAGAAGGAATACATGTTTAGTATACACGTATACATGGTTCAGAAATGCACATTTGATATTTAAATATAGTGTCAAAAAAAAAATACTAGCCCAATGTTTGCTTTATATCCAAATTCCTGTAAAAAAAAAAGAGTGATGCTCAACCTTTATTTGTTTGCTTGTTTTATCTTCACTTTAGTGAAAATTTTTTTAGGATAAAGCAATATTCCTTTAGACAGAGTATTTCGTGTTTGAGGTACTGGAATAAAAGTTACTGGAGCTTATAAAATGCTAAAGAATTTCCTGGATCTAGATGAATAGTATGTGACTGAATACTGCCTGTAATCCTTTACATGACTGTGCATACAAAATGTAAGATTGCTTTTTCCAAGCCTCAGTTTTTTCTCTATCTTAATAAAAGTGATTGCAGTAATGGGCAAATTAACTATTTCCTGCCTTCTACTAAAATATATAAATATATATAATTTGAGTAACTTTGAGATTTTCTTTGGGAGTGGCGAGGATGGACAGAATTCGAAACGAGTTTATTATAGGGACAGTGCATGTACAGTAGGACGTTATGGGGACAAGGTGATGGAGGCATGAATGAGATGGTTTGGACATGAGCCTGGAGAAGTGGAGGTATGTGCTGGAGAGAAGGGAAATGAAAGTCAGTAGGAGTAAGACAGAGTACAAGTGTGTGAATGAGAGGGAGGGCAATGGAATGGTGCGGTTGCAGGGAGAAGAGGTGAAGAATGTGGAGGAGTTTAGGTACCTGGGATCAACAGTGCAAAGTAATGTAGAGTGTGTTAGAGAAGTGAAAAAAAGAAAGAAAAGAGTGCAGGCAGAGTGGAGTGGGTGTATTAGAGTGGCAGGAGTGATTTGTGATAGAAGAGTATCTGGTGAGACCTGCGATGTATGCGATGTTGTATGCTGGAGGTAGCAGAGCTGAAGATGCTGAGATTTTTATTTGGAGTAATGGGGATTGACAGGTTTAGAAATGAGTTTATTATAGGGACAGCACATGTAGGACATTTTTGGGACAAGGTGAGGGAGGCGCGATTGAGATGGTTTGGACATGTGTAGAGGAGGGACATGGGGTATATCAGTAGAAGAATTCTGAGGATGGAGCCACCAGGAAGGAGGAAAAGAGGAAGACCAAATAGATGGTTTATGGATGTGGTAAGGGAAGATATGCAGGTAATTATTTTGAAAGAGGCAGATGTAGAGGACAGGTTATAGTGGAGACAATTGATCCGCTGTGGCGACCCCTAACAGGAGCAGCCGAAAAAAGAAGAAGATGATTTCCAGTAACTTTGATCATTTTAAAGGGTACTGTCAACTGGCAAATCATGTTTTACAGATTACATGTTTATGTTTTTTAACAGCTTTGTCATCTCCATGTACATTTTACTTTGCTTATATGAGAACTCTTAAACAAACATATGGATGTTTTCTAAATGTAAACATTTATAGAATTTCTTATTAAAACAAAACTGTTAGCAAATATTCCTAACTTGAATCTTTAAGCAAATTACCAATGTATAATTTATGTCAATGTTTATTTTACTTTGCTAGATTGTTACATTGCTTACATTGCACAAACACATTAAGTTGACTGTATATGAAAGTTATCTACATTTAAATGTTAGATTTAATCTACAACTTGTGTACATGAAGTGAAACGTATTTTAAATGCAGAGTTTAAAAAAAAAAATTAGCTATAATCTATTTTAACTATTTCAGAGACCTCATCTGTGTTGGACAATCACTAAATTATGGTATGTATCTCTTTTTATTTTTAGATATGTGAGTTTTAGGAGAAACATTTTTTCAAAATTTTTGACTCCAGTTTATGACAATCACTCGAATGCAGTGTTACAATTTTGCTGCGTTATGTGTAATGTTTGATTTGGTTCCTTGTTGATCCCTGTTACTTGTTGGCAAACAAGTTTTAAACAATTACTGCATTATGTCCTGCTGCTTGGTTTTTTTTTTACTCTGGAAGCAATTGGATTAGTGCAGATGTAGCCAAAATGAGCCAAAACTAAACCTTCCAATGAGCTTGTTGATCTCTAGTGATCTACAACATGGACATCTATATTTGTTTTTCCTACCACCAGGAAATTAAACAAAATAAAGCCGAAAATAATTAATTTGAAACAATATTCTGACAACACTACATTTGAACTTGTGAACTGTTTAAATATAACATAGAGCAGAATAGGTTGTAGAAGATGCAAGATTGGTGGAATTTTATTACAAATGTGAAACATAACTTGTGGTATTTAAAAGAAACTGAAAAGTTTAACCTACATTTAGGGAAAAATCTGCACTGAAGCCATCCTGTGCAAATTGTAGCTTGGCGGATTCTCCTGTAGTCTCAGTTCCTAATACAGCAACAAAAGCTGTTAATGTGAATTCTCCCAATTTCCTTTTTTCAGCACCATACAAGTAATTATTTGCCAGAAGGCAAGATGGAAAATTGTACAACACCTTCAATTGCAATGATAGTCTCTTCTAGTGTGTCTCGAATTTCCTTCAGTACAGAAAAGTCATTCACTTTAAATACATGTTTATTAACTGGATCCGATGCAATAGTTTTCAACTCATTCTCTGCTGATTGTTTCTTAAAAGCACTGCCGACCTAGTGAATTAAAAAACAGCATAAATAAAGACACTTTGGCAGTTCAACAGTATTCCATATGCATTATTTTGTATACTGAAATCTATACATATAAAAAATATAAAAAATAATGATTTTTTTATTTTTAAACCTTTCATCCACAGAGGATCATCTGTCTCGATACTACCCTGTCCTCTACATCTGCCTCTTTTAAATGAACTACCTGCATGTCTTCCCTCACCACATCCATAAAGCCTTCCTCTTTTCCTTCTCCCTGGCGGCTCCATCCTCAGCATTTTTCTATCAATATACACCATGTCCCTCCTCTACACATGTCCAAACATCTCATTTGCGCCTCCCTCACCTTGTCCCCAAAACTTCCTACATGTGCTGTCCCTCTAATAAACTGGGGGAGTGGTAGCTCCAGTTGTTAAGGCACTGGATTACTGATCGGAAGGTCGGGGGTTCAAGCCCCGGTATTGCCAAGCTGCCACTCTTGGGCCCTTGAGCAAGGCCCTTAACCCTCTGTGCTCCAGGGGCGCTGTATCATGGCTGACCCTGCGCTCTGACCCCAGCTTCCAAGCAAGCTGGGATATGTGAAGAACAACATTTCACTGTGCTGTAATGTATATGTGACAAATAAAGATTATTCTATTCTAAACTCAATTCTAATCCTGTCTATCCTTGTTACTCCATGAAAATCTAAGCATCTTCAGCTCTGCTACCTCCAGCTCCTGACTCTTCCTGTCTTTTAGTCAATGCCACTGTCTCTAAACGATACAACAGAGCAGGTTTTACCACAGTCCTATAAACTTTCCCTTTCACTCTTGCAGATACTGTTCTATCACAAATCACTCCTGCTATCACTCTTCTCCACCCACTCCACCCTGCCTGCACTCTTTTCTTCACTTCTCTAACACACTCTACATTACTTTGCACTGTTGACCACAGGTACCTAAACTCATCCACCTTCACCACCTCTTCTCCCTGCAACCACACCACTCCACTGCCCTCCCTCTCATTCACACACATGAACTCTGTCTTACTCCTACTGACTTTCATTGCCAGCACCTACTGACACCTCTTTAGGTGCTACTCATCCTGCTCCCTACTCTCACTACAAATCAATATATCATCTGCAAACATAATTGCCGACAGAGACTCCTCAATTTTGTTAAAACCTCCCCTGCCATCTCCCATGTCATCTGGTTCAACCAGCTTTTCACTCCTCATCCTCTTAATAGCCGCTCTCATTTCCTCCTTACTAATCCTATCCACTTCCTTCTTCACTATCTCTACATCATCCAAGCTCCTTTCCCTCTCATTTTTGTCATTCATCAGCTGCTGTAAGACGTTTGTTGCTTGTAGCACATCTTTCCCAGCTGGGTCTCTCTGCCTGGCCAATCGGTATAAATCCTTTTTTCCTTCTTTAGAGTCCAACTTCTCATACAGCTCCTCCAATGCCTTTTCCTTGGCTTTAGCCACATGCCGCTTTACCTGCTGCCATATCTCCTTGTACCTCTGCCTACTTTTCCCAGCTCTGCTGCTGATCCCAATTCTGTTTTGCCAACTTCTTGCTGTTTATGCTTTCCTGCACTTCTTCATTCCACCACCATGTTTCTTTGTCTTCCTTTCGGTTTTCAGTAGTCACACCAAGTACATTTCTAACTGTCTCTCATCACTTCTGCAGTAGTTGTCCAATCACCCAACACCTTTTCACCACCACCGAGCCCCTGTATGACCTCTTCCATGAATCTCACACTACAGTCTACCTCCTTCAGTTTCCATTATCTTATCCTTTTTTCAGTCCTTACTCTCCTCCTTATCTTCTTCACCTCCAAAGCCATCCTACAGACCACCATCAGATGCTGTCTAGCTACACTGTCCCCTGCAAACACTTTACAGTCCCCAATCTCTTTTAGGTTGCATCTCCTGCATAGAATATAGTCCACTTGTGTGCACCTTTCTCCACTCTTATATGTCACCCTAAGTTCCTCCTTCTTCTTAAAATAAGTATTTACCACTGCCATTTCCATCTTATGAGCAAAATCTATCATCATCTGCCCTTCTACATTTCTATCCTAAAGTCTGTATACCTACCCATCACCTCCGTTTCCTTCACCTCCATGTCCATTGAAGTCTGCCCTAATCACCAATCTTTCATTCCTAAGTACATCATCTACCACTTCATCTAACTCACTTCAGAATTGTTCCTTCTCCTCCACCTTACAACCCACTTGTGGAGCACAGGCACTGATGACATTTAGCATCATCCCTTCAACTTCCAGCTTCTTGTTCATCACCCTCTCAGAAACTTTTTTTTTACCTCCATTACACTGTACTCTTCCTTCAGTATCACCCCTTTGCAATTTCTCTTTACATCCACACTTTGATAGAACTGTTTAAACCCACCTTCAATGTTCCTGTCCTTACTCCCTTTCCACTTGGTCTCCTGAACACACAACATGTCTACCTTTCTCTTCTCCATCATATCAGCTTCCTCTCTCCCTTAACAAGTCATAGTACTAAGATTTAAAATGCCCACCCAAACCTCCACTCTCGTACACTTCTCCATTACCTGCTGTCTCTGTAGACATCTTTCTCCTCTCCTTCTCCTTCTTTGGCCAACAGTAGCCCAATTTCCACTGATACACTGATGGCTAACAATACCTTTGGTAACCGAGGCATCAACCGATCCGGTATGAAATTCTGGTTTTTGATCGGAATATTTGATATTGATGTTTTATGCTGGATGCCCTTCCTAACGAAACCCTCCCCATTTATCCGTGCTTGGGACTGGTGCTAAGAGTGCACTGGCTTGTGCAACCCTAAAGGCTGTTTTTTTTTTTTTAAACCTCTTATACAAACTATTATTAGTATTGCATTATGTTACCAGCCTTTATGAAGAGATTTATATGGTCTTCATTAAAAAAAAAAAATCTGACATTTATCAGCATATATTGCAGGGTTAGGGGTTAGTATCCTTAAAATGGTACATTCCTCAGTTTAAACATTTGATGTTTGCTATGTTCTATTGTAAATAAAATATGGGTTTATGAGATTTTCACTTCATTGCATTCCTTTTTTATTTACACAGTACCCCAAATTTTTGGGTAATTATTTATAGAATGTGCTTGGTGGCTGATTCCCAAACTCTATGTTAGCTACCAGGTGGCCACAATCACCATGTTGGAGACCACTGGAATTTGAAAAAAATTCTTAAGAGCATTTACACAGTGTGCAATTTACGAAAAAACATAGTTAAAGTTTTATTAATTAAATGTTTTCCCTTATTTTAAACAAGAGCAATCCTGTAGAAATACATAAACTAAGACAAATCAGTTAATCAACAGACCTGATGTGGTAATGTATATTAATGTGTGGAAAAATCTTACCCCTATAGCATAGCGAATAATTTTCTTCTGATCTGCAAGCCAAGTTGCATTTCCTAGCAGATTCCCATCTTGTGACTCACCATCAGTGATGACCAACAACACTCTAAACGTTTTCTCTGGCTCCTGCCTGAATGTTAAATATGTCTTCCCTTTACAAAACAAATAAATTGATTATGAATATGTTATTCACTTTGTGATAAAAATGCAACATAAAACATTTTAGATATTTATGCTTACACAACTGTCTTGATAGCAGCGGCGGTTTTGGTCGATCCCTTTAATTGTTCGATTTTTTGTATTTGATCTGTGCTTGAAAAGGTGTTAAATTTGATGTGTATTTTACAATTAGTAGAAAACTGTGCAACTGCAAACTGAAAAGATAAAATGTATTTAATATTTTCACAGCAGATTTCGAAAAGTCTATTTAGCAATGTTGTTCAAAAGTAAAATTTCATAAAGTCACATACATTTAAAAAAATTTACCCAGCCATTATGGATGCACAAGCCAGTGCACTCTTAGTGCCGGTCCCAAGCCCGGGTAAATGGGGAGGGTTGCGTTAGGAAGGGCATCCAGTGTAAAATCATGTGCCAAATCAAATATGCGGATCACAAATGAGAACTTCATTCCGGATCGGTCGAGGCCCGGGTTAACAACGACCGCCACAGGTATCATTAGCCGACAGGGTACCGGTGGAAATTGGGCTACTGTTGGCCGAAGGAGGAGAAGGAGAGGAGGAAGACGACTACATAAACGGCAGGGAAAGGAGCAGTGTAGGAAAGTGGAGGTTCGGGTTGGTTCTTTAAAATGTTGGTACTATGATGGGTAAAGGGAGAGAGGTAGCTGATATGATGGACAGGAGAAAGGTAGATATGCTGTGTGTATTTGGAGGTGGATTTAAACTGTTTTATCATGGTGTGGATGGAAAGAGAAATGGTGTAGGGGTGATTCTGAAGGAAGAGTACAGTAAGAGTGTAGTGGAGGTGAAGAGAGTTTCTGATAGGGGGATGATCGTGAAAGTGGAAGTTGAAGGGATGATGAGAAATGTCATCAGTGCCTATGCTTCACAAGTCGGCTGTGAGATGGAGGTGAAGGAAAAATTCTGGAGTGAATTAGATGAAGTGGTAGAAGGTGTACCTAGGAAAGAACGATTGGTGATTGGGGCAGACTTTAATGGGCATGTAGGTGAAGGGAACAGAGGTGATGAGGAGGTAATGGGTAGGTATGGTTTTAAGGAGAGGAATGTGGAAGGGCAGATGTTGGTAGATTTTGCTAAAAGGATGGAAATGGCAGTGGTGAACACTTATTTTAAGAAGAAGGAGGATCATAGGGTGACGTATAAGAGTGGAGGAAGGTGCACACAGGTGGACTATGTGCTATGCAGGAGATGCAACCTGAAGGAGATTGGAGACTGTAAGGTGTTGGCAGGGGACAGTGTAGCTAGACAGCATCGGATGGTGGTCTGTAGAATGGTTTTGGAGGCGAAGAAGAAGAGGAGGAGAGTGAGGACTGAAAGAAGAATAAGATGGTGGAAACTTAAGGCGGAAGAGTGTAGTGTGAGGTTCAGGAAAGAGGTCAGACAGAGGCTCGGTGGTGTTGAAGAGGTGTTGGATGATTGGGCAGCTACTGCAGGAGTGATAAGGGAGGCAGCTAGAAAAGTACTTGGTGTGACATCTGGAAATAGAAAGCAAGACAAGGAGATGTGTTGGTGGAATGAGGAAGTGCAGGAGAGCATAAGGAGAAAGAGGTTGGCAAAACAGATGTGAGATAGACATAGTGATGAGAAAAGTAGGCAGGAGTACAAGGAGATGTGGCAGCAGGTAAAGAGGGATGTGGCGAAAGCCAAGGAAAAGGCATATAAGGAGCTGTATGAGAGGTTGGACACTAAGGAAGGAGAAAAGGATTTATACCGTTTGGCCAGGCAGAGGGACCGAGCTGGGAAGGATGTACTGCAAGTTAGAGCAGTAAAGGATGGAGAGGGAAATGTGTTGACTAGTGAGGAGAGTGTGTTGAGAAGGTGGAGGGAGTATTTTGAGCAGCTGATGAATGAGGAAAATCAGAGAGAGAGAAGGTTGGACCATGTGGAGTTGGAAAAGCAGGATGTAGATAGGATTAGTAAGGAGGAAGTGAGAGCAGCGATTAAGAGGATGAAGAGTGGAAAGTCGGTTGGACCAGATGAAATACCGGTAGAAGCGTGGAGATGTTTAGGAGAGATGGCAGTGGAGTTTTTGACCAGGTTGTTTAACAGGATTTTGGAAGGTGAGAAGATGCCTGAGGAATGGAGAAGAAGTGTGCTGGTACCGATCTTTAAGCATAAAGGAGATGTGCAGTCTTGCAGTAACTACAGGGGAATTAAGTTGATCAGTCACACCATGAAGTTATGGAAAAGAGTATTGGAATCCAGGCTGAGAGAAGAGGTGACCATCTGTGAGCAACAGTATGGTTTCATGCCGAGGAAGAGCACCACAGATGCCTTATTTGCTTTGAGGATGTTAATGGAGAAGTATAGAGAAGGACAGAAGGAATTGCATTGTGTATTTGTGGATTTAGAGAAAGCGTACGACAGAGTGCAAGGAGAGGAGCTGTGGTATTGTATGAGGAAGTCAGGTGTGTCAGAGAAGTATGTGAGGGTGGTGCAGGACATGTATGAGGACAGTGTGACGGCAGTGAAGTGTGCAGTAGGTTCAGGGTGAAGGTTGGACTGCATCAAGGATCGGCTCTGAGCCCTTTCCTGTTTGCAGTGGTGATGGACAGGTTGACAGACGAGGTCAGACAGGAGTCTCCCTGGACTATGATGTTTGCGGATGATATTGTTATTTGTGGTGAGAGTAGGGAGCAGGTTGAGAAAAGCCTGGAGAGGTGGAGATATGCGTTGGCGAGAAGGGGAATGAAAGTCAGTAGGAGTAAGACAGAGTACATGTGTGTGAATGAGAGGAGTTCAGGTACCTGGGGTCAACAGTGCAAAGTAATGGAGAGTGTGTTAGAGAAGTAAAGAAAAGAGTGCAGGCAGGGTGGAGTGGGTGGAGAAGAGTAACAGGAGTGATTTGTGAGAGTAGGGTATCTGCAAGATAGCGGTTGTGATGAGACCTGCGATGTTGTATGGATTAGAGACAGTGGCATTGAGACAGGAGATGGAGCTGGAGGTAGCAGAGCTGAAGATGTTAAGGTTTTTTCGTTGGGAGTGACGAGGATGGACAAGATTAGAAATGAGTTTATTAGAGGCACAGCGCATGTAGGATGTTTTGGTGACAAGGTGGGGGAGGTTGAGATTGAGATGGTTCGGACATGTGCAAAGGAGGGACATGAATTATATCGGTAGAAGAATGCTGAGGATGGAGCCACCAGGTATGATGAAAAGAGGAAGGCCAAGGAGGAGGTTCATGGATGTGGTGAGGGAAGACGTGCAGGTAGTTGGTGTGAAAGAGGCAGATGTAGAGGACAGGGTGGTATGGGGACAGCTGATCCGCTGTGGCGACCCCTACTGGAAGCAGCCGAAAGAAGAAGAAGACGAAGAAGACATACATTTAAAAAAATTACAAAAGTGAGTACACCCGCTAAAACATATAAAAATAAAACTTGGATATATTTTATAGTAGCCAATGTGCAACATGTATAACATTATATATTTCCTGTCCTTTGAAAATAACATACAGGCATTCTTCTATAAATAATTGGCAACAAAAGTGAGTACACTCTAAGGGAACATGTCAAAACTGTGTCAAAAGTGTCAATATTTTGTGTGGGCATCATTGTTATGTAGCACTGCCTTAATCTTCCTGGGTAAGGAATTCTCCAGAGCTGCACGGGTTGTTGCTTGAATCCACTTCCTTTCCTTCATAATGACATCAAAGAGCTGCTGGATATTACACACATGAAGATTGTCTACCTTCTGCTTAATTCATCATGCTTGACATGCTTGCTACCAAGATACAATTTTCTTTGGTACTTCTCACCAGGGTGTAGTCACACATGCTGGAAACCATCTGAGCCGAACAAGTTTATCTTAGTCTAATCAGACCACAGGACATGGTTCATGTAATTCATGCTCTTGGACAGATTGTTTCTAGCAAACTGTTTGCAGGCTTTCTTAAGAGCCAGCTTCAGAACCAACTTGTTGCAGAGTGTGGCATATGGTCTGAGCAGTGACAAGCAGACCTTCTGCTTCTAAAACCTATAAAGCAACGGTGGTACCACTCATGTGTCTGTTTTTTTTTTTAAGCAGCTTCTGCACCTGATGCACAGGACTCAACTTCTTTGATGGACCCTTGCGAGACCTGTTCCCAGTTGAACCCATATTGGAAAACCTCTGTATGACCCTGGCACTTTACTGTAACTCAGTTTTAGAGTGTTTCTGATCTTCTTATAGCCATGGCATCTTTGTGGAGAGCAACAATTCTAATTGTACATTAACTACTCTAAAACATGTTTTTTTTTTATAGTATTGTCCCTTGAAAATATATATTAAAATAATTGCTGAAATGTGAGGTGTGTATTCAATTTTGTGAGATACTGTAGGTCCAAAATACATTTATGTATTAAAAAATAAAATAATCTATGGTTTTTAATGCTAGTGCTTTTGCTAAATATCTATTTTTGTTGGACTGGTCTCAATTTAATAACTTGTCTTTACATGTGTGACACTGAATTAAGGATACTGATAGTATATTCTTTTAACCAAATGAACTTAAAAAACATCAACTAAAACATCAACTAATCTAAACTAATTTAGATTAGTTTGTGCTGTTATGAGATCATGAAATGGTCATAAAAAGTTATTTGCAAAACATTTATTCTGTCTGGATTCTTACACTGCTAAACTTTCTTTCGGCTTCTCCTGTTAGGGGTCTCCACAGCGGAGCCTCCCCATGTTTGATTTGGCATATGTTCTTACACTGGATCCCCTTTCAAACGCAATCCTCCCCAATTTATCCGAGCCCTGACCGGGGATTAAACCCGGGCCGTAGCGGTGAGAGCGCCGCATCCTAACCACTAGACTACCAGGGAACCTGGATTCTTACACTGCTACCTCAGTTAAAACCCATATTATTGATAATTAATTATTCTTAATAGTTTCACCTTGGCAGCTAAACGAGTATACATATACATTTGCATTCATTATATAAGTGTAGGGTGATATACATGTATAAAAAATAGCATTTTATAACCTATAAAAGGCTTAATGTGAATGCTCAGTGTGCACCATTCCACTTCTCCAATATAACATAGGAAAGGGGTTCTAAATAAGAACCCTCGCACTGGTTCCAAACAATTGGCGATGCCCCTAGCTCCAAAATTTCCCATAACCTTAGAAGCATTTAAAAAAAAGTTTTCTTTAGATACCTGAAAGTCCCTGTCCTTTAATCCATTAACCATACTTATAACCAAATCCTTCATTTCTGAAAATTCCTTATCAAGTACACTGTAAGAACCATCCATCAAGAAAGCAATGTCTGTTGGTGATGGGCAATCTATAAATAAGGAAAAAAAAGAGAATAATGTAAAAAATACAGAAGGTGACAGTTTTAGCCTTTTATTAATGTTACCTCTCATTAGAAATACCTCTTAATTGTTTGGGTATAGGTTCTGATGGAAAATTGTTGGAATTCAGTGTAAAACACATGCCATTGTATGCAGTAAATTGCTTACAGTCCTTGGGAATGGTTGGGCCACAAACCTAAAAAAGAATTCCTTATTACTTAATATCAGATTGAGATAAAATTTTTGGTAAAAACTAATGTACAGTAATGAAAAACAAAAACTTCATAATCTGTTGAATTTTTACATATTTAATTTTAAGCTTTGTACTAACACAGAAGCAAAAGAAAAAGAAAAAAAACTCTGATCAGGCATAACATTATTACATTGCGAGTGGTGAAGTGAATAACTGATTATCTTTTCAACATGGCACCTGTAAGTGAGTGGGATTTATTAGGCAGCAAATGAACATTTTGTTCTTAAAGGTGATGTGTTAGAAGCCGGTACAATGGGGAAAGCGTGAGGGCCAAATTGTGATGGCTAGACGACTGGGTCAGAGCTGCAGTTTTGAAGATTGCTGCCTAATAAATCCCACCCACTAACAGGTGCCATGATGAAGAGATAATCAGTGTTAATAGGGTCATGGGCAGCCAAGGCTCACTGTTGCACGTAAGGAGCAAAGGCTGGCCCGTGTGGTCCAATCCAACAGACAAGCTCCTGTAGCTCAAATTGCTGAAGAAGTTACTTAAGTACGGTTAATGCTTGACTGTTCAGGATTGATTTGGCAGCAAAAGGGGACCAACACAATATTAGGCATATGGTCATAATGTTATGCCTGTTTGTATTAAACCACACTATCAATCCTTACCTGAATAGAAATAAAGAGAGCTTCAGCTTACCACTGTATTTGAAGTCTGTGGATCGTTAGTCATTGAAAGTCCAAGAGACATGTTGACAGCCTCAGGGGGCACTGTGACAAAATTCACCATGAAAGTAAATGGGATACTTTCTGAGAAATACAGCGGAACCTCGGGTTACGAATTTAATTCGTTCCGGTACTTTATTCGTAACCTGAAAAGTTCGTATCCCGATACAAATTTCCCCATAATAATGAACAGAAACTTCGGTAATTCGTTCTGGACAACCAAAAATATTACTTAAATAAAAATAAAACCAATATTCACTAATATTTACTTTTAACATGTTATATTAAAATCATACCACATAACATACAAAAGAGGAAAACATCTTTAGCGGGTACTTTCCCTTTGAGAAGACTCGCTGCAGGAGACGACGTTCGTAGAAGGGGGAGGAGGGAGAGTTATTGTTTGAAAGGAGAATCTTATTATATTATTTATATATTATTATATTATAGAATATTAAAGACAGTGTTATTAACATGAACGCTGAGACAATTATTGCATTAGAGGGAAAATGAGAGCTGTTTCTTTAAGGCTACTATCAGTTGGTATTGAAGTCCAGAGTGAAATTCATTATGGGTATTGTACTTCGGAAAAGACTGTAACCCTGCTAATCTATCTTCATAAAAACAAGTCAAGTGGTTATGCATCGGCTAATGTTGTCAATCTCATCATTCCACGAGCATCAACTAACGAGTTGTTACGCTGCCGCCGGGAAAAGTTCAAGCGGATAAGTAACACGATGCTCTCGCTAGGGACACAGGACGCTAACTGATGTGACGAGCTGTGTGGATAGAGCAAAAACAACCAACTTGCCTGCGATTTTTTGGTGAGCGACGTTCGTATCCCGATATATTGTTTGTAACCAGGGGCAAAAATTTTGATGAACTGCGATTCGTAACCTGAATTATACGTATGCCGGGGCGTTCGTAACCCGAGGCTCCACTGTATCTTTAGTAAAATATTTTATGACTAATAAAGTGTGTATGCATTATTACCATTTATTGGTATTGGTGAACAGCTTCCTTGATTATCACATTTGTACACTTGCCCTCTTTTATTCTGACTTTGAATAAGAGGATCACTTACAATCAAACTGAGGAAAAAAAAGGGAAAAACAATCATTGATGTCACTGTCTTTTTTGTTTATGCTTTGCATCCAGTGATGCTTAATTGACATGATTTTTTCCGTATTAGCAAACCACATTTAATAAATGTAATAGATTAATTTAATAAAAAAAATTTATATATATATATATATATACACACACACACATACATACATGTTAGGCGTGGCACGGAGGCGGAAGCTGGAGTAAGGGCAAACAAACTTTATTTAACAAAGGCAGAGCCAACACAAAATACCCGCGTAGATCGGGACAATCCGGCAAACGGCAGTTCAATAATAACATCCACGGTGCGTTATAGAGGAAGCGCGGCGCAGAGTAAGCGACGGGGAAGCGTCGGTAGTCCGAGGTGCGCTGGTGAAGGTGAGCGAGGAGTCCGGGAGGAGAAAGTATGTCGCGGAAGCCGCGTACACACGACCACGCATGAACACATATAATAACGGACCGAGAATGTGGGTGAGTGAGCGGTTTATATGGGAGCCGGGAGTGAGTGAGTAACGCGCTTCAGCTGTGCATGATTTGCGCTGCGAGCTTGGGAGCACGCGGAGGCAATGACAGCCTCTGAAGGAGGCGTGGCAGGTGGATTCCTGACAATATAACATTTTATACAATAACATTTATATATAACATCCATATATTTTCCAATTAAATTCATGTCATCTAAATTAAAATCACGTCAATTAAGCATCATTTGATGCGAAACGTAAACAAAAAGTTTTTATGTCGATAAAGCAAGAAAGTTGTATTATGCATTTGCTAATGTTGATCCAAACATAAATATTATGAAATAAATAAACATTAGTTTTTAAAATACATATATAAGACAAATACATATATATATATATATATATATATATATATATATATATATATATATATATATATATATATATATATATATAAATGGCTATTTGTTCCTGGTTCTTAAAGAACACTGTAAAGGATGGATGTGCACTTACAGACCCTTCGGGTCAAAGTTTGTTCATCCTTGAAAAAAAAAAAAAAAAGCTTTTTTTCCTAAAGATTTTGTGTCTGTGGGGCCCCAAAAGGTTATTTCTAAAAATTATAAAAATTGAGGAACCAGAATCAAAACTCATCCTCATCTGGGTGACAGCAAGAGTGTGATTATAAATTATGTCTAAATTAAAATTGCAGTATATTTAAATGCAAATGTTTTTTTTTTTTCATTATTATTGTTTTATGGAATCACACATCAGCGTTGTGGAGTTAAAAAGTGAAATTGTGTACACCAGTGTTCAAAAATGTAAGCTACATACATGCACTGCTTAAGACTTTTTATTTTATGACAGGCCAGCTATTGATATGACAAGAAAAAAGTAACCAAAATGTATATACTGTTTAATGCATTTCAATTATTAATAAATCAGCACTAAGCCCAATCAATAGTGTGAAGGCTATGTGTTAGATATGTAATGTTCAGTGTGTGAATCTGAAACAAAAAGAAGCAGAACAATTTTACTAAAAAATGTAATATTAATCTTATCAAATTATGAACCCAAAACTGTATTGTTTACTAAATAAATGTATATCATTATATACTTAGGGAGGCGGTAGCTCACTGTTCAAGGTTCTGGGTTCTCTGCCACTTTCGGGGCCGCTGAGCAAGGCCCTTAGCACTTAGTATCATGGCTGTCCCCTCTGCTATATGAAGAAAGAATTTCACTCTGCTGCAAAAGTTCATGTGATAATTAAATAAACACCCCAACCTATCAGGCATAACATTACCTCTCCAGCAGGGGACATGTTAGACAGCAAGTCAATAGTTGATTTTTGAAGTTCAAGTGTTGGATGCATGAACCCAGCCATTAGGGAGGCACAAGCCAGTGCATTCTTAGTGCCGGTCCCAAGCCCGGGTAAATGGGGAGGGTTGCGTTAGGAAGGGCATCCAGCGTAAAACATGTGCCAAATCAAATATGCGGATCACAAATGAGAATTTCATACCGGATCGGTCGAGGCCCGGGTTAACAACGACCGCCACAGGTATCGTTAGCCGACAGGGTACCGGTGTAAATTGGGCTACTGTTGGCCGAAGGAGGAAAAGAAGAGGAGGAAGACGTCTACAGAGACGGCAGGGAAAGGAGCAGTGTAGGAGAGTGGAGGTTCGGGTTGGTACTTTAAATGTTGGTACTATGACGGGTAAAGGGAGAGAAGTAGCTGATATGATGGAGAGGAGAAAGGTAGATATGCTGTGTGTTCAGGAGACCAAGTGGAAAGGGAGTAAGGCCAGGAACATTGGATGTGGATTTAAACTGTTTTATCATGGTGTGGATGGAAAGAGAAATGGTGTAGGGGTGATTCTGAAGGAAGAGTACAGTAAAAGTGTAGTGGAGGTGAAGAGAGTTTCTGATAGGGTGATGATCGTGAAGGTGGAAGTTGAAGGGATGATGAGAAATGTCATCAGTGCCTATGCTCCACAACTTGGCTGTGAGATGGAGGAGAAGGAAAGATTCTGGAGTGAATTAGATGAAGTGGTAGATGGTGTACCTAGGAAAGAACGGTTGGTGATTGGGGCAGACTTTAATGGGCATGTAGGTGAAGGGAACAGAGGTGACGAGGAGGTGATGGGTAGGTATGGTTTTAAGGTGAGGAATGTGGAAGGGCAGATGGTGGTAGATTTTGCTAAAAGGATGGAAATGGCAGTGGTGAACACTTATTTTAAGAAGAAGGAGAATCATAGGGTGACGTATAAGAGTGGAGGAAGGTGCACACAGGTGGACTATGTGCTATGCAGGAGATGCAACCTGAAGGAGATTGGCGACTGTAAGGTGTTGGCAGGGGACAGTGTAGCTAGACAGCATAGGATGGTGGTCTGTAGGATGGTTTTGGAGGCGAAGAAGAAGAGGAGGAGAGTGAGGACTGAAAGAAGAATAAGATGGTGGAAACTGAAGGAGGAAGAGTGTAGTGTGAGCTTCAGGGAAGAGGTCAGAGAGAGGCTCAGTGGTGTTAAGGAGGTGTTGGATGATTGGGCAACTACTGCAGGAGTGATGAGGGAGGCAGCTAGAAAAGTACTTGGTGTGACATCTGGAAATAGAAAGGAAGACAAGGAGACGTGGTGGTGGAATGAGGAAGTGCAGGAGAGCATAAGGAGAAAGAGGTTGGCAAAACAGAAGTGGGATAGACAGAGTGATGAGAAAAGTAGGCAGGAGTACAAGGAGATGCGGCAGCAGGTTAAGAGGGATGTGGCGAAAGCCAAGGAAAAGGCATATGAGGAGCTGTATGAGAGGTTGGACACTAAGGAAGGAGAAAAGGATTTGTACCGATTGGCCAGGCAGAGGGACCGAGCTGGAAAGGATGTACTGCAAGTTAGAGCAGTAAAGGATGGAGAGGGAAATGTGTTGACTAGTGAGGAGAGTGTGTTAAGAAGGTGGAGGGAGTATTTTGAGCAGCTGATGAATGAGGAAAATCAGAGAGAGAGAAGGTTGGATGATGTGGAGTTGGTGAAGCAGGATGTAGATAGGATTAGTAAGGAGGAAGTGAGAGCAGCGATTAAGAGGATGAAGAGTGGAAAGTCGGTTGGACCAGATGACATACCGGTAGAAGCGTGGAGATCTTTAGGAGAGATGGCAGTGGAGTTTTTGACCAGATTGTTTAACAGGATTTTGGAAGGTGAGAAGATGCCTGAGGAATGGAGAAGAAGTGTGCTGGTACCGATCTTTAAGCATAAAGGAGATGTGCAGACCTGCAGTAACTACAGGGGTATTAAGTTGATCAGTCACACCATGAAGTTATGGGAAAGAGTAGTGGAAGCCAGGCTGAGAGAAGAGGTGACGATCTGTGAGCAACAGTATGGTTTCATGCCGAGGAAGAGCACCACAGATGCCTTATTTGCTTTGAGAATGTTGATGGAGAAGTATAGAGAAGGACAGAAGGAATTGCATTGTGTATTTGTGGATTTAGAGAAGGCGTACGACAGGGTGCCAAGAGAGGAGTTGTGGTATTGTATGAGAAAGTCAGGTGTGTCAGAGAAGTATGTGAGGGTGGTGCAGGACATGTATGAGGACAGTGTGACGGCAGTGAAGTGTGCAGTAGGTACGACAGACTGGTTTAGAGTGAAGGTTGGACTGCATCAAGGATCGGCCCTGAGCCCTTTCCTGTTTGCAGTGGTGATGGACAGGTTGACGGACGAGGTCAGACAGGAGTCTCCCTGGACTATGATGTTTGCGGATGATATTGTGATTTGTTGTGAGAGTAGGGAGCAGGTTGAGAAGAGCCTGGAGAGGTGGAGATATGCGCTGGAGAGAAGGGAAATGAAACTCAGTAGGAGTAAGACAGAATACATGTGTGTGAATGAGAGGGAGGGCAGTGGAGTGGTGCGGTTGCAGGGAGAAGAGCTTCAGAAGGTGGAGGAATTCAGGTACCTGGGGTCAACAGTGCAAAGTAATGGAGAATGTGTTAGAGAAGTGAAGAAAAGAGTGCAGGCAGGGTGGAGTGGGTGGAGAAGAGTGACAGGAGTGATTTGTGATAGTAGGGTATCTGCAAAATTGAAAGGAAAAGTTTATAGGACTGTGGTGAGACCTGCGATGTTGTATGGTTTAGAGACAGTGGCATTGAGTAAAAGACAGGAGGTGGAGCTGGAGGTAGCAGAGCTGAAGATGTTGAGGTTTTCGTTGGGAGTGACGAGGATGGATAAGATTAGAAATGAGTTTATTAGAGGGACAGCGCATGTAGGATGTTTTGGTGACAAGGTGAGGGAGGCGAGATTGAAATGGTTTGGACATGTGCAGAGGAGGGACATGAATTATATTGGTAGAAGAATGCTGAGGATGGAGCCACCAGGTAGGAGGAAAAGAGGAAGGCCAAGAAGGAGGTTCATGGATGTGGTGAGGGAAGACATGCAGGTAGTTGGTGTAAAAGAGGCAGATGTAGAGGACAGGGTGGTATGGAGACGGATGATCCGCTGTGGCGACCCCTAATGGGAGCAGCCGAAAGAAGAAGAAGAAGAAGAAGTGTTGGATGCATGAAAAGTGGGCAAGCATAAGGATCTAAGCAAATTTGACAAGGGTCCAATTGTGATGGTTGGATGACTAGCTCCAAGAATCTCCATAATGACCGGTCTTGTGTGGAATCCCACAAAAGAGCTTTTTGTAATAGCTATGACTATAGTTCTCTCACAAAATATTTTTTGGTGAAGGCTCTCCTTATGAAAGAAAACTTAAAAGAACAATGTTAACTTAAAAAAAAAAAGGCTGACTTATAATGGCTTTCTCAAACATGAATTTCTCCTGAAATCCAGTTGTGCAACCAGCTACCCATAGAGGAAGAAGGACCTTCAAACATGGACAGTATTTATTGTACTTCACTTCCCACATATGACACTGTTCAAAATCTCCACACCTGGTTAAATCGTTGACTTCATTCCAAAATTTACATTCAGTTGTTCAATTCTCTCTTGTTACCAAGCTCTGTAAAAAAACTTTTATGAAAAGTACTGAAATTTACTGAAATGTCAACTCATACATATCATCTGATATATACATTCTGCAAATAAAATTTCAATTCAATTTTATTTTATTTCTATAGCACTTTTCACAACAGACACTGTCTCAAAGCAGCTTTACAAAATGTAACAATTATTGAACAAAATTCACTTATATTAAAATCTTATGAGTGTTTATCACCGATGAGCAAGCCTGGATAATTGTGGCAAGAAAAAACTCCCATAAATGATATGAGGAAGAAACCCTGAGAGGAACCTTGCTCAAAAGGGGAACCCATTTTTATTTGGGTGTTACCAAGTGTGTGATTATAAATCATTAAACCATTACACACAACGGAGAGTGAGAAATACCATGATTACTCATCATGAGTGTGTCATTATGAGTAATGTCCTCTCTAGAGTTTTCTACAGTAAGTTGTCAAACGAGGAGGTGTTAAGCAACTCATAAATTAGCTTTAAATCATCATAGATTTAACACCAACACCACCTTCAAATGTTCAATGATGAAGAAACAGCATATGTAGAGGGTTATTATTGATTAAGAGGTTATTAATCCTCAAAGTCCAAAGTCTTCATAAAATAAGACACAACTGGAGCTGGCGCAACGGAGTTAAATGAAACACTATAAAACAGTGCCTCTAGTGTACCTGAATACTGTGTAGCCTTATTAGCCATCTCAATACACACTCCTACACTGTATCTTTTTGCTCACTTGTCAGAGAGCAGCTCACCTTATACAGTGAGGAAAATAAGTATTTGAACACCCTGCTATTTTGCAAGTTCTCCCACTTAGAAATCATGGAGGGGTCTGAAATTGTCATCGTAGGTGCATGTCCACTGTGAGAGACATAATCTAAAAAAAAAATCCAAAAATCACATTATATGATTTTTAAACTATTTATTTGTATGATACAGCTGCAAATAAGTATTTGAACACCTGTCTATCAGCTAGAATTCTGACCCTCAAAGACCTGTTAGTCTGCCTGTAAAATGTCCACCTCCACTACATTTATTATCCTAAATTAGATGCACCTGTTTGAGGTTGTTAGCTGCATAAAGACACCTGTCCACCCCATACAATCAGTAAGAATCCAACTACTAACATGGCCAAGACCAAAGAGCTGTCCAAAGACACTAGAGACAAAATTGTACACCTCCACAAGGCTGGAAAGGGCTACGGGGAAATTGCCAAGCAGCTTGGTGAAAAAAGGTCCACTGTTGGAGCAATCATTAGAAAATGGAAGAAGCTAAACATGACTGTCAATCTCCCTCGGACTGGGGCTCCATGCAAGATCTCACCTCGTGGGGTCTCAATGATCCTAAGGAAGGTGAGAAATCAGCCCAGAACTACACAGGAGGAGCTGGTCAATGACCTGAAAAGAGCTGGGACCACCGTTTCCAAGGTTACTTTTGGTAATACACTAAGACGTCATGGTTTGAAATCATGCATGGCACGGAAGGTTCCCCTGCTTAAACCAGCACATGTCCAGGGACGTCTTAAGTTTGCCAATGACCATTTGGATGATCCAGAGGAGTCATGGGAGAAAGTCATGTGGTCAGATGAGACCAAAATAGAACTTTTGGGTCATAATTCCACTAAACGTGTTTGGAGGAAGAAGAATGATGAGTACCATCCCAAGAACACCATCCCTACTGTGAAGCATGGGGGTGGTAGCATCATGCTTTGGGGGTTTTTCTGCACATGGGACAGGGCGACTGCACTGTATTAAGGAGAGAATGACTGGGGCCATGTATTGCGAGATTTTGGGGAACAACCTTCTTCCCTCAGTTAGAGCATTGAAGATGGGTCGAGGCTGGGTCTTCCAACATGACAATGACCCAAAGCACACAGCCAGGATAACCAAGGAGTGGCTCTGTAAGAAGCATATCAAGGTTCTGGCGTGGCCTAGCCAGTCTCCAGACCTAAACCCAATAGAGAATCTTTGGAGGGAGCTCAAACTCCGTGTTTCTTAGCGACAGGCCAGAAACCTGACTGATCTAGAGAAGATCTGTGTGGAGGAGTGGGCCAAAATCCCTCCTGCAGTGTGTGCAAACCTGGTGAAAAACTACAGGAAACGTTTGACCTCTGTAATTGCAAACAAAGGCTACTGTACCAAATATTAACATTGACTTTATCAGGTGTTCAAATACTTATTTGCAGCTGTATCATACAAATAAGTAGTTAAAAAATCATACATTGTAATTTCTGGATTTTTTTTTTTTAGATTATGTCTCTCACAGTGGACATGCACGATGACAATTTCAGACCCCTCCATGAGTTCTAAGTGGGAGAACTTGCAAAATAGCAGGGTGTTCAAATACTTATTTTCCTCACTGTATGATTCATAACATTCATATTAAACATGCTTGAAATGACCAAAACAGAAATCACATTTATATGTGTCTCAATCTATTATACGGTTTAGCAATCAAAACATACCATTAGAAGAATCAGATATCAGAAATATGTAATTACATTCATTTTTGTAGTGTTTTTATTTATTCAGTACTGGATTTTATTATATTGCTTTGTTATAAAAGTTAAAAATATAAAAATATTCTTGGAATAAAATCACTGTACCCCACAATATTAAGTGGCTCAAAAGTAAATAATTTGAACTACTAATGGAACTACTGTCCGACAACTGCCCTTATGAAAGATAAATCAACACCTTCTGACCAAAATCAATAAAACTTTATTTCTAACATTGATTTGGCGATACTGTGGATATTTACGACATTTAGCAGCCGGAACTCTCATTACAGATAAAAACTGCAAATGAGGGCGGGATCGAAAGAAAAAGAAGGAGAGAAAAAGAGAGAAATAAGGAGGTATAATTTTATGGTGATCATCACCTGCCCAAAAAGGGTATTTTGAAGTTTCAATGCTGTTAAACGTCCTGCTGGAAATCTATTTTCATTCCACTTGTCTTAAAAAGATTACCAAAGGAAAAAAAATCTTATGCATGTAAAAAAATTTTTTTAAAAAGACCCAAGATGTTTTAATAATGTCTTAATACACAGTATATGATAAATATACATATAAATATCAATATAATCCATAACCAAAATGAGCAATGTATTTAATTAATTTCCTTAATGTGGCTGTGTATAAGATCTGCCTCCTCATGAACTGGAATGAATTTGAAGATTAAAATGCAAAATGAGATTTGTGTGAAAAGAGATTATGTCAGCAAAAAAATACACTTAGTTTGGTTTTACCAGAAAGGACGAAGATGTACACCAGAAGATTCCAGCCCATTTTAAGTGCAGCCATCAGGTTCAAAATAACTGAGGTTGGTGAATACAATAAAGTGACTGTTGAGGTAGTAGATACAAAAAATGTTTTAAAAAACATTTTGCGCAACTGAAGAGTAAACCTACACGCAACTGAGGGAGTGGCAAATTTGACATTGTGAAAGACGGGTAAATTTTTTTTTCCTGCTTACAAAGATAGAAAGGGTACAAGAACACACACAAGTGCATCAGGGCTTCCTGGGTAAGGGGCAGTGTAGCAGCAGATCCAACAGAGTGCCCATGGTGACCCCTGTCCAACACCAAACACACTATAATGCACATGAGCTTTAAAACAGGACCATGGAGCAATGGAAGGTCTGGTATGATGAATCACTTGAGATGGTACCAGGATGGAAAATACCACCCCATTATGGGAAAGGAAATATCAAATGAAAAAAATATCAAATTTTATTTGTCACATACACATACATACATACTGAGTATGGCATGCAGTGAAATGCTTTGCACGACTGTCCAACATTTAAGCATAAAAGAGAATTTAAGGATAAAAAAAGTAGATAAATACAAAAGTATAAACTATAGAAAATATATGTATATACATTAATCTAGACAGGGATGGATGCATACAGCACATATTGACAACACACATTAGAGTGATTTAGTGTGATTGTCCTTAAAGTGTCCATGTGCATGTGGCATACGGGGGTGTTTAACCGATACCAAATATGGCAGTAAATTGACTACGCCACCCTGGAAATAGGCCAGGGACCCAAAAGTACTAAAAAAAGCACACAAATACGTAGTGGCTGAGACAGATATCAGACAACAGGAAATATTTCACCCAATTTATTCAGAACACATTAAAAATACATGATTCATTTTAATATGCAAAAGTTTAAAAGAGTACAATAAATCACCACATCATTCATCCATGCACACTCTTGTTTTACCACTTCAGAACTGGGGAATTTGTCCTGCCTTAGTAGTTAAACACAGCACGCACTCGTGTTCTCTCACAACACCACACCACAAACCCAATTGTGATCACTGCAAGTCGGCAGCTGTACCACCACCACCACACACCGCAGACACTGGCTAGCACTGGTACCCCAATTCTGAAGGGAGAAGAACAACAACATTAGACAAATACACCAACTACACACATACAAACAGCACACTTTGTACTTGATTTATAAAAGAGCGCTGCTGCCAAAGGAGTTAGCATCACCTGATAGCGGCTCTCCTTAACAATTATAGGCAGCACAAAAGCGTCATGTAAAACATCACAATTACAAGACAAATCAAAATCATACAAAAACCCCAAATAGGAGTTTACAAATCACAACTACAAAAAAACACAAAAGAAACATCAGACAAACAAAAAAAACACAACAGGGGTGACAATACAAAGATATACGATGCAAATACCCCACCTCAGTCAAAACCTTAAGTACTCAACACGCTAAGTTTAACTGCGCTCTCACTAGCCGGAAGCGCTGGCAGTCCGGTCGCAAAGGCAATTCCCCCTTTGTAGAGATATTATAGTTAGTTCATATTACATGCATCCGTTAAAAGACAGTGGAAAGCGGGTCAAGCCTGGAACAACATGAAGAAATAAACAACCCAATCGTTACAATCGCACTCCTTTTCATGCGTTCATTACTGCAGCTGCTCAGTAGTCAGTATCGATTATGCAGAAAGGACGCAAAGCTCAACGGCGCCCGAAAAGCCTGCTGCAACACCTCCGTGACACTAATAAAACATACAAAACTTTAGATTTAAAATAAGGGATGCGCTTTGCCACACATAAATGAAAACTTGGTGACGTGCGCTTGGTTGCTGTCAATCTCATCCCCTTTTATACCCGTGGAACATACCATTTCCACACAAATAATCCAATTGGTTGATCGCATCACCACAATCTATCCCCCCATTAGTCATCGTAGTCCCGACGATAAACACTAATCCCAGGGCCTAAACAAAGCAACCAGAGAACTGGACCCCAAGGTAGATCTGACAGAAATCTGATTAGCCTCACCACCTACAGTTTGTGGTAAGCGGTGCGGGTTTGAGTGCTGACCTGCCCCAACGCGCCCAGTTCGTCTTGGGGCTCTGCCAGATATATTGGGCGGTCCCAACCCAATGGATCCCGGCTCTGACTGCGATCCTACACCCTCACTTTCCAATGCTGTGGGCCTAGTACCCGGTTCCTCAACCCCAGGAGTGGGACTAACCCTTACTTCTGAAGGAGCTTGAACCATCTCCACATCCCCTTGAGGAACCAGCGGGGATTCTACCACATACACCAAGTCCTCATCCTCAGATTCGTCGTCTAAGGGTGTGGGCAGCTTAGACTGACCCTCAGGAGGCTCAATTGGAGCCGAAGTACATTGAATACGGGGTTTTAAGGACATTCGATGAACATGACGGACTTTGGAGAGGTCATACACTGGTGCTATAGTATACACTGACCCACCATCTTGTGGCACCCGAACTACCTGGTATACAGTTGAGCTCCATAGGTCCTGGATTTTATGCCGTCCTAGGAACCCATGTTCTCGCAGATAGACCAACTGGCCTTCTGTCAATGGCTGCTCCCTTACCCGCTGGTCATGCTTAGCCTTACGATATTGAGCGGCCGCTTGCAGCCTCTCCCGTGCGCCCTCAGCGGCCACTTGGAGGCGAGCCTGATGCTCTTCCACCCAATGAGGAACCCTACCAGCCACTGGCTCCTGCACACGGCCCAACAGAAAATCCACAGGCAGCCTGGGCTCCTGCCCAAACATTAAAAAGTAAAGTGTTTCTCCAGTGGCTTGGTGGGGAGTGGTATTATAACAGAACACCACCTGGGACAAACAAGAGGCCCAGTCCCTCTTCCTTCCAGTGGGCAAAGTCCGCAGCAAATTGTTCATTGTCCGGTTAAACCTTTCGCACTGGCCATTACCGGCTGGATGGTATGCAGTGGTGCGTGACTTACCCACCTGGTAAAGGCTACACAACTGCTGAATGAGCCCGGATTCAAAGTTGCGGCCCTGATCGGAATGGTTCCCCCCCGGAACCCCAAACTTATAAAACCACTCCTCCACCAAGACACGGGCCACCGTCACCGCCTGTTGATCCCGAGTAGGGATTGCCACAGTGAATTTACTAAAAATGTCCGTCATTACCAAAACATTTTCTTGCCCCGAGTGCGAAAGCTCAAGGACTGTGAAGTCCAGGGCCACGATCTCATTCGGACGGGAGGCCATCAGGTGCGCCATATAGCTCCGAGCCACTGGTGTAGCCTCCTTGGCCTGTTGACACCGCTCACACTGCTGTACCCAGTGGGCTACATTATCTGACATCCCTGGCCAATAGCACCGCTGTCGCACCAGCTCCAAGGTGCGCTCCGTACCTTGATGGCAATGACACTGATGTAATTGAGTCAAAACCTCGGGCTGTAATACAGCTGGCAACACCAGTTGCAACACCTTCTCACCACCATCTGAACGACAGACCCGTCGATATAACAGGCCATCCTGTTCCTCCAAACGGTCCCACTGCCGTAGCAACACTAAAACCAAGGTGGATAACTGGCGCCGCTCTTGGGGCCCTGGGCCTCGCCCTCGGCGCCAATACTTAAGGGCTGCACCAATAATGGGATCTTCCTCCTGCAGTCGCACCAGGTCTGACCCCGATCGACCGGGCATAGCCTTCATGGCCATCACAGCCGTAGCTCCTGCCAGACTGACTCCCTCAGCCCGCCTCAATAATTCAGGAACTACTGTCCTCGGTTGACTGTTTTCCACAAACTGTTCGCCTGAAGGCAACCGCGATAAAGCATCTGCATTTTGATTGGCCCTACCTGACCGATATTGCACCTCAAAATCAAAGGCCGCAAGTTCAGCCGCCCAACGCTGTTCGGTAGCCCCCAATTTTGCAGTTGCCAGGTGGCTCAATGGATTATTATCGGTGCGTACAATGCAGCGATGACCCAACAAGTATTCGCGGAATTTTTCAGCCATCGCCCATTTTAGGGCCAAAAACTCGAGCCGCGTAGAACTGTATGTGGCTGTATTACGCTCTGCTGGGCGAAGACTCCGGCTAGCATAAGCCACCGGTCTAACCTTACCATCCACCTCTTGGGAAAGCACTGCCCCTAGCCCTACATAGCTAGCATCAATCTCCAAGATAAATGGAAGCTCAAAATTAGCATATGCGAGGACTGGTGCAGTGGTAAGCTTCTGCTTCAATGTCCGGAATGCCTGTTCACACGATTCAGACCACAACGCTCCCAATTCCTGTCTCTGGCTACTCATCTTCCCTCTACCTGCCTCCGCTACTAACCGATGCAATGGAGCTGCTACCTGTGCAAAGCCTTCTACAAACCGCCTGTAGTAGCTCACAAAACCCAGAAAGGTTCGAAGCTCCGACACAGTCCTAGGACATGGCCATTGGGCCACCGCCTCAACCTTCCCCGGGTCCGTGGACACTCCATAGGATGATATCACATGGCCCAAGTAATGCACCTCTTTCCTGAAAAAGTCACACTTGTCCAACTTAACCTTGAGGCCAGCGGCTCGTAGGCGATCCAGCACCATCCTCAATCTCTGCAGATGGTGTTGCACAGAAGAAGAATAAACAATAATGTCATCCAGATATAATAACACGGACTGGTGTTGCTGGTCGCCAAAGAGCCGCTCCATCAAGCGCTGGAAGGAACCTGGTGCATTACAAAGGCCAAAAGGCATACGGTTCCATTCATATAACCCCCAGGGGGTGCAAAAAGCAGTCTTATGGCGATCAGATTCAGCAACCGGGACTTGATTATACCCGCTGGCCAGGTCTAATGTAGTAAACCAGCGGGCCCCTGTTAAGGAATCTAATGTCTCCTCAATGCGAGGCAGTGGGAATGAGTCCTTCCGCGTCTTAGCATTGAGCTGACGGTAGTCTACGCACATGCGCAGGCTCCCGTCCTTCTTCCTTACCAATACAACTGGAGACGCATATGGACTACAGCTTTCCCGGATCACTTGAGTGTCTAAAAGCTGACTAATATGCGTCTTAACCAACTCGTACTCAGATGGTGGAATCCGCCTATAACGCTGTCGGACTGGAGTCTCATTGATTAAGGGAATTTCGTGAGACAGGAGATCAGTACAACCCAGATCTCCGTCACCAGTGGAAAACACACTCTGAAACTCCCGAAGGAGTGCCCTCACCTGTTTCTGCTCATCGTCGGATAACCCGCTCAGTTCTACATTATCGACGTGCCCCACATCCGACGCCGACATTGTATCACAGGTTGCGATCTGAGCCTTAACCTGTGATATCTCGGTCAGCCCGGTAGGGGAATCCACCAAATACACTTCTCGCAACGTCCCGAGAACAGTGGTGGGATATAAAACGGCACCGAGAGCACCAACATTAACGATGGGTACCCAAACGGTACCACCACTCACACGCACTAAGGACGGAGAGGCTAGTAGGCCAGCCGGCAACCCGGTCTCACGTGGCTCGAATAGCACAATCTTATCACTGAATACCGACGCACAAGTTGCGGTTACAAATTTTAGAGTGCCCCCTGGAATACGACACACTCGCCGCCCACGAATTTTTACATTACCTCCACGCGTGAGAACGCCATCTACTTTTTGGCAGGTTTGGAAAGCCTGAACCAATTCTGCGTCCTGCGTCACTAGAGGTAGCTTAAATAAAGTGGATCCATACTGTCCGAAAAGCTCATGGTAACAGCGACTAAGAACATTCATTCCCAGAATGCCGGGGACACTAGTGCTTCCACCTGGAGGGTCACGAACCACCAGTATCCCGCACTTGGATACGATGCGACCACACAGTTCAACATCCAATTCTATATACCCTATGTAAGGGATTTCTAATCCATTGGCGGCTCTGAGCTGCAACCAGTGGCATGACTGCAACTGATCCTGGCCCCATGGTTCGAACCCAGACCTAAAACAACTCTCTGTAATAGTCGACACCATGGAGCCAGTATCTATCAAACAGGGCACCGAGACGCCTCCAATAGAAACAACAAGGTGCGGGCATGAGGAAATTAAACAAGACGCAGATATGTCATCATAAACACGAGAGCCACGCATACCCCCAACCGAACTGTGGCCCTGCAGCACGGTGGGAACTAGTTTCCCGACTGGTTAGGAAAGCTGGACCTATCCGGCCTTATGTCATTGGATGCCAAATCGACCTGGGAAGGAACCAAGGGAGCTGGAGAACGTTGCCAATTACATTCCCGAGCGAAATGCCCTGGTTGCTGACATCGTCGACAAATCACAGAACCAGGGCGTGGTGAACGACTACGAAAATGGGGACTAGGATTACGGGCTAGAAGTTGGGTAAGGTGATCAATCTGCTTCTGCTGTTGATGTAACATTTCTCGTAACTCACCCAATTCTGATGAACGACCCCCATGCGCAGAGCCCACCCCAGTATCGCCTTGGACCCCACATTGAATTCCCTGCACCAGGGGAGCGGACTGGCTTCGCCCCCTGGCGCCGCCTGGCATCCCCTCTCGTTCCCAGCGAATAGCTTCCCCTCGCACATCCAACAGTGTTGCAGCAGGCTGACGCCTTACCAATTGCTTTAATTCACGGCGCAACGCATTATCTAGCACGCATTCAATAAATTGATCCCTTACTACCACATCTGAATTTAGAATGCCATGCGGTGACTGTTGTTTCAGCCGGTCAAATAACCCCAACAGCGCAAGGGAGAACTCTTGCAACGTGTCCCCCTCTAGCTGTCGCCGTGAATAGAAAGCCTCTTGAAGTACAATATAAGAATCTACACAACCATATACTTCATACAATGCTTCAATAATTCTTTCTGGATTGTTTCTATCAGTACTCGGTCGATATTTAATTTCGTCACGAGCCTCTCCTTCAAGATGGTCGAACAAGAAGAAAGCTTTCTCAGCTACAGACATGGTCCGCATACGCATACATGCCTCAGCTTCTTCGACCCACTCTCCAATGCCTACACCGGACCTACCGTTAAATTTTGGACAGCGCCGTTCTCGAGGGACGAACACAAAACGCTCGACAGCACTGGCATCTAAACCAGTAGAACCAGGCGTTACCGGCTGTGACGCGCTACTAGAGGCTGCGCCAGGATCAGGTGCTCCAACCTGCGCTTGCTCCTGTCGCAGTCTCTCATTATCGGCCTTCAATTGGGCCACAAGATCTCTCATTTCCTGTAATTCAGCCTCCATTGCCAAATACTATAAGGGGTACTTACCAATCGAATCTCCACCCTATTGTCACCACTAGAAAAGAAACAATAGAATAATTTCACAGCGTCTGAGTCTGTACAACAGCCACAAGATCCTGCCGACTACGCCAAATGTGGCATACGGGGGTGTTTAACCGATACCAAATATGGCAGTAAATTGACTACGCCACCCTGGAAATAGGCCAGGGACCCAAAAGTACTAAAAAAAGCACACAAATACGTAGTGGCTGAGACAGATATCAGACAACAGGAAATATTTCACCCAATTTATTCAGAACACATTAAAAATACATGATTCATTTTAATATGCAAAAGTTTAAAAGAGTACAATAAATCACCACATCATTCATCCATGCACACTCTTGTTTTACCACTTCAGAACTGGGGAATTTGTCCTGCCTTAGTAGTTAAACACAGCACGCACTCGTGTTCTCTCACAACACCACACCACAAACCCAATTGTGATCACTGCAAGTCGGCAGCTGTACCACCACCACCACACACCGCAGACACTGGCTAGCACTGGTACCCCAATTCTGAAGGGAGAAAAACAACAACATTAGACAAATACACCAACTACACACATACAAACAGCACACTTTGTACTTGATTTATAAAAGAGCGCTGCTGCCAAAGGAGTTAGCATCACCTGATAGCGGCTCTCCTTAACAATTATAGGCAGCACAAAAGTGTCATGTAAAACATCACAATTACAAGACAAATCAAAATCATACAAAAACCCCAAATAAGAGTTTACAAATCACAACTACAAAAAAACACAAAAGAAACATCAGACAAACAAAAAAAACACAACAGGGGTGACAATACAAAGATATACGATGCAAATACCCCACCTCAGTCAAAACCTTAAGTACTCAACACGCTAAGTTTAACTGCGCTCTCACTAGCCGGAAGCGCTGGCAGTCCGGTCGCAAAGGCAATTCCCCCTTTGTAGAGATATTATAGTTAGTTCATATTACATGCATCCGTTAAAAGACAGTGGAAAGCGGGTCAAGCCTGGACCAACATGAAGAAATAAACAACCCAATCGTTACAATCGCACTCCTTTTCATGCGTTCATTACTGCAGCTGCTCAGTAGTCAGTATCGATTATGCAGAAAGGACGCAAAGCTCAACGGCGCCCGAAAAGCCTGCTGCAACACCTCCGTGACACTAATAAAACATACAAAACTTTAGATTTTAAATAAGGGATGCGCTTTGCTACACATAAATGAAAACTGAGCACATACCTGCCAATAGGACTCACGCCGTTTCGCACACTTGACGTGTACGAGTGGAAAGCTGACAAAGTGTCACTCGACACATCTGCAATGTTCCTCAGCCACACACTGCAAGTGAAACGAATCTCAAATTACCCTGTTTGACAAAAACAAAGGTTCGGAAGGCAACTGCTGCTGCTAGCGCTTACCTCGCAGACATAAACACGGCGCACAGAAAGTTACGTCAATTCCGAAACCCCAGATGGCGCGCTTGGTGACGTGCGCTTGGTTGCTGTCAATCTCATCCCCTTTTATACCCGTGGAACATACCATTTCCACACAAATAATCCAATTGGTTGATCGCATCACCACATGCAGTATGGTGTGGACACTATGCTTGGCAAGTTCAGAGTTGAGGTGTCAATAGTGCAAAAAAGTTGTGCAGAAATAAGTGAAGATGGAGAGAGAGGTCCATTACTAGATCCTGGGTGTTTCCTGGTTTAAACTCCAAATGGCCTGCAGGAAGAAGCTCCTCCTCATTCTCTTTGTGTTTGCTTTAAGGAGCAGAAGAGCTTCCCTGAACACAACAAAGAAAATAGTCCATTGTTGGGATGGCTGAAGTCCTTCACAATCTTCCTGGCCCTGGACTGGTACCGCATGCTGTAGATGTCCTGCAGGTCAGGGAGCTCAGGGCAGATGGTACGTTCAGTTGACTGCACCAATTCAATTCAATTCAATTCAATTTAATTCAATTCAATTCATTTTATTTATATAGCGCTTTTAACAATGAACATTGTTTTAAAGCAGCTTTACACAGATAATGCGGTGATTAAAAGGCCGTCTTATCTGAGTTGAGCAAAAGAAAGTTATCAAGCAGCCACCCTATGGAGGGCTCCCCTGTCCTGCATGGTGCTGTTCCCAAATCAGGAATTGAGGCTACCCATCAGGATGCCTTTAATGGTGAAAGTGTAAAATGTCCTTAGCACCTGAGAAGGTAGTTTAAAGTCCCTTAAGCGTCTCAGATTATTTCTTCAAATTATTAAATATTAATACTGGTGTATCAAAATAAGTTCCCCTTCTGCATTTCAGCTTCTACCCTGATTGCTTCTTTCAAATGAGAATAACTTCCACTTCTGTTTTCAGCCTTC
The DNA here is from genome assembly GCA_039877035.1 of Silurus lanzhouensis. Classification (NCBI taxonomy): domain Eukaryota; kingdom Metazoa; phylum Chordata; class Actinopteri; order Siluriformes; family Siluridae; genus Silurus; species Silurus lanzhouensis. The sequence goes on along the minus strand of JBCEWE010000367.1, from coordinate 1,259,984 downwards.
AGCCTCATCATTCCTCCCATGCTGCCAGCTGAATGTGGGCATCAATAAGTTTAAATGAACTTTGCACCATAAACAGGTGGGCACGAAGAGCATCAGTGTTTTCAAAACAGTTTCTAAATCCACCACAAATCTATAGTAATTTGTTTTGATTATTGCTAGTTTTAATAGCAACCTATTAATGTATCTGTAAAATGAAAATAAAAGCGGATAATAAAGATGAATATGATCAAACGCACTTTACATGATTTTTTGGAATTTCAAATGTAACTTCCAGTTCAACGTTCGACTTTACAAATGTAGTTTCAGGTCAGTGGTGTGGGATGAAAAGAGCCACAATTTTTATGTTATTTTGAAGGCTACTTTTAGTATACTGAGAGAATTTTGATGGAGAAGTATAGAGAAGGTCAGAAGGGGTTTCATTGTGTGTTTGTGGGTTTAGAGAAAGCGTATGACAGGGTGCCGAGAGAGGAGTTGTGGTACTGTATGAGGAAGTCACGTGTGTCAGAGAAGTATGTGAGGGTGGTGCAGGACATGTATGAGGACAGTGTGAAAGCAGTGAAGTGTGCAGGAGGAACGACAGACTGGTTCAAGGTAAAGGTTGGACTGCATCAAGGTGGAGGTTGGACTGCATTCCTGTTTGCAGTGGTGATGGACAGGTTGATGGAGGAGGTCAGACAGGAGTCTCTGTGGACTATGATGTTTGCAGATGATATTGTGATTTGTGGTGAGTGGTGAATGAAAGTCAGTAGGAGTAAGGCAAGAGTACATGTTTGTGATTTAGATGAGGGCAGTGGAGTGGTGTGTTGTGGTGCAGAAATCTGCTATGTTGTATGGTTTAAAGACAGTACTTCATAGAAAGTCTTTGAGTTTAGCTCATGAAAAATGGGGGCAAAAACAAAAGTGTTGCATTTATTATTTTGTTCAGTACAGATGTTATTTACAAGTGTTCAGTTTACAAATGGTTGGATTCTGCCACATGTGTACATAGAATCCAAATGGTCCATTTTCATAAACTGAACATTTATAAATAACATCTGTACATTTATTTAACAACATTTTTACTCCGTTATTTAACTGTCTGGTTTACAATTCTGTTACATTATGTCTGTACTTCTGTACTTCTCCTGCACTGAAAGCTCCTGACGGCAAGTTAAATTCCTTGTGTGTGTAAGCATACTTGGTAATAAAGCTATTTCTGATTCTGATTCTAATTTACAAAATTTGATCATGTAGGATATTCCAAATGCTTCTTTATGACTAAAAAAAAAAAAAAAAAGGACCCTCTGTATTAGCTGCAAAACATTTTCTATAACTGCATTTAGTAGGTTTTTTTTTTTTTTTTTTTTTTGCAGATTATTAACAATCTGACAGTTCCATAAATAATATTTTGACAAATGATTACATATTCTGTGCTTGTGAAAAGTGTTTTATGGTTTTTGAGACACATGCATGGTTCTCTTGTTTAAGTGAAAGGCCAAAAACACACAAGAATTCAACAGTGAATGAGTGGAATAAATCTGCTAATGAGACATTTTTATCCATAACAAAAGAACTTCTGTCAGATGGAGACCAGGGCAGAAGGTAGCAGACTGCCTCAGCCCGCAATTAAACATGGAGGTGGAAGTTTAATGGTTTTGGGGTTGTTGTGGAACAGGGAAGGTTGGAGACATATTCTGGAAAGTGAAAGGAATCCCGAACCAACATGGATTGTAGTCCATATTTCAACAACATGTTATTCCGTCTGGACTGTGGATTATTGAAACTGATTTATTGATCCCACAGAGATACAGTGGAACCCGCTTATCTCGACCTCGGTTATCTCGACAACCCTATTAAGTCGACGTTTTTGAAGTGGAACCGCCAAATTCTCGCTTTGTCTTAGCATTTTATCAGTTATGTCGATTCTTTTATGTCGCCGAACCCTGATATCTCGAGCACAAGGGGGGAAAAATTTGCCATTTAACGTCGGTTATCTCAGTGCAGCCGCAGAAGAACGGCAACGCTGTTGTGTAAAAAAAACCTTAAAAAACACGTGCATGCACATTCTCATTTATTAACGCACATCATGTACATAAATCAATTTCAAGCACGTTAATATATTGCCACCATTTTGATTTTCGTTTATCTCGATCATCGGTTATCTCGATGCCTTTTGGCGACATCGACATAACCGGGTTCCACTGTATTATTATTTTTCATATCCAATGTTACAGTGCCCCTGGAGCACAGAGGATGTGTGAAATCTGGGAATTTAAAAGAAGACAAACAGAATTGGGATCGATAGAGAGATGAGAAAAGTAGACAAAAGTACAAGGAGATGTGGCAACAGGTGAAGAGGAAGTGAGGTGTGCTAGAGAAGTATGTGAGGTTGGTACAGGACATATATGAGGACAGTGTGACAGCAGTGAAGTGTGCAGTAGGAATGAGAGACTGGTTCAAGGTGAAGGAGGAATTGCATAAAGGATCGGATCTGAGCCCTTTCCTCTTTTCAGTGGTGATGGACAGATTGATGGACAAGTCAGACAGGAGTCTCCATGGATTGTGATGTTTGCGGATGATATTGTGATTTGTGGTGAGAGTAGGGAGCAGGTTGGGAAGAGCCTGGAGATGTGGAGGTATGTGCTTGAGAGAAGAAGAATGAAAGTCAGTAGGAGTAAGACTGAGTACATGTGTGTGAATGAGAGGAAGAAGAGGTGGTGAAGGTGGATGAGTTTAGGTACCTGGGGTCAACAGTGCAAAGTAATGGAGAGTGTGTTAGGGAAGTGAAAAGAAGAGTGCAGGCAGGGTGGAGTGGGTGGAGAAGAGTGGCAGGAGTAATTTGTGATGGAGGGGTATCTGCAAGATTGAAAGGGAAATTTTATAGGACTGTGGTAATACCTGCGATGTTGTATGGTTCAAAGAAAGTGGCATTGACTAAAAGACAGGAAGGCTGAGCTGGAGGTTTCGGGGGTTAAGCTTGTGGAAGGTCTTCCTGTTCTCTTGTCTTCCAGAGATGTTCTGCCACTCTTGAAGTGTTTGTGCCACTCAAAACACCTTGAACGACTCGTTGCAGCATTATTCTGAAGGTGTATGTATAGGTGTAATGTCCACATACTTCAGGCAATATAGTGATGATTCCAGGAATTTTATTTTAATTTAGCTTTCAGGTGGTGCGACATGACAAAAACAGCAATGTTGTATAAAATATAATCTTTGGCCCAACATTCAGTCACATACAGACATTTTTTTATACAAAATGATCCTGAAAACTATCGCTTCTTCGAATAAATTTAACAGTACATCTTTTTAACAAGCAGCAGTGTATATGAAAGCCTTTCAGTCATGCTTCCTCTTTCATATCACCACACTCTGCACAACTCTTTAATCTAAGTATAGTTCTACTTCTTATGTGTTATGGTTCATGGTTTTTATACATCACAAGCTGGTGTGGTGGGTTTTTTTTTTCTTTTTCCTTTTTTTTCTGTAGAGTTTACTTCCTATTGCATTTATTATTACAGATGCTAATTAAATGCAATAAATTTGACTGCATGCAGTGACCGTTACTTTAAATGCAGAGCTTTTCAAAGATAGACTCATTATATATATAAATCATTTGAAATAAAAAAGTATATACAGTATTTTACCATCATGACACATTAAGCTATATCTTTAACATGCCTGAGCAACGCAATACATTTATACATTTTCTTAAGAAATACATTTTTCCTTTCTGTTTTCTCGTGAGCCCGACTTCATTTTCTCGACATATTGAAAATTGTTTTCTCGTTATCATGACAATTTTCTTGTGGTCTCAACATAAATGTTGTTTTCTTTTGATCACGGTTAGATTTTCTTGACAAACTTTTTGTTATGATTACATTTTCTAGACATAACAAAAGTTTTTTTTTTTAGAGATCATGACCTAGTATTCTCATGATCTTAATGTAAAAATCTGTTTTTTCTCAAAGTAATTGTATTGCAAGAAAATCTCGCACCTTTAATAGCTGTGATAAAGTTACTAATTTCCAGCTGCTACTATTGACCTTTTCTCTGCATCAAGAGAGAGGGATGTACCAGAGGGGAACCTGACAAAAAAAGGTAGATAAGGTAACCTTAAAGTTTTATGGTTATGTCTAGATCATGAGGAAACAACTTTTAATATGTCAATAAAATTATGTACAGATCACGATAATAATATAATGCATGGCCTTTTAGGACCTCCGTAGTATGATTGTATGAAGCATAAAATCAAGTATGAAAAACACACCACCTTTGTCATATTAGATCCTGCAAGCAGAAACCCCTTATTTACAGCAAATATTTATCAAAAATTAATGCTGGTGACCACAACCTTAACACTGTATTGTAAGCCTGTCCAAGCATTGCCTGAATCTGCAGGAGCTAAAAAAGAATGCTAATGCTAATATTGAAAATCAAATAACTATCACCGTGTCCTCTTTTAAAATTACAGAGAGACCTGACTCTAACAAGCTAAACTACACATTAGATTAAATATGTTTCTGAAATGTAGAGCAAAGCCATCAATCTTCAGTTAATGCTTCTGCGCCATTTTCAGTTCCTTCAGCCCCTGCTCCGGCTTCCTCCAACATCTTCTTATAGTTGCTTTTGAAGAACCCGGCCTAGGCAAGATCAAACAAATGATGAAGCAATATATTACTGAGCACAGAATATCTGGAGAAAAAAAAAAAATAATAAGGGTAAAAAAAAATTTGACCTTTCTGATTATATCTTTACTGACCTTATAGAGACCAGCAGCAATAAGAGCCAAAAGCACAAGCCCTCCTATGACACCTCCAATTGTCTCCTTAAGAGGGAATTTCTCTTCATACACCTCCACCTGGGTATCAATCTGCAACACCGTTACATTACAAGTCAGTCTGGCAAAAATGTTCAGAATTTTCTAGCAGATGGTTGGAGACCCTTGATGACCCCAAATTTCCAAAATGTTGGGGCACCTTATTTACTAAAATGTAAATAAAAAAACAGAATGTAATGATTTCAAATCTCATAAACCTATATTTATTCACAATAGAACAAAAAAACAATCAACTGAGCATATAGACCATTTTATGGAATAAATTAGATCATGAGTAGGACAGGGACATGTTTACCACTGTGCAGAGTCACATCTTTCTCTGTATGCATCTGGGAACTGAGGAGAACTGTTGCTAAAGTTTTGGAAGAGGAATGTTGTGCCATATGTGTTAGATACAGGATTTTAGCTGTTCAACAGTGCTGGGTGTCCTTTGTTGTGTTTTATAATATATTTTATAATGCACCAAGTGTTTTAAAGCGGTGATAGGTCTAGATTGCAGGCAGGTCAGTTCAGCACCCAGACTCCTATACAACAAAGTCATGCTGTTGTAGCAAATGCAGTTAGCATTGTCTTGCCCAAATATGCAAGGCCTTCTCTTGTATATTTTTGGAAGCATTTGTTTGCTTGAAACCTTTTCAGGATCTTCCAGGCTTGCGGCACTGACTTCCAGTTTCGCTACACTCACTTGCTGTTTTGCGGCGCTCACTCCTGGGTCGGTGGCCATCTTGCCGTTTTTCCCGCGCAACCAGTTTTTAAAGAACACCTCAGACATTTACTCAGGGTCAGATTATTTCACCAGCTTCGAAAGTCCCTGAGGTTAGTTTTGCCATCCTGCCTTAACTACTTTCTGTTTCCCAAACCTGTCTCGGCTCCCTGTTCTGCACTGCCTGCCTGACTTCTTAATTATACCCCAGTTCATCCTGCACTTAGGCCCTCCTTCCAGTCACACCCCTGACAGAAAAATCTGGCCTTGGCTTGTGTCGCTGACAGTATAATCTAGCCCTGTCCCTGCGACGAGCTCCTGACAAACCTGTATATAGCGTTCAGCATTGCATGTAGCCTTTGCAAATGTGCAAGCTGCTTATTCCACTAATGCACTCCCATACCATTAGAGATGCAGTATTGTGAACTAACTGCTGTTAACAAGCCGGATTGTCCCTTTCCTCTTTAGTCCGGAGGACCTGGTGTGCATAAGAAATTAAAATTTCGATTTTTGTCTGACCACAGAACAATTTGCCACTTTGCCTCAGTACATTTTAAATGAGCTTTGGCCGAAAGAAGATGGTGGCATTTCTGTATCATGTTCACTTATGCCTTCTTCTTTGTATGACAGATTTATCCTGCATTGGCAAATCATTTCATTCTGTTTTTATTCACATTACAGAGTCTCCCAACGTTTTGGAATTAAGGTTGTATAATATGTCAAGGAATATGCACACATATACACACTAATAGCTGGCATGTGGTGTTGCTTTACAATTCCCAATAAATTATTATACAGAATCAATTCCATATTTCATTTTACAATTTAACTGCAGTTTTCAGTGGCCTACAAGATTTTGTTTTATAATTACATTTGCAGTTGACTTTTGTAATTGCACTGAAACTTTCACCTGGGTGTGTAGTTTCCTACATTACCCACAATGCCATTCGACTAGCTAATGATCATGGCAATGGGTTTACTTCTTATTCTATCTTTATGTAAAGAGAGCAATGCAGCAGCTTTAGATTTCATTGTATAGATCATTGTATAGTCTGCATTGTAAAGCTACTTTATCCTTTGCACTGACTCTCATCACTAGTGGTTCATAAAACCATGTGTTTTAAACTCATTCACTTGAATGCTACTTCATATTTTTGTCACTTTATATATAAACAAATAGTAACAAAGAATATAAAATAGATTAATTATTAAATGAACATATCTGGCTTTGATAGAGTCTTAACCTGTTGCAGTACCTTGCCAGCAGGTTCAGTGTTTACAGAATCAGAGGCAAAGTAAATGTATTCTGTTCTGTTGTAGGCCATTGTTGCTGTAGAGGTGAGCATGAAAATTGCTGATCGGAATCCGGTCTAAAAAGTTTAGAAAGTACAACGAATGATTAATGTTACACACATGTAAAAATAAAAAAGGGTAAGATCATTAAAATAATGCACATTTAACATATTGTACCTGTTCGATCCACCCAGAGCTGACATTACCAGAGATGTTGTAGAATTTCAGCTGCCTGCTAGTGAGACTTGCAGCACATTTATAGACTGCGCATACGGCTATAGAGCAATTCTAAAAACCCAGAAAGTTTCCAAATACCACAAACAAATCAATTCATTATATTAATTCACTCATTAATCCTTAGTAGACAAATGATGGTTCACTGTTAGTGTTACTGTTACAGTTTTTTGCATAGTACCAGGCAATACTCACCAACTCAGGGTTTTTTTGCAGTGCTACCACAAAATCCGTGACTTTTGGCTTCTCATGTCTGTCTAGATTGCAGCCAGGAATCTAAAAAAAACCATAGCAAGAAGTTCCACCTGCACAAGAACTGAAGAGTATACTTGCTTATGTGTATTTATGAATTATATGTACCGTAATTTCCGGACTATTAAGCGCACTCATATATAATCCGCACCAACTGAATTTTACAAAGATTTTTATTTTGAACATAAATAAGCCACACCTGTCTATAAGCCGCACTGATACTGTCTACACTGATACTAATGAACTTTACACAGGCTTTAACAAAAGACAGTTTCTGTTACATGGCTTGTATCTAAACAGTAGCCTACCAAGAAAGTAATTGTTCACTGTCTTCCTCCTTCCTTTCACAACTATTTTTCTTCGAGAGTTTATCTTTTGGCATCGTCGTGTGTTTAAAAATCACCATCTGTGAAGCGTTTCTCCAGATGCAGTGCAGCTCAGAACACAGGTAAAGTGTGTTTTTTCATGCCCGGTTGTTTTCAGCGTGACGAATTATTCGCAGTTCCTGTTGCCAGTCCGAGTGAGAGGCAGGTCAAACGTCAGAGGAACCTCATCCATATTTATGATGTGGTGCGGCCCGATTCGGTGGGAGCGCATCTGATTTAATATAAAGAGTTTCATTGGTTCACCTTAAACCTGTTCAGCAATTTCATTGGTCTAATGTTATGGGGCTCAGTTTTTTGGCTTGAAGCTTGTTAAACCGTGAAAAACCCAGAAAAAAAATCGATAAATTAGCCGCTTAATTGTTTAAGCTGCGGGGTTCAAAGCGTGGGAAAAAAGTAGCGGCTTATAGTCCGGAAAATAAGGTATTTATTTTTGCATGAATCAAATTCCCATTAGGGATCATCTTACAGTTTTTCCTCAGTCGCTTTGGAGCATTTCTCAGATCAGAAATGAAATTCTCAAAACTACTTGCTTACTACAACCTCTACATCATTTAGTCATTTGTGTTCATTTTAAGAACATTTCTCGTTGCTTTGATCAAATTGCGAATGCTTTGGTACATAATTTAATTGATTGTGTACAAGTGCCTGCTGTTTCCTAGGTAATCAGTTGTTTATGTCATGTTGATCAAAATGTATTATACTAGTTTCACCTAAATGGTCTTAACCCTCAAAACATTTAGGCATCAGTTTATTGCATAAGTCAATGAATGAAAAATGGTTAAACCAGTTGTTAAAATTTGTCAAGCTCTTCTTCTTCACAGTTCTATTGAACTTTTTTGGTAAATGTGTCTTGAATTGATGAATTGTGAAGATAAACATTGAATGTTACTAATGAAGGGATGTGTTCACTTTTAAATCAACCAATAATCAACTAATGTTTTAAAATAGGTCAAGGCTGAATCTTGTGAACCTTTACTGTAATTGGCGAGTGTATATGTAAGTATACTTCAAGGCTTTTCTCTGTTTTGGCACTGAGGTGTTGGAATGAACTTCCCCTAGATGTTCGTACAGCGGAGTCCCTGACTTTCTTCAAGCGATGATTGAAGAACTGCCTCTTCCTGAAACACTTAAATTAGCACTTTCCAAGTTTGCTTTGTAGAATTCAAGAGTTATATTTATATTAAGTTTGTAATCTTGCGTACAAGTGTAGATTTATTCATTGGTAGAGACTCAAAACACTTTTGTACTCTGCTAAATGCTGCAAATGTAAATTTATATAAAAAGATCAAAACACAGATTTACAATTGTTGAAAATAGATAAACAACTAGGAAACAAACATGGTCGAGAGCCAAGAATAAGGATGCATGCTGGAAGGGTAAGGAGGCAAAATAGAGAAAGCTGGAAAAAGAGGTCAGAGTCATAGAAACATTTCGGATGAAATTAGAGCCACTATTTTGGACCATTTTGTGAATCATGGCCTCACAATGGTTGAGGCGGGTCGGAGGGTACAGCCGAATATTGGGAGATCAAATGTGTCTTCAATAATTCAAACATTTCGTAAAGAGAACAGGTATGTAATCCACCAGTGTGGAGTGAATACAACTTTTTATATGTGGATGAGGCTGGCTTCAGTCTGAACAAAAGCAGAAGACGTGGTCGAAATGCTATTGGCCATAGAGCTACTGTTGATTTGCCAGGCCAGCAGGGAGGAAATATCACTGTGTGCTGCTAAGTCAGAGCAGGGTGTGCTATCTCATAATCCCCTTTTAGGCCCATACAACACACAGAATCTCCTCACCTTCTTAGAGACCCTCTATAGGGCTCTCATCCCTGATGATAAGAGGGGTCCATTTTGAGATGATTTACCAAAGTATGTGATACTTTGGGATAATGTGAGTTTCCCTCATTCAAACACCATCAGGCAATGGTTTCTGACACATAACAGGATGCTGATGTAGTTTCTTCCACCCTATTCCCTATTCCTCAACCCAATTGAGGAGTTCTATTCAGCATGGAAGGTCTATGATTGCCAGCCACATACTCAGATGAACCTGCTGGCTGCCATGGATGCAGCATGTGAGGACATCACAGCAGAAATTTGAAATTTACTGTCAGTTATCTCGATTCGCATGACCAATCGCTGGCTTTTGCCACGCCACCATCTCACTACCATATTTGTGGCAGCGGGAGCGTGGCCGAGCGTCAGTTTGTGAATGGAGGGCGAGGCCAGGAGCTGATAGACATAGGATTGCATCACCGGAAGCTAATGTGGTCTAATGATTGTTCTCTCTTTTCCAGTGTTAGGAGGGGGCATTTAAGGAGGAGAGCGTGGAGGTGTGTGTGTGCTGGCCGATCAGCAGAAGGCTTGACCGCCTAGTAAGCTTGACAAATGCTTCCTGCAACCCGCGTCACTGCCTCTGCGCCGGGGCTTGCCTTTCTTCCCAGCCCTGCAAACCGAGGTGTCCAGGTCATGAGCTAGGCCTTATTCTTCCCATCTCTTCAGTCCTAGGGTGTCACTATATTCTAATATAGTTGGACTGAGATAGTGGTTTTATGGAGCGATGCCCCGAATCGAAGAGACGCTGGCTAGCTATCTCTCCCCAGGGGATGCGTCATCTTTCAAAGGCCCAGCACTGCTCACTAATCCCCTGAGAACCACCTCAGCATTGGTGGGAAAGGCCTATGCCTCATCGATTCAGGTCACAGGCTGTCTGCACACCATGGCTGTGCTGCAGGCCTATCATGCCAATCTGCTGTGGAAGCTAGATGTGGGAGATGTCTCGGGTGGTCAGCACGTCTGTGAGCTCCATTTTGGTAGCGCTAAGGCCATTGGCAGTCCATGGCTTCCATTGTCTCTACTGAGAGACATATTTGGCTTACCATGTTTGACCTTTTTACAGGAATAAGGCTGTGCTCCTGGACACCCCACTGGTGCTGATCTGCCTGTTCTGTGACCCTGTTAATGTGGTCATTGACAGGCATTCCAGCGATTCCTCCCACGTCACCCTCGTGGGGCTGCCTGGCCCCTCTGTCCTTCGCTTTAGCTGTGCCCATCCACACTCGGCAGGGATTGGTCAGTCGGCTCTAGGTCCTGAAGGGGCTAGGGGATTGTCTCCAGGTTATGTATGTAACCATGGTTCCCAGAGGGAATGAGATGCTGTGTCTCTATGCAACACTACCTGCATCCCTGCAGCACTTCCTTTCCTTTTCAGAAGCTAGCACTGGTTTCACTCCTTGTGCTTTTAAGTTTCCTGATCGTGATGTCATGCGGTTATGCAGCGGTTTCCATTTTACTGATTATACACGTGATTCAGAGATTGAACAATGCAGAGGTGTTCCCAAAGTGTTTCTGATGCAGCATCTCATTCCCTATGGAAACCATGGTTACATACGTAACCTGGAGACCTTTTATCATTGTTGGGGGTATCAATAGTTCATGTAACTCAAGGCCATTGTAGCCAAACTCTTTATATTAATTACAGTCTAAATCCATCTTAATTGTTCTTGAGTGTAACAGTATCCTCGTCTATCTTCCTCAAATTCTCAGCAGCGTATGGTTTCCAAACTGAAGAGAACCAGATTGAGAAGTATCCAGAAAGAGAACTACTGTACATGATTGCAGGATCATGACTGGTCAAAAAAACATTTTTGAGTGACCAACCACAACAGCAGAAGTTAAGTCAAGTGGAATTTTCAAGCAGAAGCAGTCCATCATAATCAAATTTTTCCTTAGCATAAACTTTCAAAGTTTATATTTAACATTCCACAACAGTGTTTTCTTATGAGGAACAGTCAAACAATCCCATACTAGGTACTCCTTCAACAAATAAGTCAGGATGAATAGTATCTTACACAGTGACTTTTTTTTCTAATTTGCTTTGAAGCGTTTTCTCAAATCATTCTTAATACTTGCAAACCAGAAAGTACATTTCTAAAAACAATTGTACAAACAGTACAATTGTACTTTTCTCAAAATCCTTAGTTCATCTCTCAAAGGTAAATATGTGTGAACATCTCATTACCATTAGAAAGTCCTTTTGTGATTGTTTACAAACAAGGTCGTCAAAATGTTTAGTCATGCTGTCAGTATGACGGCATACGGTTTCACAGTTTTCCTGATGCAATTACAGTTTTGATACAAGTGACTGAAAATGCACAAGTCTGAATTTCTTCTTTATGACATCTATGAATTTCAACAGAACAAATGTAAAAAGTAATATATTTGGGATTTTGATTGCAAGAGACCAAAAAGGATTCACACTTTTACTATACTGTACTAGTGTTCGTTCATTTCCTGGTAGTTTTGCCTTTCGCTCTGTCACCAATTACATCTTTTTCTCAGTTGCTTTGGAGCATCTTCCTTAATATTTGAAAACCAGTCAGTGCATTCTCAAAACAATTTGTACCAACAGCACAATACATTGGATTTCTTGCAGAAGCCTGTACTTTTCTCAAAATTCTTAGTTCATCTCTCAAAAGTAAGTATTTGTGTCAGTGCACGTCATTCCAACCAGAATTAAAAATTCCTTTGTCATTGTTCACAAACAAGATCAAAATAGAATTTCATTTCAGAGAAACATTCCAGTCCAACTAATGATATATTTTAACACAATCTAATATTTGTGCTAATATATTTTTTTATATATAATATCAGTCTACAGTACCTGCACAGTATTAGTCCAGATGTCCTTATCTCCTAATTTTACAGGCACTCGGATGAAAATGTCCACGTTTAAATCCCTGAGGTAATTTTCCACCTGAGAGGATATGAGGTTGTCATTACCGCACTGTAATCCTTTCCAGATAGTAGCATATCAGATGTTTCCTTGTATTTTTTAATAATACCTTCAATATTTGTTGAATTGGTTTCTGGAGGTCATTTTTCCCTGCGGTAAAGTTAATGTGGATGGTGGAATTCTGGTGCCTTGACAAGAAATTGTAAAAAAAAAAAAAAAAAAGATGTATGAATATTTGAGTCTACTCTTACCATATTACAATATTTTTTACATTTACTGAAATAAGAATATGGCAAACCTTTGTAACATTTATAATTATACATATCTATTTGAGCTAGAAATCAGTACATTTACTGACCTGATCAGTGCGACATAGATGGCATATTTAACATCAATGGACTTGTCTTTGGACAATTCATTGTCCCGTTCATGCTCGTCATTGTCACTGAAAATTACAGGATATTTGTGTCATTTGTTAAATAATTGTTATTTGTTGTAAATAAAATTAACAGTTTCAATACAATACTATTGATGCAATTAGCAGTGGTGTGGAGAAAATGTGATTGTTACTGTACTTATATGTATATATAAAACATACAATTGTCCAAGAATTAGAAGGCAGACTGCAATCACAGCAAGAAATGTTAAGTTAAGCTCCAGCCAAAAATTTTATAAACAATTTGGCCAGCAACTTAGACAGTGTTTAAGATTTTGTCCCCTCATGCTATTGAGTTTGACAGCCCTGCTTTAGAATTTAAGGACATACTTTGGAATGAGTGTGGAAACGACTCCATGTTACGTATGTAACCCTGGTATCCTGAGGGAATGATAATAATCATTGAACATTTAAAGCGAGCTCGAGCTGCATAAACAACGCTTTGGGAATGCTTTCGTGTTGTCCACGCTCTGAATCCGTGTGTGATAGTTTCTGAAAGGGAAGGAAGCCCTGCAGTGTGGCCTCGAGACGTAGCATCTCATTCCCTCAGGGAATCAGGGTTAAAGACGTAACCTGGAGATGTTTCCTTTCAGGAACTTGAGCTGCATCAACAACGCTTTGGGAATGAGAGTCCAATATCACCCGACTGCCCCGTGATTGCCCTGCCAGGGGGCATGATATGCTGAAATGGCAGATGCACAGACTTTAAGGGTGAATAGGGCCAACGCTCTCGCGAACTGCTCTTAAAGAAATTCCAGCATTGTACCAGGCAGTTAACTGAATTCAATTGGTACTGATACCACTATATACTGAGCAGGTGCCATCTAGCGGCATATGATCACCTAGTTGAGGGAGCTCTGGATTGGAGAATGGTCACTACCACCTTGGTGAAAAGACCGGAAAGTTGGAGCCACAGTCTCTAAAAATTTAAATCAATTCAGTTTAAATCATTTTTATTTGTATAGCGCTTTTAACAATGAATATTGTCTCAAAGCAGCTTTACACAGATAATGTGGTGATTAAAAGTGAATATGTTCTTTATAAGTAAGTTTGTCCCTGATGAGCAAGCCGGTGGCGACTGTGGCAAGGAAAAACTCCCCGAGATGGCATAAGGAAGAAACCTTGAGAGGAACCAGACTCAAAAGGGAACCCATCATCATCTGGGTTGCACCAAATGTTCATTTATTACAGATAAACGATGTTGCGAGGTACAGTGATGGTGAACAGAAGCAAACTGTAGTCCTGAGTCAGTGTAACAGACTGTTGGCAAAACTACAGTCCAAATCCATCGGTAAACTATTGTGCCCCCTGACTGAGAGAGAAGATTCCTCCTGAAAGGAATCTTCCAGGATGTGTAATGGCAACCAGCCCTAGATGGGTAGAGGTGTAAGGGAAAACCAAAGGGGACAGTGCAATGTCTCTCGAACAAGTCTACTTAAACCCTGCTGAATCTCCCCAAGATCTGCTCCACCACTTGCTGGTTACACTGCCCTCAAGGATAGCAGCTTTCCCCTGGGCCCACAGAAGGGTATAATATGGTGGTTGTTTTAAGAGACCACCAAGGTGTTGTCCAAATAGACCAACACATGGTGACCTCTGAAGTCTGATAAGAAATGCTTTAAGGCTAGAAGCATGGCCAGCATCTCTAGGCATTTAATGTACCACAGCAGATGGGGCCCTCCCCACAGACCTTGGGCGGAGCTCATGGCCACTTCCAAACCTGTGAGGGAAGCATCCGTCGTTAGCGTTACACAATGACCCAGAACTACCAACATGGGGCCCTGAGATAGGAACCAAGGATCTCTCCAGACATCTAAGGCATGTAGGGTTTGCCACATAACCTTGATTGTATGAAGCACATTGCTTCTCTGAGAGAACCCTTAGGTTCCCACTGAAGGGGTCTCATGTGTACAAGGCCAAATGGAACCACATTGGATGCTGCTGCCATTAAACCCAGCAATCTCTAAAACTCCTTAACAGTAAGGGACTGTAATCCTCTGCCCCTCCTGATGGCCGTCTGGTGGTTCATTGCAATGTAGAAAGCATACTCTTTTTGCTGTTTAGCAGTAGCTCCAGTCTCTTCAAGTGAATGACAACAACATTTCTGCTAAGTGCTCTTATTGGGCTAATATCAAACAATCTTAAATACAGTTTAAGATGCAGATGCCCGGAAGTCTCAGGGGGACCAGAGCTGCATCTACACACTTTGTGAAGGTGCGGGGTGAAAGGGCAAGACCAAATGGAAGGACCCAGTATTGTTAAGCTTCGGCCCCGAAAGCGAACATCAGGAAGTGGTCTGAACTTGTCCTGAGAGAAGGAAGGATGGATACATGAAAATATGCATCCTTCAGATCTATTGTGACAAACCAGTCCTCAGATCTGATTTGAGACACGTCCTGCTTGAGGGTCAGCATCTTGAACCTGAGCCTCATTAGTGAGCGGTTCAGCTGACATAGATCTAGAATAGGATGCTACCTCCCTGTCCTTTTTGGGAACTATGTAGTACCGGCTATAGAACCCGGAAGGGACCACCTTGATGGCCTTTTTCCTCAAGAGAGTGTCTACCTCTTGTTCCATGACCAGAGCCTGCTTGGGTCCCATCAATGTAGGATACACCCCATCGAATCATGGTGAACGAGACCCAAACTGAATCGTTTCGAATGTCTACAGTACGCAGGGCCAGATGTGTGTTTGCTGGAGCTGGCTGTGCCCTAAAGCACTGATCATAGCAGGGTTAATGAACCAGGTCCCTGGGGGTGCAGGGGTGGGGCGGGAACGATGTGATGATGTGCACCATGCCCTTTCCCGGCGGGATCCCCAGAACCTCCCACATCAGGACTTCTTGGCTGAAGCCCCTTTATTGAAAAAAAAGATCCTCAGATCTGTCATCTCACATGGCTTCAGCCCATAGTGTCGCACAGGATCCCTTGCAGAGGGAGTGTGAGTTGCGACGCTCTGTCTTTGAACCTCCCAGTGAAAGGAGGTGCTGGGTTGTTCCTGGGACTGCACCTGCCAAGCAGTCCCATGAGAGTGACTTTGGGAGCAACCGCTGGAATGCTGGCGACTATTTCTTGGCCTCTTGAAACCTTTTGACAACCGTATTTATGGAATCGCTCAAGAGGCCACTAGTGGGGCGTCGAGCAGCACAGCCCTGTCGCTGTCAGAAAGATCCAATAGGGTGAGCCATGCCTCTTGGTGGAGACTAGGATGGCCAAAGAACAGCCAAAGCCCACAATGGTCTTTTTTGTGGCCCTTAGAGCCTGGACTTCCTGGCTGCCTGAGATGCCCCCCACATCTAGCTCTCACAGCAGGTCAGTCTGATACTCCTGTACCACCGCCATGGTGTGCAGGCATGCAGCGTCTCTTTAACTCAGGGCACCACCCTGTAAACACACTCTTTTAGTCCACATAAGTTGGAGTACAATGAAGACACCTCAGTCTGCAGGTCCGGAAAGAACGACATACCCAGACGTGGATGTTGTTAGGTAGGTTTTAGAAAACGCTAGTCAAATTTACTGGACGGAGCAGCAAATTTACTTGACGGAGCTTTCTGCTCATTGTTATAACTTAGCCACGGCATGAGTCACAACCACTATAAGCTTCTTGAACTCACAAAGTGTAGCCCCCCTTCTCCGAGGAAGAGAATCAGAGCTGAAGGCTCTCGTCGCAAGGGGGAGATACTGCCGAAAGGCATGCTTCCGATGCTTGCAACTGAAAGCCAGACCATGCAAGTGAGGCAGGAGAAAGGGACAAGCCCGTCTCGAAACCCTCTCCTAGAACCACATATTAAGTGTGCAGCTAGTCATCTGCCCACATTTCACTTTCTCAAACTGTAAGATTGACCCTGGATGCTCACCTTCAAATCAAATGGCATTATTCATATTTTGTTTCCTTTATGTTGGATATCTAAATATTTAGAAATTGTTTTAAATAAATAATAATTAATAATTTATCATTAATGTTAATGTGCACAAGTGGGGTGCATAATCAGGTATAAAGAGGTGCATTGTGACTTTTTTACAAATATGAACAATCAAAATAGATAAATCCATTCTGAACAAACAAACAAAAATCTAAACAAAAAAATTTAATTGTGTGATAAATCTTGTATTTGGAATGTTTTTATTAGACATTAGAAATGTCCTGTATTTTAAAACACCAATGCAATCCATCAAGTGAAATGTACTGGTTAATATATAAGAACAAACCTGGAAGCAGTTGCATTGATCGTGATTTTTCCTTCGAAGTTACTGTCTTTGTTTATATTATACGTAACATCAAATACAGCCTACAGAGGTGATACAGGAAGTAAGAGATCGCATAATTTTTCAAAAGATACCACAAAGAAAAAAGATGATCTTAAACCTAATATCTAAATTTAGAAATGTATTAATGTATTAAACAACCTTGACTTGTTCCTAAATTGTACAATCCCAATTCAAAAAAAGTTGGGACAATATGTGAAATTTGCAAATCTTATAAATCCATATTCTATTAACAATAAAACAAACAAACAACAACAAAAAAAAAAAAATCAAATGTTTAACCTATAAAATGTTTAACATATAAAAAGTTTAAACTACACCAGTTTAATTTCAATAACACTCACTTTTTGTAGATTTTTGTTGCATCATCCCAACTTTTTAAAGAAGTTGAAGCAATAAAATTCAAGATGACCTTATCTATTTCTTACAATGAAACATTTATCTTAATGGTTCATTTCTACATTTTAATTTACATTTTATTTACATTTTACACAGCATCCCAACTTTTTGTATTTGGGGTTGCATTATTTATCCATCCAATAATCCCAAACTTACACTATTTACACTCATCCATGTCTTAGACAAATCTTGAAACTCATAACTACTATTTACCTTATTACCTATAATCAGAATTTTAATTAGAAACTTTATTTGGACTTACCAAATCAATTTTTTTTAAGATGGGTTTACTGATGTAACAAGTAGTCTCCCCCAAGACAGCTTTTTCTTCACTGTCCACAGATACACACTCCAATCTGCCCTGCTCAGAGAGAAACCAACATAGACATCTTTTTTCATTTGCTACTCAGTGTTTAGTCTAAACATTTATCCATACATCCATGCAATCATCTTCTATCCCACTTATTCTTCACATGGTTTATAAAAAGGTCTGGACTCTTAGAGACTTAAGAGGACAAATTGTTTTTGAAAGCTACTTTTATATAATCCTTAATGGCACATTCATAAGATCAGTATAAATACATTGGGTTTTTTCAGGTTTTTATATTATCTGGAGAAATAACGCACTGTGTTATTTTTAGTTTACTGTATTATATACTGTTTCTTGCCTTTTGTATAATTTTTGCTTTTTGAATATAATTTAGCTGATGAATGGTTTGTTTTGCAAAGTTATGTATACTTTTACTCAAGTATGATTTTCATATACTTTTTACACCTCTGTAGACTAGACATGATGTGTGTGTATGTGCGTTTATAGTTATGTCCTTCAATACAGGCAAATCTAAACACGGAATTATACCTGCTGCTCTATGTGTGCAATTTTGATAATCATTCCTCCATCTCCACTATAAATAAGACCCAAAACATATTATTCTGTATTTCATACACTTGCCTGTTTAGTGGTGAATCGTCTGAAGGAAAGTCCGAATGGGTATTTGAGAATGACTCGACTGTTATAGGAGTTTTCTCCTCTGTTCTGTATGAAAACTGTCACATTCATCTCCTGCATTATTCCAACCTGTATAACTGAGTGTCTGAAAAAGTAAAAGGAAAAAATTAAACACAATGTAATAAACGACACGTCAGGATTCTGATGAGTTTTTCTGCTAATCATTTAGTCCATTGTTTTCCCTTTATTGGTTTTCCCAAATCATCTTACCCAGAAAAGTTAAAATCCACTTTGAGATTATCGATGCAGACATTATCGGTTCCACAGTTTATTTCAAAATCCAGCTGAGAAAATAGTTCACAAAGTGATGTCATGTGCACAGTCTAACATTTCCATTACTGATATAAAAAAACTACAAAAAAACAGAACTGATATAACTGTATGTACATATATATTAATGTGCAAATAAACGTGATGTGTAATTATTGACAATGCTTTTGACACATTTTGAGGTAATAATAAGAAAATTGTAAGAGTAGTGCTTTGCAAGCACTACTAATAAGAAAAAAAATTATACTGCTTCAGTTCTAATCTGAAAATCTGTACATTATAACAACTTACGTTATAATCCGAGGTGTACTTTACAGTAGGAAGGAGCATCGGACGTAAATTGCCTAATTTTTGACTAGGGAGACCCTCAAATGTATACACTAACTCATTAATTATTGGGTTTAGTGCATCATTAGGGCAGGCCTGTAAAAGCACAAGGAAACAAAAAGATTGAATGACTTAAAGTAAAAATATGTACTATATGAAGATATGCCCTTATTGTATATGAACATGAGTAAAAAACTGATTTTGTTTTTGTTGTAGTTGTAGAGCAAAATATAAGGAACTATTATAAATTACACATGAAATATTGTAGATGTAGAATGATGACAAATATAAATGTAATTTTTTGCTGTCAGAGACTCAAAATGTTCCAATTTACTGCTTCCCCATATCATAATAATTATTTATTAATCCTTTATAATTTTTATGTTAACACAAAAATGAAGAATATACTTATCAATATACAGTGGGTGTAATGTAATAATAAATATAGGAGCAATCTTATAACATTTTTATTTTATTTTAGATTAAATGTGTGCACATAAATACACTTTTATAAAGTATTTAAAAGGAGCATTTCAAATACCTCTATAAAAAAATTATGTTCATCACACTTTCCTTGCAGCGACACAGATATCATGCGAGAGAGATCACGTATTTTGTCTGAAAAGTAGGCCCGGTAGCTTTGTCGTTTGGCATCAAGTTTTATGGTATAGTTTATATTTGCATTCAAGTCTAAATAAAGAGAAATAACAACAATCATACATTTTGTGAAGACAAACATACCTTGTTATTTAGTTGGAGCAGCCTTTGGCTATTGCATTAAATAGATATAAGAATAGACATAAAAACCTGATTGGAGATCATTTTTTAATCCATCCATGGTGAAACACAATTTTAGGGTGTTTTTCAAAGGACTGGTGCAGAGGGTGTCTCTGGTGGGGATTTTGGACGGGCTGTAGGTTAGGGTGTTCCGCAAATCCACGATGGGTCTTGATCTGAGCAAAACAACACACAATAGAAATAAAACATTGAACAAAGCATTTTCACTTATTGTGTTGCAATACTAAATCTAAAATGGACTTAATTGGGATTTTGAGCTACGTCATTGACAAAATCGACACAAAACACACAAAATATTTAGACTAAGAGCTAAAATCAAACTAATTTATAAATATAGGTTCTGTCCTAGTGCCGGGCTCAAACTGTGCAGTTTTGCCTACAATTTGATAGTCTGAGACAAATAAAAAAAAATACTTAATGATTCCTATAATCTGAGGTTAAAATCTGTAGTCTTTAATCGCTGGTTTGTAAACTGACAGCCAATTAATGGCCATTGCGCAATTTTCTTTTTCTCCGTTTCCTGTTTGCTGCTTGCTATCATTAGTGAGAGAATGCAGGTCTAAACGCGTCACGGATTTATGACGTGAAAATTCGTACAAGTCTTTTTCTTGTGCCTTTTTTACAATGCCTACAAGAAAACCAGTTCTGGACAAAGGCTTTAAAAAGACCATATGGTCACATACACAATGAAACAATTGACATGAATGTGTAAAAATTGTTGTAAGAATTTGGGCATTTTACAAAAAACCATGAGCAAACATACACTATATTTCCAAAAGTACTGGGTCACCTGGTCATAAGTATGATATGTGATTTGTAAGCATTGCATTCCACATTTAATCCCAATTTGCTCTTATAATTCCCTCCACTCTTCTGGGAAGATGTTCCACTAGATTTTGGAGTGTGCTTAAGGATATTTGTGTTCATCAGCCACAAGGGTATTACGAAAGCCAGGTACTGATGTAGGTGAGGAGACCTGGGGTGCAATCAGCGTTCACATTCATCCCAAAGGTGTTCAGTAAGGAGGAGATCAGACCTCTATAGCAGGCCATTAAAGATCTTCCTTTCCACAGCATGTAAACCATATCTTCAAGCTTACTTTGTGCACAGGGGCATTGTCATGCTGGAACAGGTTTGGGTTTCCAAGTTCAAGTTAATGCAAAATTGTATTAAAGCGCATCTAAAGACGTCTGATGAGCTAAAGAGATAGCAGAAAAGGTCAGGTGACCCAACATTTTAAAAATATAGTGTATATCCAGCTTATAGACACATATCCATGAAGACCTGCATATATATATTAGCAAAATAAAGGAAAATTAATGATACAAATCCCATTTAAGTCCATGCCAATATGCAAATATTCCAGAAATTTCTGTTACTTCATTCGCATACAGTGGCGATCAAAATTAATGAACAATTTATAAACAATTGAACAATTCTGAAATAATGTCATCTTCACTGCTCAACAGTTGAAGGAGTTTTTGTCCTGTCTATACCATGCTACCAGAACACCTTTTCCACAAAATAAAATTAAGGCATTAAAAAAAAACATTATTTTGCAGAAAACACACTGATCAAAATTAGAGAACACTTTCAGATACCTCCCAGTTAATGGTGTTAATCTGGCACCTGGTGCTAAATTCCTCGATTATCTGTCAACCCCTATTTAACTGGCAGCCTAACTTCCAGTTTCACTGACTCTGAAAGATGGTGGGCCTTTCTAAAGCCTCCGGCCGCAGGTTGTCCAGATGAAGGCCAAAGGGATGACCCTATCAGCCATAGCAAGACAAGTTGGTCGTTCCAAATCTGTGATTTCAAGAATATTGAATCTTTACAACATCACAAACTCATTCAAGTCCGCGAAGAAGGCTGGTCGTCTACGGAAGACAAATACAAGAGAGGACAGGATACTGCGGAGGATCTCAATGGGCAATCGTTTCCACACTGCAGCTGGAATTGCTCACCAGTTCAGCGCTGAACAGGGTAAGGATCTGTCTCGTCATACAGTGTCTCGACGTTTAAGAGCATTTGGACTGAAAGCCCACTCTGCAGTGACCAAACCTCTCATTAGCAGAAAGAATCAAAAGGCTAGACTAAGCTTTGCTGAGGAGCATGTTGTGTGGACAGAGGAGAACTGGTCCAAAGTTCACTTCAGTAATGAAAGCAAGTTTAATTTATTTGGGTCCGATGGGGAACATTATGTTAGGTGACAAACTTGAGAAAGACTGAACCCAAAGTGTGTAAAGAAGTCAGTGAAAAGTGGAGGAGGAAGTGTCATGGTTTGGGGCATGTTTTCTGCAGCAGGAGTTGGGCCTCTTATACAGCTACATGGCAGAATGAATGCAAATGTTTATCAGAACCTTCTTCAACAACATATCGTTCCTTCCCTGCATTCATCACCCAATCAGCCTGCAATGTTCATGCAGGACAACGCTCCATGTCACACAGCAAAACTGGTAAAGCAATTCCTTGAAACTGAAAACATTGAAATAATGACATGGCCTGCCCAGAGTCCTGATCTTAACCCAATAGAGAACCTCTGGAAAATCCTTGGCGACAAAGTTATGGCCAAGAAACCCACTACAGTCACCGAACTGTGGAGGAGACTGGAAGAAGAGTGGACCAAAATCACACCGGAGCAGTGTGAGAGACTAGTGCTGTCCTGTGGCCGCAGATGGCAGATGGACCATTCAGAGCTGAGGCCTGTACACTTCCTACTAATTGCTGACTGTTGTAACCTTCAGAAAATATTGTTGTAATCTTTTTCCATGCTACAGTCATTGTTGTTCTTTAATTTTGATCAGTGTGTTTTCTGCAAAATAATGTATTTTTTTTAAATGCCTTAGTGGAAAAAATGCATTTGTGGAAAAGGTGTTCTGGTAGCATGGTATAGACAGGACAAAAACTCCTTCAACTGTTGAGCAGTGAAGATGACATTATTTCAGAATTGTTAAATTGTTTATAAATTGTTCTTTAATTTTGATTGCCAGTGTAGTACCACATTGTAACATTTACTTAGCTTATGAGGCTTATGAGACTCTATGGGTGATCTATATCCATATATATATATATATATATATATATATATATATATATATATATATATATATATATATATATATATATATGCTACACAGCTGTTGCTAATATTTGTGTTAATAACTCTCTAATCAGTGGACTACGAGTGTTGCTGATAGACTTGTGGTGAGAAAATAGTTTTTGGTTTGCAGCATGTTTTTAAACCCATTAGTAAAAACTGCTACTGCTGCTGCTGATAATAATCTCGCACCAGCGTCACACCAACTATTGTGAGATCCATAACACCAGACCTTAAAAGTGTGACTGCTCCTTTGGAACCGACAGCGAGATCTGGCAGCTGGTCTTGACTGTGGTCCAGAGAGGACTGACTCAGAGAAATACCAAAAAATTGCAGCCCGGAGCGTACAGACGAGCCACTGATTCTCTGTCAGTGGAGAAACACAAAACAGAATTGATCTTGAATTAGTGAACAAAATTCCTTTGACTGTTGTAAATTTTGGTATCGTTTACATTATCTGCTAAATGTAGATAACAATAAACTAGGAAAAATTAAGCAGGTAAAGTGGAATTGTGCAGAGAAACATTAAATAAAATACAAGAAGATATAAAGGGACCAAAAATGCTAAATCATCTGCATAACCCAGTCCCTGAGTTGAGTTGTTTGGGTCCTTGTGCAAGAGCCTAAAAAAAAAAAGGAAAAAAATAGAAAAAAAAAAAATAATTTATATATTGAGCTTCTTGAAGGTCTTCCTGATCTCTCATCGTCTTCCAGTGATGTTCTTCTGCTCATGAAGCACTTGTGCTGCTTAAAAAACCTTGAACAACAAGTTGCAGCATTGTCATATGTCAAACGTATGTCATGTCAAACGTTTCTGTAGCAGATTTTCGTGCAGAAGTTCACATTCTCTATTTGGTCCATGATGAAATCCCAGATGTAGTATCGCCCGTCATCAGAATAGCACCATTCGGCTTAAAACTTTTTGATACCACATTGTATATATTGTATCTTACTTTTCTTTTTTGACAAAAGCAATCTTGAATTAACAACAAAAGTCACACAGTCAAACGCAGTCAAGTATTCAGGGAACCTCCTTGATAACCACAGGGTGTATATGGACAACTTGGTTTTGGTGGAAGTAACATCATTGCCACATCTTCAGGGCCACAACACAAATACAAAGGATTCTCTGTTTTGCAAAAAAAAAAAAGTTTTGCAAGAGTTTTAGTGATTGCTATACTGATTAGGGATTGACAGTTTAGTGATATAACTATATTTGCCACTGTTGCCTTGTATTAAGGTCTGCCTTTTGTTTTAGATTTGTTATGAATTAATGTTAAGTGCACCTTGACTTGATTTTACACTGATCTTGGATTCCTGTGTTTATGTCAGATTGAAAACTTATTAGTTTTCTTTTGTAAATACGTTTCTCTTAGGTAAAGGAGCAGATCAACAGGGATCATGGTTATGGTGAACTGGATGTAAAGATGCTGTGATCCTACCAGTCTGTGATACATTCTGGCTCTCTCTATTAGCAGCAATAGCTAGTCCAGCCATTTTTTCCCGTCTCCCCATGTTAGCCCCAATGTCAATTTCAAATATATCTCAATCATTGATCAAGTTTAAACAAGCTCAGCTTTCTGTTTATTACAACACATTTTAAATAATGAAATCTGAATGACAATAGGAAGTTACCATACACTTTTTTTTCTGACCTGTGAATGGGTGGGGGCAATATCTGCATTTCTTCCATTAAAGATGTAGATGCTGCCTAGGCCATTGTCCTCTAGAGGTGCTCCAACCACTACATCCATCTTACCATCCCTGTTCAGATCTGCAGGGCTGGCCAACGTCATGCCAAACCTTCCTCTTTTTCCTGGAGTTCCTTTCAGTACTTGTTTATATATTACCTGTAAAGCATGCAGAAAAAATTTTGTGTGTTGCTGAAGAATGTAACTTTAAGTCGTGGGTCATTTTTAAAGTAAACATGTATTACCTACAAGAGCAACAGAAACAGGTAAATAAAACCCAAGCCTAAAGGAGATGCTTATGAAAATAATGTAGTTCACAGTAATCAAATAAACCAAGTAAAAAAATTTACATTGTTTAATTGTTTACTGCAATTTATACTCAGTTATTTATATTTAATGGGTTTTGCGGTTGCAGGGAGAAGAAGTGGAGAAAGTGGAGGAGTTCAGGTACCTGGGGTCAACAGTGCAAAGTAACGGAGAGTGTGTTAGAGAAATGAAGAAAAGAGTGCAGGCAGGGTGGAGTGGGTAAAGAAGAGTGGCAGGAGTGATTTGTGATAGAAGGGAATCTGCAAAAGTGAAAGGGAAAGTTTATAGGACTGTGGTGAGACCTGCAGTGTTGTATGGTTTAGAGACAGTGGCATTAAGTAAAAGACAGAAGGTGGAGCTGGAGGTAGCAGAGCTGAAGATGTTGAGACTTTCATTGGGAGTGACGAGGATGGACAGGATTAGAAATGAGTTTATAAGAGGGACAGTGCATGTAGGTCGTTTTGGAGACAAGGTGAGGGAGGCAAGATTGAGATGGTTTGGACATGTGCAGAGGAGGGACATAGGGTTTATCGGTTGGAGAATGCTGAGGATGGAGCCGCCAAGAAGGAGGAAAAGAAGAAGGCTAAGGAGGCGGTATATAAATGTTGTGAGGGAAGACATGCAGGTAGTTGGGTTAAAAGAGGCAGATGTAGGGGACAGAGGGGTATGGAGACGGATGATCCGATGTGGCGACCATTAATGGAAGAAGACGAAAGAAGAAAAAGTAGATTTATATATTATGGGTTTTTAATATTATTCCTTTCGTAGACATCTTTACAAACTTTCTATACAATACTGTATGTCAGTCTTTTTTTGAAACCACTAAATAAACAACAAAATGTAACAAAAAGCATCCTATCCAAAGCTACACTCAATGCTGCATTTCATAACGCTATGGGAATGATTCTTGTTTGACCGGTTGTGAAGCATGTGTGTCAAACATGGCAAGAATTTTGGTTAATTAACCTCAGCGGGTGACATAATTTGCATGCGTTCACCTGCAAGGGTATAAATAGACACGACACGGACACATCTTCAGGTTTCTTTGTCTTCAGAGATCGCATTGTGTGTGTGCTGTGTCTGTAGCATGCGCTGTTAAAAAAAAAAAGAGAGCACGAGAGAGTCTACATATATTACAAAAAAAAAAAAATTATGTTTGGGGGTTGCATCCAATTTTTGAAATTTTGCCATTACCTTAGAACATACAGGTTCAAAATGCTAACAGTATAAAGGACAGCATTTTAAATACAGTCCAGGGAGTGGTTTGTGATAATGTGCATCAAGGATGCATACTGCCATAAAAAAAAAAAATAATAATAATAATAATAAAAAAATAAAAATAATAATAATAATAATAAATAATAATAATATATTATTATTATTATTATTATTATTATTATTATTATTATTATTATTATATTATTATTTTATTTTATTATTATTTTTTTTTTTCCCAAGTCAGCAGGAAGTCTCTAAGGTTGACACTTGGAAGTGAAGATCAGTGTTTAGTCCGTTTGGCCTAGCTTTGTTACTCCGCACACATACACAGAATGTATGGAGGCAGTACTGGCTCCTCTGTGATCCCAGGGCACCTGCATTCTGAACTATATAAATGGCTGGTTGATTTTGTTCCAGTTCCAAGAGCTAGCGCTTCAACACTGGCATGTCATCTTAGCTCTCCTTAAATCTCTGGGTTTGAGACTCAATGCCAAGTAAGGCATTCTCTCTCTGACCCAAATCACAATGTTTTCAGAGACTGTAGGTGATTTAGTCACTATACAGGTGCAGCTGCCACCTGCACACATGAAACCCAGCCTAAATGCAATAAAGAAAATCAAGCTAGGCCAGAAAGGTCCAGTCAATTATCTTCAAGGATTTTAAGTCTTATTGCAGCTGCATCCACAGTGATACCTTAGGGTCTCCTGCACAAAAGACCATTTTAATTGTGGCTCAGAGCCAGAGGATTTCATCTAAGGGCCAATCCCCAGAGACAGATGAATTGCATTCTTGGAATAAGAATGTGGAGCCAGTTAGTGCTGGGAAAGATCTTATGAGGCAGGACAATGTCTCCAACTCTTCAGCTCACCTGGGTCTGGACCTAATGGCTCATAGGTGGCCCAGCCTGCATCTTCACAGAGTTCCTCCTATTGCTCCCAGAAGCCTAATGACACTCCATGCCGAACCAGGTAACTATGCACTGTACTGGTTGAGGATGTGGTTGGGACCTTTTCTTTTTCACCGCATTAGCCAGTGACATAAGTCAGAGAGGTTTTTATATGCTATGGGGCTTGCAACTTGTCAAACTCCACGTCTAAGAGTCAGGGCTTATTCAACCAGGGGATTTCCTACGTTTATCAGGTTTTATAGTTGGATGTTGTTGCTATTCCGGGCTCGTAAGAATGCCCCTGTGTTTGCACTGGGGGTGTGTCCGGACGTCTCTCCAGACAAAGGCATAACCTGAAGATGTGTCTATTTCACATATATATGGGTTGTTAATGTACCTTTAAAAACCCGGGTTCAATCCATACTCTGACCAAGGCTTCTGTATTTACCTACTGTTCCTTTTTACTTCTCGTTATCTTAATAAAGACCCTAAAATAATTTTTACCTATTGACACCATCTTCACCAAGCTCAACCTCATAAATGCTTATGACTTGATAATAATCATAAGGGAAGTGAACAAGTGGAAAACTGATTTCCAAACCCCTTGGGCCACCTCAAGTACATAGTCATGCCATTTGCCCTCACCAATGCCCCAGTGGTATTCCAGGCACTGGTAAATTATGCTTTCAGGAACCACTTACGCTTGGTGTACCTGGAACTTGCACTTCCCATTACCTTAATAAGGAATCATTGCAGCTTTGTGTGTAAGCAGTACTTCTGGGTCTCTTATTAGTGTACGTCACAAAATATAAGTTTATGAGTAAAGAAGACAAACTATACTATTTAGGAAGTTGGAACTGTATTAGGTTTTTGGTAGCCAAAGAAATTTAGGAGAATAGTTATTTTTAACTATCATAAACATATTATGATGATCAAATTTATTTTCAGTAAGTGTCGAATGTTAAGTACAGACTCCTGATTTTTTTCTTAATCTGAGTTTGAAAATCTATAGTATAATATGACATATAATATGATATAAGTCAAAGGTGTTAAACTACTCTGGAACAAGCATTTTCATTTAAATCTTAAGAATAACAGTAAAAATTCTGCTATGTTACTTTAACACTGATGTGTTTTCGCTTTACCTGGGATTGCATAAATGTGTAGACAAAAACCTTTCCTTCCTGATCTCCCTCATTATGCAGTGGAGCAGAAACAAGTAGAAGATCTGAAAATGTATTCGAATCCAAGTCCACCACACATAACTCAGCACCATAATAGGCACCAATTTGAGGCTGTAAAAAAAAAAGATGACTGGATGTATGATACTGATCCAGGAAAATGCATTATTTACTTCCCTAGGATTGAATACTGTGTAGCAGAGCTGTGAGGAAAAATGTATTAAGTGATGTATTGCAATGCATCCATTTATAATAAAATTAGATCACCTCAGGAGAATCCAGTGAATGAACAGTGCCTTTATTGTCTGATATGATCACTTTGCCTGTGTGATTATTTCTCGGAGCTCCCTGAATAATGTATTTATTCGGCCATACATTTGCTACTGTCATGGAATAACCTGTGAACACAGGAGAGGCAGTCAGGAGTTATGCTTAATTATATTATATATTTACTCCTGATGTACAGTATATACAGATATACAATACATATGAGGTGATATCCAAAAGATCATGTTGAGAGGTGTGGCCTCCATGGTCAACACCTCAAGCCCTTCGTCATGGTTCTCAAATGATTCCTAAACATTTCTCGCAGCCTGAGAGGGCGCTCTGCCCTGTATGAAGTGGACAGTAGCCGTATATGATAACTTTTTGTTTTTTACTTGTTTTCTGCGAGGTTTCTGTTTGTGTTTTGTTTTGCATTTCATACTTAAAACTTTTTAAAAAATTTTTCCCATTAATAATCCTAAACATTTGTTTCTTTGTCTTCCCGACATGTTGTGCCTGTAGCCCATTAGCCCGACTACCACTAGTGTTGATTACATTGCCTCACACAGTTTATCTTTACCTGCTCTTATAAGCACTATTTCGTTTGTGTTGTCCTTTAAGCACAGGCGGGGACTTGTTCAAGTTGCAGTTAGGATTCAGGTTTAAATCATTTGAAGTGCTCGTTCTTAATGTAGTACTTTCAGACATGCATAGAAAACCTCTACTATCTCTTTCGCTGGACAAGTTGAGGACTTTATGAATTTCTTCACTGAAACGAATTTAAAGAATTAGAAACACAATTGTGGAGGTTCAACCTCTAAGAGCATTTCGTGATCCAGTCTTATCTAAAGCTATCTAAGCCCCACAATTACTTTACTTTACTTTGCTTTACAAGTATAGGACAGAAAAAGCTGTACTATCTTATTACCAAAGCTAAATCAACAACATGTCTGTTAGATCCCATTCCAATTAAATTACTGGAAGAAGTGTTACATACTGTTCAGGTGGTAAGCGTCTTCTCAATATTATTAACTTCACGCAATCTTTAAGTCACATCCCTATACCCCTTAAGTTGGCAGTTATTAAGCCTCAGTGAAAATTTTGATCCAAATAAGCTATCAAATTTCAGACCCATTTCAAACCTTCTGTTTATTTCTAAGATTTTAGAAAAAAATTGTGTCTGCCCAGTTATGCTACTTCTTACAAGAAACAATGTCTTTGAAGAGTTTCAGACAGGTTTCAGGCCCCATCATAGCACCAAAACTGCTATAGTTAAAATCACAAATGACCTGTTTTTAGCTTCAGACCAATACTATATTTCTCTGTCAGTTTTACTAGATCTTAGTCCTGCATTCGATACTATAGATCATAACTCTCTACTGGATCACTTACAGAATTACATAGGTTCAGGAAAAGCTTTGTCCCCGGGTTATAATGTGATTACCTACGATTTTACAATCTTACAATGACAATAGTGATTGTACAAAATTGTAAAAATAAAAAAAGTTTTGCATGGCAGGCAACAATAGCTGCATATTCTCCACCCTCCACTCCTGAACTGGCGCTTGTCCACACGCCTACTGCCACATACATATATCCTTTGCTTATACCTTTGCCTACGCAATGGTTTGGCTTTTGTAAAAAATATAAAAAATGACTTAAATGGCTTAGGTTGAGGTTTGAAAGGATTCTTACCTAAATAACTGTCCTCATTGTCACCCTTCTGAAATGTTCCTGAAGGTTCTCCACTGTTGTACATCTGATAACCACCTTTCCACTGAAAGGCTCCAACTGCACTCATTATTATTTGTCCCTAAAGACACACACACACAAAAAAAACCCTTTAAATCAGCTCCTGATATTTTATTTCTGTTGTAACATTTGGATAGTAGAAGAAGATAACAAGTGTATGAAACTTGGTGTTTATTTGCCAAGCAATTTAACACTGCATGGCATGGGTAATATCACAGAATTTGCTGTAACGACAGTGAGTCAAGTTTAAATCTAAACCAAATACTTGGTACTTTCAAAAATTGAAATTGAAAAGACATATACATGGTTCAGAAATGCATATTAGATAAATAAATATATAGGGACGCTGAATGTGTGGCATAGAGACGCAGTGTCTCGTTCCCCGGTAGGGAACTAGGGTTACAAACATTACCTAGAGATGTTCCCTTTCAGGAACTCGAGTTGCGTCGGAACGCTTTGGAAACAAGAATCCAATAACACCACACCAACCAGTCCCTGACTAGTGGGAATGAGCACAGCTAGGTTAAAAAAAAGAGGTGCCAGGAGTGGCACAGAGGTCAAGGTTGGAATGGAGCGGGGAGGGAGACCAATGGACCCGTAAGAAAACGCTATAGCGTCAATAATCCATCTGCTGAGCGTCTGCTTATGAGCAGGATGGCGTCTCTTCAGAGGGCTGTAGAAGATGAACACTTGTTCAGACTTCCTCCAGGGACATGTCCTCCGGTGGACATAGCAGTCCAGTGCTCGGACCGGGCACAGCGGGTTAAATCTTTTGCGAATTGCTCCTGCAGAAACTCCAGCACTGAACCAACTGGGCAGTGGACTAAGTACATGAAAGTACGCATCCTTCAGATCTACCGTGACAAACCAGTCCTCAGATCTGATTTGGGACACGACCTGCTTGAGGGTCAGCATCTTGTACCGGAGCCTCATCAAAGAGCGGTTCAGCTGACATAGATCTAGGGCGTAGATCAGCTGACGTATATCTTTTTGGGAACTATGAAGTGCTGTAGAACCCAAACTCTCTGTATGACGAAGGACCCAACTCGATTGCCTCCTTCCTCAGGAGAGTGTCTACTTCTCGTTCCAGGACCAGAGACTACATCTGAATCATATAACCTTTCTCTACAGTGTGCAGGACCCACTGGGACATGTCTGGCAAAGCCATTCAGGCTGCCAGGTTCTCCCTTAAGGGTTTCAGTCTTTCGAGACTGACCTCAGGTATGTCTAGAGCCAGGGCAGTCATCAGACACGGCTCTAGAGACGAGACTTCATGGTCCGGGTGGAACCCAAGGAGAAACCTCATTGGAGCTGGCCATGCCCTGAAACACATTTCTTCACAGTTTTAACAAACCAGGTTTGAAGCCACAGGGAAACAGGCACCGAAAGAAGCAGTGCTACATGCTCTCCGGTCATCCCTGCACAGGTCGAGTCAGGACCTTTTGGCCGAAGCCCACTTCCTGGAGATGACAGTCCCCAGATCTGCCACCTCACGGTGCTTTGACCCAGGGCTTGGGGGGAGAGCACGTCGCGAAGCTCCGTCTCTGCACTTGCCGGTGCAAAGAGCTGGGTTGAGATTGGGGCTGCACTGCCGAGCAGCCCCATGAGAGCTTGTCTGTTGAAAAGGGAACCCCAGGAACCGGAGCGCCGCTCTGCCTCAGCAAGAGTGGGACCGGAACCGCGAGGAGTGGGGATGCCCTCCTCAAAGAGTACCCGCCAGGGTATAGGCATGCGAGCGCAAAAGAGCCGATATCGCATGCTCCGCTTCCAAACAAGCCACACACAGGCTGTGTGTATCCCTTCCCGTAATAAAACGGGGGTAGAAAAGTGTGCTTGGTTTCCTTCAATGCCTTCATTATATATATTTTTTTTGACAGACAGACAATTCATTTACACAGAGTGCTTCATGAACAAA
This sequence comes from Silurus lanzhouensis, assembly GCA_039877035.1. Taxonomy (NCBI): domain Eukaryota; kingdom Metazoa; phylum Chordata; class Actinopteri; order Siluriformes; family Siluridae; genus Silurus; species Silurus lanzhouensis. Next base: position 1,227,749 of record JBCEWE010000367.1, on the reverse strand, counting down.
CAGAAGCTGAAGCCGGCTTCTCTCCATGGGCGTTTTATACTTCCTGGTCGTGATCCCACCCCGCCGGTGACAGCCTCCCATTATTTTGACTGATTGGACTTATTCAGAGCATGGACAGCGCAGTCGTGTTCCCAAAGCGTTCTGACGCAGCTCAAGTTCCTGAAAGGGAAATCAGATACTGGATGCTGTCACATGCTCTTACCTTAAACCTTCGAAGGAATTGTCCACACTCCACACTTACACATTTTTAGTGTATAATTGTTTTCTCTACCACCAGGAAATTGAACAAAATAAAGCCAATAAACATTAACTTGAAACAATATTCTGACAGCTCTACATTTGAACATTATGTTTCAATATTATTGGATAGAGGTGTCCAAGATTGTTGGGATTTTATTAAAAGTGAAAAAACGCAATGATAGGAAACATAACTTGTGCTAGTTAAAGCACAACTGAAAAGTTTAACCTACATTTTGAAAAAAATCGGCACTGAATCCATCCTGTGCAAATTCCATCTTAGCAGATTCCCCTGTAGTCTTGGTTCCTAATACAGCACAAAAAGCAATTAATGTAAATTCTTTCAATTTTCTTTTTTCAGCACCATACAATGAATACTGTGTGAAGAGGGCAATTGTAATAGGGAAATTTTACACAGGTCAAATGTACTATACCTTCAATTGCAATGATAGTCTCCTCTAGTGCGTTCCGAATTTCCTCCAGTACAGAAAAGTCATTCACTTTAAATACATGTTTAGCATCTGGATCTGATGCAATAGTTTTCAACTCATTTTCTGCATCTCTGCTGTCAAAGGCACCACCAACCTAGTGAAGTAAAAATCAGAAAATAAATAAAAATACTTTGTGAGTTCAACAGTATTCCACACTTATTATATTTTATACATACAAACTATACATACCAAAAAAATATATATCTTTTTAACCTTATACAAATTATTACTAGAATTGAAGCATGTTAGCATCCTCTGAAGAGAGTTGTCAACAACAAAAAATTAGTCTCAATAAAAAATTTTAGATGGTTGCTTATATTTTATTCAATTTATTATTTATTTTTACTTTACATTTAATCATAATCATATTTTAAAGAAGTAATGAAATATCCTGGTACAATAAATCATTTCTAAAATAACAAGCATTTTTCAACCCTGAAAAATTATAAACATGATCTATGCCTAAATATAAATGAGTTTTTAATAAAGTGCTGCCTGAGGGGGCAAAAAGGCATCCACTATAGATTTGTTCGTTGTGGACAGAGGTTATTCCAGAATCTTGAAAACTTGATGATATTTTGTACGGTAGATGATGAGATTGATAATTGACAATTTGATATTAAGGAATTCACACTTTGATATTAAGGAAGATTATTTCGAAATTGTTTCACAATTTGTCTATGCAGTTTTTCACACATTCTGCACATCTTTAGTTGTGATTACTTATTCCTTTTTTATATACAATCATCTTACTGACCTTACTGACTGATATTCTAATTAGTTGCAATATTAAGCTGTTTCTCTATACAAACACTTACATTTTATTTTCAGTTGTGAATAAAATATACAGCATATACAGTATACACACAATATTAAGAAAAGTTTGCAACAGGTCTAAAATTTTATTTACAGCTACTGTAGATAATTACTTGTTGGACCGTTTTTACATATTGAATAATACATAATATCAATACAGTTAATAAAACATTCATAGCAGTCTAATGAATGGGTAATGTAGGCAAAATTCTTACCCCTATAGCATAGCGAATAATTTTCTTTTTCTCTGCACTGTTAGCAGCAGATGGTAGATCATTCCGATCATGTGATTGACCATCAGTAATGACCACCAACACTCTGTTAGCTTTTTCTCTGGCTCCTGCCTGAATGCTAAATACTTCATTCCTGTGCAAAACAAATGCTTTGATAGCATTCACTTACATTTGTGTAAGATAAAAATGGAACATAAACTATTTTGGCTTTTCATTTGTGATACTTACACAACTTTTTTGATAGCAGTGGCAGTGTAGGTACCACCCCTAAATTGAGTGATTCTTTCTATTTGATCAGTGTTGGAAAAGCTGTTGAAATTTATGTGTATTTCACACATATATGAATATTGTGCAACTGCAAACTGTAAAGAAAAATAATATTCACAATAATATATATTTTATATTTTTCACAGTATATTTCTAAGAGTCTATTTAGCTAAATCAGTTTTCAATCAATTTAGTCTAAATCAGCTGCACTGAGTTTTTCTCTCTGCCATTGTTCCAAAGTAAAATATCATAGTCACCTATCTCCAGTTTTGTATAAAAAATATATATAATATAATAAATAAATAAAAATAATAATAATAATAATAATAATAAATGATCCTGTGGCCAAATGTTTGTGGAAAAAATACATATGAAGAATTAAGAATTATATTTTCTTGTAAGTTTTATAATGGCACTATTTTTTTTTTTTGTTGCCACATTTAATAGTGATAGTAGTGATGATAATAATAATAATAATAATAATAATAATAATAATAATAATAATAATAGTTATTATTATTATTATTATTATTATTATTATTATTATTATTATTATTATTATTATATTAGTGACAGTAAATTATTTTTCTTTCACCAAATGAACTTGTGCAAACATCAACTAAAACAAAATTTCAGTGTAGTTTCACCTTTGTTCTTAAAAGTGTTTATAAGAATATAGATTTGCGTTTATTATATATGCATAGTTATATGTATCAGAAATATATCCCCAGTAACAAAGTGTTCAATTATAATAACTCTAGAATAATTGAAATATGAATGCTTTTTTTGTTATTGTTGTTTTAAAACAGAAACAGTAGTTTTTTCTTTACATACCTGATAATCTCTTCCTTGAAATGCATTAACCATGCTTATAATAAATGTCTTCATTTGAAAAAAATCCACATTATTTACACTACCAGAGCCATCCATCAAGAAAGCAATGTCTGTTGGTAATGGACAATCTAAGGGTGAAAAAAAATAACAATAAATGTAACAAAAAAAAATTGAATACTGTAGAAAATACACAAAGCCAAAAGGTTTTAGAATAAAATACCTCTTAATTGTCTTGGCATAGGTTCTGATGGAAAATTGCTAGGATTCAGTGTAAAACACATGCCATTGTATGCAGTAAATTGCTTACAATGAATAGGAATGGTTGGGCCACAGACCTAAAAAAGAATTGTTTACTTTACTTTACTTATATCAGGTTGAGACCAAAATTCTGGTTAAAAAACTTAATTAAAATTGTCAAAATCTGCTACATTTTTTCAGATATTTTTCATTTCAGCTTAATATCCATACAGAAGCAAATAAAATATAATATTTTTGGGTGTTAAACTCACAGGAAATACAGAGAGTTTCATCTTACCACTGTATTTGAAGTCTGGGGATCTTTAGTCATTGAAAGTCCAAGGGACATGTTGACAGCCTCAGGGGGCACTGTGACAAGATTCACCATGAAGGTAAATGAGATGCTTTTTAAGAAATGCTTTTTTAAAAATATCTTTAGTGAAAAACCCTGAGTAATAAAGTGTGTATCCATTATTACCATTTACTGTTATCGGTGAACAGGTTTCTCGATTAACATCACAATTGTACACTTGCCCTCTTTTATTCTGACTTTGAATAAGAGGATCACTCACAAACAAACTAAGAAGAAAAGGAAAATGTTAGCCACATAAAACTGTATTTTTAAAAACTTACTGATGTCACTAGGTTTTTGTTTACTCTTCACATCAGGTGTTGTTTAATTGACATTATTTTTTCTGCATCATCAAACCACATATATTTTTTTATAGATAAATAAAATAAAATTTAAATAATGTTAAATAGAACTTTTGGGTTATAATTCCACTAAACGTGTTTGGAGGAAGAAGAATGATGAGTACCATCCCAAGAACACCATCCCTACTGTGAAGCATGGGGGTGGTAGCATCATGATTTGGGGGTGTTTTTCTGCACATGGGACAGGGTGACTGCACTGTATTAAGGAGAGGATGACCGGGGCCATGTATTGCGAGATTTTGGGGAACAACCTCCTTCCCTCAGTTAGAGCATTGAAGATGGGTCGAGGCTGGGTCTTCCAACATGACAATGACCCGAAGCACACAGCCAGGATAACCAAGGAGTGGCTCTGTAAGAAGCATATCAAGGTTCTGGCGTGGCCTAGCCAGTCTCCAGACCTAAACCCAATAGAGAATCTTTGGAGGGAGCTCAAACTCCGTGTTTCTCAGCGACAGGCCAGAAACCTGACTGATCCAGAGAAGATCTGTGTGGAGGAGTGGGCCAAAATCCCTCCTGCAGTGTGTGCAAACCTGGTGAAAAACTACAGGAAACGTTTGACCTCTTTAGCTATTGCAAACAAAGGCTACTGTACCAAATATTAACATTGACTTTCTCAGGTGTTCAAATACTTATTTGCAGCTGTATCATACAAATAAATAGTTTAAAAATCATATATTGTTATTTCTGGATTTTTTCTTTTTAAATTATGTCTCTCACAGTGGACATGCACCTACGATGACAATTTCAGACCCCTCCATGATTTCTAAGTGGGAGAACTTGCAAAATAGCAGCGTGTTCAAATACTTATTTTCCTCACTGTATATCTATATATATATATATATATATATATATATATATATATATATATATATATATATATATATATATATATATATATATATATAAATATTGATGTTTTTTTATAAAACATTGTCAAACAGAAATGCCTTAGATGCGCATTAATAAAATTGCAGACAATTGTAGCAGCATATGCTCTGCCCTCCACTCATGAACCGCCACTCGTCCAAACAACTGCTGTCTAAAACATATATACTTTATAGTTTATACAGTATGGTACTGTACATTTCTCTCTTTAGCTAAATTATACTACCCCTTGAGTATACAACTCATAATTATGATATTTGCCCAATCAGAATCTTTGAAAAGTCTTTAAATCACTTTCCAGACTGTTTAAAGGCACAGTGAACTTGGCATATATAAACATTTCAGCCTTTGTAATTCTGATATTGTGAATTAAAGCTGAATGACTCTTATGTAAGTACAGTAGTAGTCTGTATTGACATGTTAGTGAAAGCAAACGTATGAAACAAAAATGACAGTAGAAAGGTATCTTTGAGCTACTAAAGATGTCATGTTTCTTACCTGTTAGTGGCTTTCTGTATTACTTTGTAGCCAAAGGCTACGTTTTGGGTCGGGCTGAAATTTTTCCATGGATTTGGATCGATGTTGAAAGCCATCCCTGGCTGAGAAACTAGAATTTAAAACCCGGATGCATAAAAAAAGTTAATAATGTACAACATTCATTGTAAAATTAATTTAATGACATTTGCTCTATAGCATTAAGGCAAGGAAAAACTCCCTTGGTATGAGAGTATGAGAAAAACATTTTGAGAGAACCCAGACTCAAAACACAGAGAGTGTGATTATAAATCATTATTACATAACAAGCACTAGAGAGTGAGAAATATCATGAGCACTGAAGTGTGTGATTTTAAGTAATGTCCTTTCTACTCCTTCAGTTAGTTGGAATCAGGAATTCCTGAGCAACTCAGAAATCACTGTATATCAACAACCGAGATCGTTAGAGATTCAATACCAACTCCTCCATGCCGGAGCCTTTAAATGTTCAATGATGGAGAATCATGATATTTAGAATTATTTAGAGTATTGTTTAGTAGGTTTAATTATCCTCTAATCCAATGTCTGGATTAGAGGATAATTAAACCTACTAAACAATACTCTAAATAATTCTAAATATCATGATATATATATATATATATATATATATATATATTTTGTTTTGTTTTGTTTTTGTTTTTGTTTTTTTGTTTTTTTGTTTTTTTGTTTTGTTTTTGGAATTGGAAAGAACCTAATAATTAAACACATACAGCACCATGTTGTCAAAGATTGAAATTGTGTACAAGGGTCTAATTGTGATGGTTGGATGACTATCTCCATAATGATAGTTATCTCACAAAATCTCTTTATCTCAAAAACAACACTTGCAGATGATCTTTTTACCAAGAAACAACAAAGTGGAAAGTTTTCTTGTGTAGAATCTCCTTATGGAAGAAAATATAAAAGAACATTGAAAACATTTAAACTGGCTGGTGCAAAGAAATCATTGGTCTACATGATCCACAAGATGGCACCCTGGCCCATTATGAATCCTACACTGTTCTAATAGATGGTAATAGACATACACTATACCGGTTTCCTCAAACATTAATTTCTCCTGAAATACAGTTATGCAACCAGCTACCCTTCACCAGCAAGTCTGGAATACATGAGTAAATGGGAGGGTACGTGACTAAGAAGCAGTGCCAATGACATTCTCCAACCCAAAAACCTGTGCCTTAAGTTGTATGCCAATCATACTGAACCTTTCAAACATGGCCATCATTTACTTCAATTGTCACATACAACAGTGTTCAAAATCTCCAAGTTACTGATTAGGCACACTTGGTTAAATCATTGACTTTATTCCAAAATGTCATTCAATTGTTAAATTCTCTCTTGTTACCAAGCTCTGTAAACCCACATTCATAAAAAAATAAAATAAAATAAAAAATAATAATAAATAAAATAAAATTTTAGTGAAATGTCAATTCAATTCAATTCAATTCAATTCATTTTTATTTGTATAGCGCTTTTAACAATGAACATTGTCTCAAAGCAGCTTTACACAGATAATGTGGTGATTAAACGTAAATATGTTCTTTGTAAGTATGTTTGTCCCTGATGAGCAACTCATACATATCAAGAAATATAATCTGCAAATAAGATAACATTTTATTTCAATAGCACTTTTTACAACAGACACTGTCTCAAAACAGCTTTAAAAATGTCATTTAGAACAAAATGTACTTATTTAAATTTTATGTGACTTTAACCCTGATGAAGCCTTCATTAATCTTGGCAAGAACAAGCTCCCTTAGATAGTATGAGGAAGAAACCCTGAGAGGAACCTGGCTCAAAAGGGGAACCCATCCTCATTGGGTGACACCAAGTGTGTGATTATAAATCATTAAACCATTATAAACACCGGAGAGTAAGAAATACCATGGGCAGTGGAGTGTGTGTGTGTTTATGAGTAATGTCCTTTCTAGAATTTTCTACAGTAAGTTGTCAAACCAAGAGCTGCTGAGCAACTCATAAATTAAGTCGAGATCATTACAGATTTAACACCAACACCACCTTCAAATGTTTAATGATGGAAAACAGATGTAGAGGGTTATTTTAATTATTGATTAAGAGGTTGTTTATCCTCAAAGTCCAAAGTCTGAAATCTTAAAATAACCATAAAATAAGACACAAGTGATTAGTATTCAATTATTAAACACTATAAAACAGTACCTCTAATGTAATTGAACACTATGTTGCCTTATTAGCCATCTTAGTACACACTCCTACACACAAATGTAGCAGCATCGCCACAAACTCTGATCCAGTTACTCCAGGAGTGTACATTTTATACTAAAATCAGTTACTGGAAACAAATATTTAAAAAAAATTGAATCTTAAAAAGTTTTACAGTGAACAAACACCCTCGATTTAGGACATTAATACCTACTTTGAAAACCACAGAGGAACTTTTTAAGTGAGAGGCTACAATCTCTTTCTGCACAGTTTGCTTATCAGTATTATACAGAATAGAGATTATTGCTTGGTCACAGCTATTTACAACCTAGCAGAGACGATGACCACAAAAAAACAATGTGTTGATGCAAGAAAACTGATAAATACATTGCAATGTTTGTATTCTTTTTTTAACCAATGCATATGTATGTAACTTAAACTCTTTGCATGTGTTTGGATTTGTGATTATTCAGCAACATGAGCAATTGTGAGCTCACCTTACACAATTCATAACATTCATATTCAACGTGCTTGAAATGACCGAAACATAAAACAAATTGATATGTGTCTCAATCTATTATGCTGTTTAGCAATCAAAACATACGGTTACATATTTTATTACATTAATTTCTTAGTTGTTTCATTTATTGAACACTGGATTTTATTATATTGCTTTGATATAAAAGCCATTTGGCGATACTGTGAATATTTCCACAGTGTGTATACTGCATTTCACTGGCTTTGTACATGTACCTTGCACAATAACAATAAAGATGAATCCAATCTAATCTAATCTAATCTAATTTAGCAGCCAAACAGTATCCTTTAATGATGATAATGTTAATAACAATTTTGAATGTTTCAATGTTGTTAAATTTCCTGTACAAAATCTTTTTTTTTTCATTCCACTTTCATATCTTGAAAAAATGACTAAAGAAAAAAAAAGATTATATGCATAGAAAAACAAGCTGTTGTCTCAATATACAGTATATGATAACTATAAATATAATATAATAAAGTATTTAATTCATGTGTCTGTGTATAAGATCTGCCTACTCATGGAGTGGAATTTGAAGTTAAAAATGCACCTGAATCTCACCATATGAAAAATATATAGAGATATCTGCTGTATATCAGCAATAAATACACTTAGTTTGGTCTTACCAGAAAGGAGGAAAATGTACAGCAGAAGAATCCCACCCATTTTAAGTGCAGCCATCAGGTTCAGACTGAGTTTGGTGGATACAATAAAGTGACTGTTGAGGAAGTAGACGCATGCGAAGTAGATACATGCGAAAATATTTTGCGCAACCGAAGAGTAAACCTACACACAACAGAGGGAGTGGCAAATATGACCAGAGGAAATCACAGTGCAACACTGAAAGACGGGTGCAAAAAGAATTTCCTGCTTAAAAAGTTAGACATGGTACTAGAACACACACAAGTGCATCAGGGTACGGGGCTGTGTAGCAGCAGATCCATCAGAGTCCAACACCAAACACACCTATAATGGGTACATGAGCTTCAAAACAAGACCATGGAGCAATGAAACAAGGTCTGGTCTGATGAAACACTTGAGATGGTACCAGGATGGAAAGTCCACCTCTTTATGGGAAAGGTGTTCTCTATATATAGTATATACAAGCGATATTATTTCTGCAAATTATTTAATATTAATATTGGTGTATTAAAATAAGTTCCCCTTTCAGCTTCTACCCTGATTGCTTCTTTCAAATGAGAATAACTTTTACTTCTGTTTTCAGCCTCATCATTCCTTCCATGCTGCCAGCTGACTGTGGGCATCAATAAGTTTAAATTAAATTTGCACCAATAACGTGTGGGCACGAAGAGCATCAGTGTTTCTGAAATGTTTCTTAATCCACCAAAAATGTATAGCAATTCTTTTTTTTATTTTTGTTATTTTTATTGTTTAAAGCTTTTCAATGTATTTGTAAAATGAAAATGAAAGCACAAAATAAATATCAATATGACCAAACGCACTTTACATGATTTGCCGGAATTTCAAATGCTACTTTCAGTTCAACATTCGACTTTACATGTGTAGTTTCAGGTAAATGGCGTGAACATCATTTTTATATTATTTTGAAAAAATTTTTATGATACTAAGGCTTTTGGAAAATGCCCAGTTTTGGTTGAACCAGTTTGTCCCAAAGTAATTTTTCCCATAATTAATGAAACAACATGAAAAGGCATGATTTGATTTTATGTGTTAGGTTTGGTTTCTTAGGAAAGTAATTGCACCACACATTTATAGTACAGCTGTAGTTGATCGGTTGATATAAAACCCCAAAAGAAAAAAGATCCTTTCTTAATTCCAGTAATAACTTAAAAATACTGATGAAACCACTTTGACACTGATGCAACAACAGTTGCATATTTTCCCAATCGTCTTCAGAAATGCAAGAAAACTGTCTATAAAAAGCTCTCCTCTCACAAGAAGTGTGTAACGTTAGCTAGATTATGTGACAGATAACAAATCTGTTCTGTTCTTTGCAAGACTAGTAAATAGCTTCTAGTACCAAAATTTCCCGTTTTCCTCAAAATCCTGTATTTATTAATGCATATCTGACAACCAGGTAAGACCAGATAATCCCATTGTTTTCTGAATGGCTGATTTGCAAGTATATTTATTATTATTTATAAATGATTACAGTATGCAGTTGCTGCTTAAAGTAAAGGATACTCATCTAATTTCATTTTTAATAAGAAGAAATGTCAAGCCACAGAGGAATAGAAACTGACTGAAGGATTGTGGTGCATACAGGCCACCAGAAATACTGTAGTATTTGCTATGTAAAACATTAATAGAAAAAATGTTCAACATTTCCACCTTTTTGATATCGCTTTATATTTATCACATACAAATATGCAAATTAAATATAGTTCAGAAAAAAAAAAAAAAAAAAAAAAAAAAAAAAAAAATATATATATATATATATATATATATATATATATATATATATATATATATATATATATATATATATATATATATATACATACTATATAACACTATCTCTGGAGTCTTTTCAGAAATGCCTGTACAGGTTACAATGTCCATAGTCTATTGACTTAAATAAAAAAAATGCACAGAGGAAAAATAAATAATAAAATATTAAGTGTATTTTTAACTTGACACATGTGAAAAAAATGACAGCAACAAAAAAAACCCCACATAATAGGAACAGAAACTTGAAGGTAACTATGGTTTGCTTGGGTAGCAGCATGGTTTGAAAACCTACTGAGAATTTCTTGAAGTCTACATGATACATAAATATACCTGATCTAATTTTGTTCAAAACGAAAGACCAAATTGAAAGTATGTAATCTTTGTTTTAATGTAATCACATGTTAAAAAGGAAAATATATAGATTTCTAGCTGCAAAAATCTAATGGCATATTAATACCATATCATGAATTCCTGATCTAAAATTAGTACATTGAAAATTCATTTTTTGCTCCATTTAGCCTGGAAAAATCATTCAACATCTCTAAACCTTGTCAGATCAGCAGTAGCCCCCTCCTACATTTCCATACATGGATTACCCACACAGCTCCGCACCTCAGCGAAACTCTCACCCCCCACCACTCACACCTCTCACCATCAAAGAGGAAGATGTGAATAGACTGTTTTAAAGTCTGAACACCCACAAGTCTACAGGCCCGGACTCTTCTCTCTTCAAGCCCTCAGCCATTTACCCAGTCTCCAAAAAGACAAGAATCTAAGGATTTAATGATTACAGACCCATTGCCCTGTATCTGTAGACGATGCTGTGAACATGGCCCACCACTTCATCCTCCAACATCTAGACTATCCAGGATCCTATGCCAGAATAATTTGTAGACTTTAGCTCTGCTTTCAACACAATCATCCCAGCTCTGCTCAGAGACAATCTCTCAGCTAAATGTGCAGACTTCCTGACAGACAGACGGCAGTTTGTGTGGCCAGAACATCAGCACTGGATCAGCACTGGATCAGCACTGGATCAGGCTGTGTTCTTTCTCCTCTGCTATTCTCCCTGTGCACCAATGGGGGAAATTGTTGGGTTGCAGTTGCTCACAGTAAAATTAAAGTAAAGATAAAATATAAGAAATTTTAAATAAAATATACATATTGAGTTATATATTATGTATAGATACTCAATGAATTTCTAATCTTACTGAAATTTACTTTATGAAATGTGTAGCAGCAGTAAAACAAATGGCAGAAAGGCAGACTACAATGAAACAGTTATACAAGTTATTGCACATATTATTATTATTATTATTATTATTATTATTATTATTATTATTATTATTATTGCACTGAAATTATTGTGTATACATTGCCCAAGATATTAACAATATATGAGTGTCGCATCTAAAAATCTATAACTATATCTATATCATGGACCAGCTGTTTAACAATACAAGGCTAGCCTAGCTTAAGCAAACATGCTAAATTGGTACATTTGCTAAATGTCACATTCTGTTTGGGAAGGGAAGGGAGACACCTTATTTTTGCTTACAAATGATTTTTGAAATATTTCTTTCTGAGGTTCAGGCAATAATAGTAAAATTTAACAGTGCAGTCTGGTAACATCTGTATTCGAATGCACACTAAAAGTTATGTTGGTAACTTCAGTGTGTAGTATGTGAAGATTACAGATGTTGGGCAGTGCATTTCACCACTAGGCCTTCAGCTGTGTTCTACCTGAATCAATCCACCTCTTAATACCATCATTATGACACCATGGCAGGCATCGATATTAACTTCTGAAAATGACCCTGGTTTTTTTTCTGCACATGTTTTCTGGCAAATGTATGTTTTTGTTTAAATTCTACAAGAAAGAAAACACACAACTATTAAAGGTAGATGAAAAACTTTTTAATTGGTATGGCTAATGTCCAGCTTTTCTTAAAACTTCGTCTTGTAAATGTCCTTGTAAGTGTATCTGTAACCAGAGCTTGTGCATATAGCAATTGTGAGCTCTGACTAGTGCACTCTCTGACTGTCCAATCAAAGGACCTGAAAATGCTGCCGTTATTTTACGCCTGCACCAACCTTAATCAACATCGAGTTCATGACTAAAAAAGCCTGCAGTGCTCAGAGTGCTTGCCTTACCACAATATATGATGTGACGGCTGAAATCTGATTGGATAAAAACTCGTATGCAATGAAATGAAGAGAATAGACTATCGGGAATAATGTAATACATATTCATGGACAACAATTTTTAAAAAAGTTATTTAGTGATTCAAAATGTATGATTTATGAGCATTAATGAAATACACACACAGTTTTATTCCTCTTTATTATATAGTACAAAATGTCAATAAATATAATAACATTAAGTTTAGAATTAGCTACCTTCTGGAACAATGATGCACAATAAACAATAAAACTTCAGTTTGTCAAATTGTCTTCTTCTTTTGCATTCCACTTGGTCAGGGTGTTTTGGCTGAAATTGCAAGACTTCTTTTTGTGGTTAAAAAAAAAAAAAAACATGCATTGAATTGATATGCTTTCAAAAAGCATTTCTAACTTTCTGTGTTTTCACCAGTTTTTTCTACATTTTATCCAGAATCAACTTTCCCAGTTTACTGGGTTGCCAGTAATTAAATTTTTTTGTGAAGGCCAGGCTTTGATGATCTAGCAAATATAGAGTGGTCATGCAAACCAATGATGCTATAATTTTTCCCATAACATACATTCTTTTTTTCGTGAAATTTGGGAATACATTCAAAAAGATGATACTACCTCATATATTTAATTACTTAGAAATGCCTCCAGCAGATTAATCATATGGAGTCTCAGTTGACGGAAGTTGAAATTAGTCCAGTGGACAATATAATAAGAAGAGAATCTTATTCACTGATGGAAGGAAATTGAGTCTTTCTATGACATTTTTATCATCAAGACATATCATGAACAAAAAAGAAACACTACAGTGATTTCTGTTTGCTGCTAGCTACCGTTAGCGAGAAAAGGAGAGTGTGAACGTGATTGATGGTGCAAAACTTCGGACGAATCTTTTTTTTTTTTGTGTGTGCTTCAGTTTTTGACTGTCGTACAGTCTGACATTATTACAACCAAAGTCCTACAGTGTGACATGTGGATCATGTATATACAGGAACAATTGCAAAGTCGCCTGGAATGAAATGTTCAAATAATTTTATGTGCTTAGTTTTGAACAATTTTCAATTTTTATTGTATTTTTTTTAACAGAATCTATTTAGGGGCATTTTCTTTTCTGTGCATGTGATACATTTGTTAAAAATAAATGGTTGGTCCTTTTGCAATCACATATGATGCTTAAAAACCTCAAATTTTGCATGATAATTTGTCACATAAACATTCATACGAAGTACGTGTAGTGAAATGTACGACTGTCCAACATGTAAATAAAAATTGAATAAATAGTGTGAATAATAATAGAATAAATATTCAGTGAAATCTGCAATTTTTTTGGCTCTTCACTAGATTTTGTGTTTTGTGGGTTAGGGTCCACTCACACAAACTTTTTTGAACAATGTGATGCAAAAAGCTTACAGCTCACACTCACACACACATATACACACCTGTTGGTCCTCAGCTATGCAGACATGCCATATGATAGATCATGTGAAAACCTTTGCTGCCCTTCTATGCCCAAAATTCATAGAAAGGTCGAGTAAAGGTCAAGGATCAACTTTGCCACACTGGATTTGTGCCTCTAATAGCAGCGTTGAAATGTGGCCATATCAAGCCACGGGAAAGCAACTGAAATTGGCCGATTGTTAAATCAGAAGGTTCATGCATATAGATTGTGATCAAGCTTTAGTGATGAAGTGGAGATTCTTCTCCCATGCACTTATAGTGGGCATATGTAGCCTAAATATGTAGCATAGAAGAAGTACACATCTGAAAGTGGTCAAAGAAAGAAAGACAATAAAACCAAAGTGTTATTGAATAAAAGGTTTTATTCTTGCACACTTTATTATATGAAGTGTAGAATGCATTGTAGAATTCTCAGTTCCATTAATTTTTCTTGTACACACATTTAATGAGAAATCCATCATTAGCATATACATAAGTGTGTCAATAATATAATCGCACTGCTGTAATTAAAGACATTTGTGGATTTTTAACTCAATATTTGCATACTTCTTTCATTTCCTCCAAGCCTTTATTTCCCGCAACTGGTACTGTAACCTCGGCATTATTTTCCTCTCTCAGTATTGCTTGAAATACCCTTGTTCTGTCTTTCTCTCTCTCTGTTTCAGATAAAGGAATGTTGCCGCCCTTCTCCAGTGTCAGGTTGGGGCTAATTTTAGCCAACCAGCTCAAATGTGAGGGGTCACAATACTAGATAAATAGAGTGGCCAAGCTGATTAGGAGGCGTCACGGGAGTCTTTTCCACTACCCCTCTCTTCCTCTCTCTCTCTCTTTCTCTCAGAGAGTCTCTCCATTCTCTCAGCGGTTCTCTCGACTAGAAAGGTAAGAGATTTTCAGACAATTTTTAGAGCTGTTGCATTCTAACCCCCAATGTTGAATGTGATCATACAGTATAAACACTGAATTCATTTAGCCAGGATTTGTTTGCCTTTTTTTTTTGTATTTTTGTTTTTAAAGGAATGATTTGTAACGCTTGCTCATTGCACAAATACAACTATAACCATAAGCAACCCAGTTAACATTGCACAGTATCACATGGTATGCAGTCACTTCCTTCCTCTTTAAAAATGGTTGGATAATGTTGCCTCACATTTGCTGAAATGTGTTTCCCATGCTGAGACCACAGTCACTACAGTTGCATTTCTTCCTACGTGCAGAATATTAACCTCTGTGGATAATAAGCACAGACTTGGTGAAACTGGGTGAAATTAAAAAGTGTTAGGTTTTAGGATTGATTTTTATTAATTCCTTAATAAATAGCATTACTTCATTAAATAATTCACTAGATCAAGTACAGACTATAAACCTGGGTAAATACAGGCCTAGTCTAAACTAAAAACTATAAACCTTTATAAAATTACAATGCATTACATAACGAATATGGTCACACTGTATCATCACCTTGACCTATGATATTTTTAAAAAGGTTTTAGATCGTATCAAATGAATTAAACTGATCTGCTTGGTCCCATGGCATTGCAAGCAAGGGCATTGCAAGAGCAGCTGTCCTGCACAGCATTTATATATAGCCTGACCTATTGAAGGGGGGTGTGGGGGGGGGGGGGAAGTAGGAAAATGTGGGGATGCGCTATATATGTTAAAAGTAAAGGTCAACAGTACAAGTTTCTAAATAGCCAAGATAAGAAGGGTGTGACTACATGCAGACACGTACACAGTTCCTGTAATGCTTCATGTATGAAATTCTGTACCTCGGAAGTGTGAATTAGCAGATCTAAAGTCTAGTCAAGTCAAAAAGCTTTTATTGTCAGTTCAACCATATACAGCTGACGCATTACACAGTGAAATGAAAAAACTTTCCTCCTGAACCCTGACGCTACATACAACAACAATCACAAAAAACAGAAAACACAGGGCTAAGGACTGGTAAGTGTCCTCGCCACATACAGTGCATGTGTGCAACCTGGTGCAAACAGTGCAAGACAACACAAGACAGTGCAAGACAACACAAGACAGTGCAAGACAAATACACAAAATACAAAATAGTTTCACCAGTAAACCTGCTATAAAGAGACAAAGTGAACAGTAGCAAAAATGTAAACAAAATGTTGTGCAAAAGATCAAATAGCAGCAATCCAGAAAATGTGCAAAAAAGGTCTTAGACCTAAAAGAGGTTGAACCCTAACCCTGAATCATAGCAAGGTTTACATTGACCCTGCAGCATAAAAAAAGTTTATCATTAATCAATAAGAGAAATCTTGTTTTGTCAAGCAAATACTAAAACAGGAAATAATGTCATGTTGCTGGTGGGTAGGAAATGCATCAGAAAAATGTGCAGGTTCACCAGATGTCGTAACAATCAGTGAAAATAATAGATTTGGTGGTCAGTACGATCCAAGTTCCTCTGTTTATTCAGGTCACTCATTACTTATCTCTACTTAGATGTTTACCCAACGTGGCCTCACTTCCTCCCTTGTCGTAGACATATCTACAGTAACATTATTGATTTAATTACAAAGTAAAATTTCATGTTTATAAAAAAAATATGTACCAGTTCAAGCTAAAGTTCAAGCAAAAGAAGTAACATCTCGACATGCTGTTATTCAAGACTTTGCACAAGCATCCCTATGGCTCAACTGCCTCTCACTTCTGTTGCTCTATTTCTATCTGTTTCTCCATTCTCCAGTCACAATGCCTCACGCATACCCATTCCTCGGCCCTGAGCAGAAGAAAGAGCTCAGCGATATCGCCCAAAGAATTGTCTCGCCTGGCAAGGGAATCCTCGCAGCTGACGAATCCACAGGTAGACTCGAAATGCAGAAGACCAATAGGAATACACTGTTGAAAACATATTAGCTATCCATACACAATCAATTCAAACCTAACTGCATTTATTTTCCTTCTCTCTTAATGGTGCACTAAAACGAAAGGCAGTGTAGCTAAACGCTTCCAAAGCATCAACGCCGAGAACACAGAGGAGAACCGAAGGCTCTACCGTCAGCTGCTCTTCACTGCTGATGACCGTGTCAAGCCTTGCATCGGAGGAGTCATCTTCTTTCATGAGACTCTTTACCAGAAGACTGATGATGGCAAACTCTTCCCTCAGCTCATTAAAGAGAGAGGCATGGTAGTGGGCATCAAGGTTGACAAGGGTGTAGTCCCTCTGGCTGGAACCAATGGAGAAACCACTACCCAGGGTAGGTTCTTCATTTGTTCCTTTTTCAAAGCATTAGCTGACATGTTTTCTTCTGTTATGGATTTCTCAAACTGTTTTCTCACATTGCCTCCTCTCAGGTCTGGATGGCCTGTATGAGCGTTGCGCTCAGTACAAGAAGGATGGCGCCGACTTTGCCAAGTGGCGTTGTGTGCTGAAGATCACCCCCACCACCCCGTCCAGCCTTGCCATCAAAGAAAATGCAAATGTGCTGGCACGCTATGCTAGCATCTGCCAGATGGTGAGGCTTGTCAAAATATCAACAAGAAATTGCTCCACGATTGGTTCTTTAATCTGATTATGTTGCAACATCTCTCTCAACCAGCATGGCATCGTGCCAATCGTGGAACCTGAGATCTTACCTGATGGTGACCATGACCTGAAGAGGTGCCAGTATGTAACTGAGAAGGTTTTGGCAGCTGTCTACAAAGCCCTCTCTGAACACCATGTTTACCTTGAGGGCACCTTGCTTAAGCCTAACATGGTGACAGCTGGACACTCCTGCTCCCACAAGTACACCCCCCAGGAGATTGCCATGGCCACTGTCACTGCCCTGCGCCGCACAGTGCCCCCTGCTGTTCCTGGTTAGTCCTGCACGTTCTATTGCTTAAGTAATCCACAGCTTCATATTTCAGGGCTTCCTGATCACAGCATAGAATATATATAGCAAGTGACGATTCCTAAATAGGGTCCTTATAGGCTTTGGGCAAATCTTTCTAAGCATGTGAGAGGGTTTTTTTAATAGTGTCTAGACAATCACATTTAAACACAAGCACTGGGGAAAAAAACAGGAATAGAAAATCTGACTAAAGACAGAAATATTGAGCTTTTAACTAAAAAGTAAAAGAGGCAAATCTGATGATCGAATTAAACAATATGACTTCCACTCTTTTTTATTTCATAATTTATAAACCAGTATTTCATTCTGCATATATTATTTTTATGTTTTTATATCACATGCTGACACAAGACTAGGACATTTGACGCAAGCTCATGTTTTAAAGGTTAAGTTGGCTGAAAACTCATCTGCTTGCTTAAAGTAAATGTAGTTCCTACATTTATGCATGGAAGTTGTACTCTGGTTAAGCGATGTCTCTGATTCATATTCGTTTCAGCATATCGGTACGTATTAAATTGGATTAATGCTTCTACTCATTATTTTTACACCATTTGGCAGACGTTCTTTTCCACTTACATATTAGCTGTTGAGGTTTAAGATTAAGCCTTGTCCAAGGACCCACCAGTGGCAGGTTAGGTGCTGGGATTTGAACTTGTGACCTTCTGACTGAGAGTTCTTAAGCACTTGGCTACCACCTGCATGAGCTGATATTGTGTAAAAAAAAAAAATGCAGTTAGATCTGAATTCGAAAAGAAATCAGAACTTGGACATTCCTAATTTGATGAAAATCCATCAAAGCATCACATTATACACTTTGTAAATGTCCCACTTTGCTTGTTTTTCCGTACAGGTATTACTTTCCTCTCCGGAGGGCAGAGTGAGGAGGAGGCCACAGTCAACCTGAATGCCATTAACACATGTCCCCTGCACAAACCATGGGCACTTACCTTCTCTTATGGCCGTGCCCTGCAGGCTTCAGCCCTCAAAGCCTGGGCAGGCAAGAAGGAGAATGGCAAGGCCTGCCAGGAAGAGTACATCAAGAGAGCCTTGGTACGTATATCTTTAAACTTAGCAAACCTATATCATGCATAAGTCCTGCAGGTGATTTTTGTTGTTGTAACTCCTTTGAAGACTAAAATTGTCCCCTGTTGTTTCACCAGGCCAACAGTGCAGCATGCATTGGTAAATATGAAATAACTGGAGATAAAGGAGCAGCAGCAGGAGAGTCTCTGTTTGTGGCAAATCACGCTTATTAAAAGGCCCGAGGCTTTAGCACACCACCCTGCCAGCACCACAACAGTTTCTGTTAGAACTGGACTTCCAATGTTTCGCCCTTCCTTCTTTAACCCAGTGTCATCTTCTTTACTTTGTAGTGTTGCAATAGAGGATGACTTGAGATGTAAGAGAGACCTTCCAAACCTTTCTAGTGTAAAAGACCTAAAAAAAAAAAAATCTGGTTCCGTGTCCATCTGCTTTTTTTCCAAAGCCTAAATTTAGCTACGAAAATTCCCACTTTTGTAGGTGTAACATGGTAAAACTTTTTTCACATGATGTATACACACGTTCTTGACCCATAACAAAGATGAAATAAAGAACTTACTCACTGACATGTGGTTTGCTGGTCATCATTTCTTTGGTGCTATAATGTGAAATCTGTGTAGGAGGTGCTCAAACAACTCAGTACCTCTTTCGAAGTTAACATAAAAAAATTCTTGAAAACAGGATAAATAAAAACAATTTTGTAATACATGCTTTACAGGTCCAAATCAAAGTAAGGAGTTAAAAAATATGTTTACACTGAAGTTCAAACTTAAGTATAAATACAGCAAAATAGTACTTAATTGAGTAAAATTACTTACTTTATTACCTTGGGATTAAAAATAAAATTATTCAATACACTGAATAATTTTTATTTTGGAACATATGACTACAAACGCAACTGCATGTAATTGAATAATGCCATATAATGAGGGGCATATTTTGCACTCAGTTTATAGATACTATAGACAGTATAGTCTTTAGCTTCTAAAAATACAAAAGAAAAAAAATGCACTTGTGCACTGTCTTTGTTCTCCTTTAGCTCTATAAGATAATTTCCCATGTTACATGGCTAAAAGTAGGCAGTGAGGGTGGGTGGTCAGAAGTCTCTTCGAAGCTATGGTTCAATTTTCATTTTCGCTTTGTCACAGGAAATGCTTAGCAGTTAATTCACGCTACATATTTTTTCATGCTAAATTCATGAACAATAAACTCTAACTCTAAACTTCTAACTCTTTTTTTCTGCTTCCTCTATCTGCATTTAAGGCCTTCCTTTAGTCTTACTTTTCACCTACTCTTTTCTTAGTTTGTAGCCAATCGATTAAGATGTTCATATTCTTATTTCAAAAACAAATAATAAAAATGGTAATTGGGACAAAACAGTTATTGTTTAATTCTTCATGCAATGTTACAAAACATGACTATTTTTCCCCACACAGAGCCTTGTGATTTTTTAGCAGTGAAATAAAACTGCTAAAAAACTGACAGTTCACAAGCCATTTTTGGTTATTCCATTGAGGTCTCACCTTTCACACCTTCAGCACTTGTACAATTATGACTGTGTTACACTTTGCACTCCACCACAATTGTCAGGTTTGCTGTTGACACTGTTATTGTGGGCCAGAGTTAAGATAATAATGAGAAAGCCTATGTGGAGGAGATTGAAAAAACTGGTGTCAGGAAAACATCTGAACACCTGAACATCAGCAGAACAAACCAGACAGTGCAAGAGACACTATCTATTAGGAATAATATAGACAATATAGGATGTATAAATATTTTAGAATATAAAAAAAAAAAAACCAACTCAGAACCTTGGTCAAGTGTGAAGAACCCCCCCCAAAAATCCTTCTACTTTTCCAAGAACTTAAATTAAGCTCGAAAATTCCCAGTTGTTAGAGGTATAATATATCTTCTTCTTTCATTTCAGGGGTCGCCAGAGCAGATCATCCGTCTCCATACCCCCCTGACCTTAACATCTGCCTTTTTTAGACCAACTACCTACATGTTTTCCCTCACCACATCCATAAACTTCCTGCCAGCTTCATCCTCAGCATTCTTCTACCAATATACCCTGTCCATCCACTGCACATGTCCATACCATCTTAATCCAGCCCCTCTCACTTTGTCTCCAAAACGTCCTACATGGGTGGTCCCTCTAATATACTAATTTCTAATCCTGTCCATCCTCGTCACTCCCAATGAAAATCCCAGCATCTTCAGATCTTCTGCTATCACTCTTCTCCACCCACTCCACCCTGCCTGCACTCTTTTCTTCACTTCTGTAACACACTGTCTATTACTTTGCACTGTTGACCCCAGGTACCTGAACTCCTCCACCTTCACCACCTCTTCTCCCTGCAACCGCACCACTCCACTGCTCTCCCTTTCATTTACACACATGTCCTCTGTCTTACTCCTACTGACTTTCATTTCTCTCCTCTCCAGTATGTACCTCCACCTCTCCAGGCTCTTCTCAACCTGCTCCATACTCTTGGTCCTCATACATGTCCTGCACCACTCTAATATACTTCTTTGACACACCTAGCTTCCTCATACAATACCACAACTCCTCTCTCGTCATCCTGTCGTATGCTTTCTTTAAATTCAGAAACGCACAATGCAACTCCTTCTGACCTTCTCTATACTTCTTCATCAGCATCCTCAAAGCAAATATTGTATCTGTAGTGCTCTTCCACCGCATGAAACTATACTGTTGCTCACTGATGGTCACCTCTTCTCTCAGCCAGGCTTCCACAACTCATTCCCATAACTTTATGGTGTGACTGATCAACTTTATTCCCCTGTAGTTACTGCAGGTCTACACAGCTCTCTTATGCTTAAAGATCTGTACCAGCACACTCCTTCTCCATTCCTCAGGCATCCTCTCACCTTAATTTTGTTAAACAATCTGGATAAAAACTCCACTGCCATTTCTCCTAAACATCTCCATGCTTCTACTGGTATGTCATCTGGTCCAACCGACTTTCCACTCTTCATCCTCTTAATAGCTGCTCTCACTTCCTCCTTACTAATCCTATCCACTTCCTGCTTCACATTCTCCATATCATTCAACCTTCTCTCTCTCTCTCTCATTTTCCACATTCATCAGCTGCTAAAAATACTCCCTCCATCTTTTCAACACACTCTCCTCACCAGTCAATAACACATCTTTTTTTGATATACCATGTACCCTCATGTGTTTGTCCAAAAATAACCAAGAAATTTAGAACTTGCTCACCAGCAGTATTTTGGTCCTAAAGTGTGAAATGAGAGTAGGCGGTGTTGTGACACACACAAAAAAACAATATCGTGCCTTTTTAACATAAGTTATCTTGCAAACAGGACTTAGAAACAGAGTTATTAAGAAATAAACATTTGTAAGATATATTTTACAGGTACAAATAAAGGTAAAAGAATAAAGTTAGTTAACACACAAACTTTTATTTTTTGTATATAAAGTATATAAAGTATAAAATACAACTAAAGTTAAAAAAAACGTTAAATTAGTAAGTAATACAATGAAATTCGTTTGGTAGCTCTCAAAGAACAGCAGCAATAAGAAAATGTGAGAATAAAAAGACATTGTAAGAATAAACAAAAGAATAAACAAAGATACTTGCACTATAATATAATATGACTATGTACAGTACAATTGAATATATGTGCAGTGGGACATTGTAAACAGTGGAGTGCAAACAGGATTATCAGAAATGCTGAAATATTGCAGTTATACTAATAACATGCTAACTAACAATCATGATAATAATACATAAATAAATAAAAGTGAGTTTGCAGCAACATGGGGAAGAGCGGCAGACAGCCTGGTTTGTTACAGTATGTCTGCCTCACTTCTGGGCAGCTTTGTGTGTGTGTGTGTGTGTGTGTGTGTGTGTGTGTGTGTGTGTGTGTGTGTGTGTGTGTGTTTGTGTGTGTGTGTGTAAATACAGGCTACAGCTCTGGGGAGAAGTTGTTCCGCATGTTGCTGTATATTTTGCCCAATGGGAGGGGCGCAAAAAGTCTGTGTCCTGGATGGGTTGAAAATCCCTGATGATGTTGCTAGCTCTCTTGTGTAGCTGGCTAGCATAAACCATGTCAAAGTTTGGGGAGGTTGGTTCCCACAAGTCTCAGTGTAGTCTTAACTATTTGAGGCAGTTCTCTATGGTTCTGTACAGTGCACCTGGTGTACCATACTGTAACGTGCTATAACATACTCTAACTCTATCGTAACTCTATCGTGCTCCTGTAAAAATTCACTAAGAGCTAAGAGGTAGTTTGGCCTTCTTAAACTTTCTCAGGGAAAAAAGCCTCTACTGAGCTTTCTTTACTAAGCAGGAAGTGTTAATCATCCATGTAAAATCATTTGTGATGTGCAGATCCTGGAATTTGATGTTCTTAACCCTCTCAACCTCGTCACCGTTAATGTGTGTGTGTGTGTGTGTGTGTGTGTGTGTGTGTGTGTGTGTGTGTGTGTGTGTGTGTGTGTGTGTGTGTGTGTGTTCTCCTCTCCACAACGATCCCCTATGTTTAATTTGGTGTTCAAAACCAGTTCACTATCCACACACACTTTAACCTGATGTTGAAACATTTACATTTACATTTACATTTGCGGCCTACGTACAAAAGTGGTTTGAGTCTCTAGCAATGAGTAAATCTACACTGGTATGCAAGATTAAAAAACGTAATATAAATATAACTCCTAAATTCTACAAAGCAAACTATGAAATTGCTAATTTAAGTGTTTCAGGAAGAGGAAGGTTTTCAATCGTCGCTTGAAGATAGTCAGGGACTCTGCTGTACGGACATCTGGGGGAAGTTTATTCCACCACCTCGGTGCCAGAACAGAGAAGAGCCTTGAAGTGTACTTACCTCGGACAGCGTGGTGCGGTGAGGTAAGATGGCCCTGGTCCATTTTTGGCCTTGTAGGCAAGCATCAGTGTTTTGAATCTGATACGTGCAGCTACTGAAAGCCAGTGAAGGGAGCGCAGCAGTGGGGTGGTGTGGGAGAAACTCCTCTCATCATTTCCTGAGACCAGTCCCACTATTGTGGTGTCTTTGTGGTGGGTTTGCAGTCATGTGTGAATAGGGTGAACTGGGCTGGACTAAGGACACAGCCTTGCGGTGCTCCTGTATTAAGGGTGAGAATGGATGAGGTGTGGTTGCCCACTCTGACATTCTGTGGTCTGTTTTTTAAGTAACCTTGTTTTAGCTGTGTCTAAAAAAAAACCTTAAAAGTATTTGGTTTAAACATGAAACTATCGATACTGTAAATGTACAAATTTAAGAGAAACAGGCATCTTATGCATTGTGTATTTTCTTTAAGCTTTGTGACATCAATTACTGCAATACATTTCTCATAGAGTTTGAGTGGATGGAAAAAAAACATATATATAAAAAAGACAGTTAGTGTGAGTGGTCAAAAAGGGTTAGATTTTCTTTTTCATCAAAGATTTGACTTTAAGCCAGGTTGTTGGTTCAATATTATGTCAGTTCAGTTTCACTTTGCCAAAATAAATTTTACTTTGCTGTTTCTTCATTATATGTCAAGTTGCATTTACTTTGTCATCAAAATACTTTATTGATCCCACAGGGAAATTGTCTGGTTGCATTACAATTTTAGTAAAGATATATATTGAGCGCACCTAAATATAAGACTCACCCACTGAATTAAAAAATATATATATATATTTTGAACATAAATAAGCCGCACCTGTCTATAAGCCTACACTGAAACAACTTAACACAGGCTTTAACAAAAGACAGTGCCTGTAACACGGCTTGTAACAAAACAGTAGCCTGCCAATAAGTCATTGGTCACTGTCTTCCTCCTCCTGCGAACTGAAACCACTGAAGTCATCTCCTGGTGTCGGAGTTGAACAGCCTCAGAATTGCTTCATTCGATGTTT
This sequence comes from Silurus lanzhouensis, assembly GCA_039877035.1. NCBI lineage: Eukaryota > Metazoa > Chordata > Actinopteri > Siluriformes > Siluridae > Silurus > Silurus lanzhouensis. Next base: position 1,202,927 of record JBCEWE010000367.1, on the reverse strand, counting down.
TCTCAAGGTAATTTTTATTGTCACTCTTGTCATTTTCATCTGAAGGCAAATTCTCTGCTGAGCTCATGCTGCCCTCTTCAACACGCAGTAGTCGAGCCTTTCCAAACCCCTTGATTATAGTGGATTTTTTGCCAGTGCTCCACGCTGACAGGATCCACTGGCAGACTTGACCATAAGTTGCTCTTCGCATTCGGCCCATTTTAGTGAAGTATTTCTCCCCACTTGTCATCCAAGCCTCCCACTAAACATGAAGCACCACCTTAAATGCACGATTTACACTGATGTTGATACTTTGTTATGCCCCCAGGAATCAAAGCTGGAATTGAGTTTGTCCTCTTGATGGCTTCTTTCACAGAATCTGTTATGTGGGCCCTCATGCTGTCCAAAACGACAATGCCTTGTTCCTTTGAAAAAATCCTCCCGGTCACTTGTCATAACACTGCGTCAGCCATTCATTCATTAGGCTTTCCGTTATCCATCCTTTTTTGTTTACTTTTACAACAATTTCTCTCTGGAGTTTTTCTTTTGGCATCGTACATCGTTTAAAAATCACTATCGGTGGAAGCTTTTCTCCCGATGCCGTGCAGCTCAGAACACAGGTGAAGTGTGTTTTTTCATGGCCCGTTTTTTTTAGCATGATGAATGATTCGCCTTTCCTACAGTCCGAGTGAGAGGCAGGTAAAATTTCAGAGGAACCTCGTCTATCTTTGCATGAGCGAATTTGCGGAAGTCTGAAACTTTTTCCTTGTAGTCGGGAGGGAGCTGCTGACACAGAGTCGTCCGTGCCCTTATGGACAGGCCTTTACGTCTCATAAATCTGAGACACCACGATGGTCCACCTCCAAAATCCTCAAACTTCATTGCAGTGGCGATAGTTTTGGCTTTCAGTCGGATCTGCACGGTCAAAACACCTCGGCCGTCTGCTCTTAGTGCGTTGACCCAGTCTTCGAGCTCATTTTCTAGTTCGGGCCATCTGCTTTTCTTTCCTCTGAAAGCGTTTGTTGTCTTTTTGCACCGAGCTCGAATGCAGCAGCTCTATTTCCTTTTCCAACAGCCAGATCGATCGCCTTCAACTAGAAAGCTGCATCATATGCATTTCTCCGTGACTTTGCCATGATGAGGGCGTGTAGATGACAAAATGACTACCTTAATCAGAATTATTCACTGAGAGCGCGCTCGATTTAATATAAAGGGTTTAATTGGTTCACCTTAACCCGTTTGGCAATTTCATTGGTCTAATGTTACGGGGCTCAGTTTTTTGGTGGCATCAAGTTTGTGAAACCGGGAAAAACCCAGGAAAAATCCATGAATTAGTTGCTTCATTGTTTAAGCCGCGAGGTTCAAAGCGTGGGAAAAAAGTAGCTGCTTATAGTCCGGAAAATATGGTATGTAAAGAAAATGTGTAGCAGCATGACTATAATATACAAGTTGCACATGTAATCATTATTATTATTGCACTGCAAACATTGTTCATATTTGTCCAAGTTATTAACATTATTTAAGTGTTGCATTGAAATATATATGTATAACTATAACTAGTCATGTTAAATAACAGAAAATAAAAAGAGGAAAAAAGAATGAAAGAGGAAAAGCTAAGTATCAGCAGGAACAATGTTTTTTTCATGCCAAACTGCTTAATTGCCCAAGAGGAGCTTGAAGTTTGGATGACCCATTATTTTGCACCATTTTTTCCTCTCTTAATTTGTTCTCTTTTTTCATGCAGTGTTTTATACAAAATATGACCATGTTTTAATCATCCATTTTAAGCCAAATTGTCACTGTGGGGTCCACAGGTTCTATTAAATGCAAGTTGGGAGCTGACATTAAGCTGTATTCCTGAGGAACCAGAATACTTGAATACTCGAAATACTCTTTATACAATACAAGCAGAAATTGCCTTTACTCAAGCAGAAGTACAGATCCTCATGTTTTTAAAGACTCTGGTAAAAGTTGAAGTACTGACTACTTTAACTTGAGTGAAAAAGTGTAAAGAATTTTGGGCTCTGACATTAACTTAAGCAACTGAACCTTACATCATGTGTGTTTGGGGTCATTGTCCTGCTGGAAAACAAATCATGGTCTCAAACCATGCAAACCAGATGGGATGGCATTTAAGCGTGACATTAATTTTAATTAAATAACCAACAGTGTCACCAGCAAAGCACCCCTACACTATCATACCTCCTCCTCGCCTCACATTAGAAACCAAACCTTCAGGAACCATGTGTACATCATATGGTGGTTAGAACCAAAAAATAAGTAATTACTCATCAGAATAAAGGACACTTTTCCACTGATCTGATGTCCATTCGTTGTTTTTCTTAGCCCAAGCAACTCTTTTCAGCTTCTTGATCTTCTGAAATAATTGTTTCTTTGCCACATTTTGACCAGACGAAGGCCTGTTTTACGCAATCTCCTCTAAAATGTGGATGTGGAAATGTGTCTGCGACTTGAGCTCTGAGAAACATTTATGTAAATCAGTGGTTTCTGAGACTGGTAATTCTAATGATCGTATCTTCTGCAGCAGGGGTAGCTTTTGGTCTTAAATTCCTTTGACAATTCTTAATGAGAGCCTGTTCAATCATAACATTTGATAGTTTTGGTGACTGCTCTTGGGATACATTTGAAGTTCTTGAGATTTTTCAGATTGAACGACCTTCATTTTATAAAGTAATGATAAACTCTATTCTTTATACTAAACTGAGTATTCCATGCTATAATATGGATTTTTACAGTAGTTGTAGTGGAACTAATAAGGGCTATTGTTTCTGTACTCACCCTTTCCTCTAAAAAAGACAATTTATGCACTAAAGCACAGTAAGAAAGAAGGCAATGTTACAATGAGCTCTTGACAAGGCACACATGTGGACTGAACACCATTCCATGTGACTACCATGTGAATCTTAAAAGAGAATGCCAAGCTGTCATAAAAACCAAAAGGAGCTACTTTGGACAATCTAAAATATAAAACATTCTGGGTTTATTTAACGTTTTTGTTTACTGCATAATTCCATGTGTTCTTTAATAGTTTGGATGTCTTCACTATTAATGTACATTTTTGAAATCTATACAAATAAATCCTAAGATTTCTTTCTCCACAAAAATCTTCCATGCCAAAGTTGGCTGGTGCAGTGGGGAAGCCAGAAATTTCCACGACTATGCAGCCCATGATTAAATTAAAACACTGACCTGGATGCTTGATGTGTAGCAGGAACATACTGCAGGACAGTGAGTTTACAAGTACACTTCAGAGATTGAGGGTTCATGAGTATCCAATTGTGCCAGTTGTTATTAAATACCATGGGCAAAAGCATAATAGTAAGGCTTCTCCATGTCAATCAAATAATTCCTCTGACAATTTGGCCAATGCATTACTATGGAAAAGTTGTGGCTTGGTTGTGCAGTAGTGAGGCTGGGGCTGTCAACATTAGTTCCATAAAAAAGAAGATTTGCAGGATGGATTGAGCTCATGAGCCTTTTGCATTGGCTGGGCAACCAGTGAATCTGCCAAAAAGATCCTCTTGGTCTGAATTGGCATAAAAATGGAGTGACAGAGAGGTATTGCTCTGTGCTTTTTTAAAAAGTTGTAGCTGTTTGAATCTTAGCTCAGTGTTGGGGAGGCATTTTTCCTGAATCCTGCAAAAGATCCTGACAGACACACTTCATCTGTGTTAGGTTAATAAAATAGTTTTTTCAACAATGACACTCCAAAAGTGACTAAAGGCCCTCACAATATTTGCATTATGAGAGGTCCCAAACATGTGGTTCTTTTCATTTAAATTACTGTATGAATGCAGGCCATAAGGAGTCTTGGATGTCATTATGAAAACTTGACTGAAGGAGTTTCCAACACAAACGTGACAGGCCCAAGAACAACAGTCCTAATCGTTACATCAGGGCGATTTGGCAGCAAAATTGTACTGGGAGATAATATACTCATGCCTCTGCCCACATTAAGATCTAAATAACTCACAAAGTAACCACACAATAACAAGAAATAGGTTGACGGTCTAATAATGGCAATGCACAATGAGAAAAAGAAATATGGATTATGTCACCAAACAGATTAAAAGTAAAGTAATAAACCTGTTTGGAAAAGTAAGTGATGGAAAATACAGATATTTGTGTAATAAATTTAATGAGTGAAAGTATAGTTGTCCTAAACATATTCTATTTTAAGTAAAGTACAGACACCAGAAAAATCCATTTAAGTACATTAACTAAGTATTTGTACTTTATTACTTCCAACTCTGCAACCAAGAAAAGCTTGAGCAAATTCTAAATTTCTCTTTTTGGAGATAAAATATGGGGTGATAAAGTGTGTGAATAAAGCTGCACTTATTGAAATAGAGGAAGTATGGTATTACTGAAACTGCATGCACTTTATGCCCTTATAGAAAATGCACCCTGTCGATAAATAGCAAGAGCAGGGTGATTGGTGGAAGGAAAGAAGCAACAGCCAGTGAACAAATGATTATGCATCATACATGCCATGTGTGCACGAACTGGACTAAATAAAGAAAACCTTTATGTAGAACAAGAGCTCAGCACACACTGTCAGGCTAGCTGTGTTTGCATGTTTTTTCTCTACGCATTGATTATTGTACTAAACTTTCTTCAGCTTTACTTCTCAGGTTCCTTTGTTGTGCTTTATTATTTACATATTTACTAATTTATTTTGTCATTTATTTTTAAAATACTTTATTGATTCACACAGGGGAATTATTTCTTCACATATCCCAGCAATGTAGAAAGCTGGGGTCAGAGCAAAGATTCAGCCATGTTTACAGCACCACTGAGGGTTAAGGGCCTTGCTCAAGAGCCCCAAGAGAGGGCCCATTTTCAATCAGTAACACAAAGCCTTAATCACTAAGCTCTAAATCACTGAATTTATTTCATTCAGTTCAATTCATTTTTATTTGTATAGCGCATTTAACAATGGACATTGTCTCAAAGCAGCTTTACACAGATAATGTGGTAAGAAAAAATCAATGAGATTGTTCTTTATAGAGAGAGAATGAGCGAGAAAAAAAAAGAGGAGAAGAGTGACAGGGAGAGAAAGATGTGGATTATTAAGTATCCTTATTGTTGTATAAAATTTAAGAACATTGTGCAGTTGTTTACTCACTATAGCAGCATAACTGAAAGAGAGAGCAAGAAGGTAACACAGATGAGGGATCTCCGGGAGAAGAGATGGCCTACCACACCACCATCAACAAACCTGAGAGAGAGAGGACAACAGCATACTAATATCCCAGTTCATAGAACTCTATATCCATGATCTCTCCTGATCTGCTCCTTACTTTACCTCTGTGGCATTTAGCAGGCACTCTTGTCTGGAGAAACTTACAAAAATGCTTTAAGATCTAGCAATGAATAAATCTACACTAGCACGCTACATTACAAACTTAAGAAAATCAGCCTACAAGTCTGTTAAATTATTTATTAATTTTTGCTCCTTTACCTAAGAAAAACCCTCTGATAAAATGCTTGACTAAATAAATATGTTTTTAGCTTTGACTTTAACACTGAGACTGTGTCTGAGTCCTAAACACTGATTGAAAAGCTGTTCCATAACTGTGGGGTTTTATAAGAAAAAGATCTGTCCCTTGCTGAAGGTTTCATTATTTGAGGTACCAACAAACACGCATGGGGGATTATACTGGTACAGAAGTTCACTCAGATACTGTGGCACGAAACCATTAAGTGCTTTATACATCAGTAGTAGTATTTTTTTTTTAGTGTTAGTTTTTTTGCACCCTGTTTTCTATTCTACAACATATTTCTAATTTTAGCAATTTTTCTAAAGTAAAAGAAGGCAATCCAGGTAATGTTTCTCACATAAGCATCAAAGGAACGACCGGAGTCAATAATCACACCAAGGTCTTTGACTGCTGTGCACAATGGGACAAAAATACTGTCCAGAGATGCTACGTAATCGGAAAGTTTGCTTCTAGCCTCACGTGGTCCTAGCAAAAGTACTTCTGTCTTATCCAAGTTAAGTAGAAGGAAGTTATCAAGCATTCAATGTCTAATGTCCTTTACACACTCCTCAACATTGCTAAGCTGATCTCTCCCATCTGTCTTTGCTAAAATATGCTGTGTAACATCAGTGTAGCAATGGAAGTTAATACCATGTTTATGTATAATTTTTATCTAGGGGCAGCATATATAAAGAGAAAAGCAGTGGGCCTAAGACAGATCCCTGCGGAACACCAAACTTTAACTCAGAGAGGGTAGAGAACTAACCATTTACATGAACAAACTGATAGCGATCAATCAAATAAGACCTAAGGAAGAAGGAGATTACAATAAATTAATTTAAAAGCTGCACTAAGCTGCACAAGCAAAAGAAGTAAGGAGATAAAAAAACCTGATCAGAGGCCAATCACAGGTCATTTACCACTTTAACCAGCGACGTCTCTGTGTTATGATGAGGCCTAAATTTTTTGTTCCTAAGTAGGTGTGAGCATAACTGCTGTGCTACAACCTTTTATAGAATCTAGGAGATATAGAGGAGGTTTGGCCTATAGATGGACAGCTGACATGGGTCAAGGTCAGGTTTCTTAATTAGTTGATTCAGCCATCACCGAGTCTGTCCTGTGCACATCAATAAATGTCTGGTTTGGCTCAGCTACACAATTAGACATCAGAAGACTACAGAGGATGGTCCAAAGGCTGAAAGGATTATTGATGCTCCCCTGCCCATACTGCAGTAACTGTACACATCCAGAGTGAGAAAAGGGCCCAGAAAATCACCCTGGATCCCTTACATCCAAGCCATATGATTTTTTTTACTTTTTTATTTTTTCTACGCTTTAAAGCACCAAAATTCAAGACAGCCAGGCACAGGAAAAGTTTCTTCCCCAAGGCAATCAACCTCATGAACACTTAAACGCTCTCCCCATTGTGCAAAAAAATAAAACATACGTGCAATACCAATTTTACTAATCTAAATCTGTACTTTTATGTGCAATAATACTTTATTTTCCATATAAAAAACATGCAGTAACTTTTATACTTCTATTCTTCTTTATTTGTTTGCTTTTTGTTGTGCATCTGGAACCTTCTATCACCAAAACGAATACCTTGTAAGTGCAAACATACTTTGCAATAAAGCTAATTTTGATTCTGATAACAGCCAGTTGGAAGGATTGAGGTGCATAATTAGTGCTAATAGAAAAGTGTCTTATTTTTTAACACGTTCAAGCACTTCTGGAATGATCTGTTTGAAGAAACTTGTAGGCAAGTGATCGAGAATACAAGTGGTCCAAGTTGTCTGTTTGAGGTTCACGTATGATCATTATACCGCAATGCAAATTTTTTCTTCCTGATCATTTTGGATTTAGGAGGTGCTACATTATCTAGAATGTAATGATACGTTTCTAGGCATTCAGTGGCCCAGTCCAGTGCTGCGGGGTCAGATGGAGATCTAATGAATGTCAATAACTCCTTAAGATCATTGATAAAACTCACTGCTGTAGTTGATGTGAATGTTACCTTAGCATGGTAACATAGCGTGGTACTTATGCTATGACTTAGGCAGATTTTAAAAGAAATGTAGTTTATTTAGTAGCTTTCCACCACAAATTTTTTGTTTGTAGGATTACGAGTGCTAGATGCCCAGACATGGGAAAGAAAGGTTTTGAGGGTGTGCGATTGCCCTCTCTAGAAGAACGTTAAGGTGAGAAGAATTTTCTTCCCTTTCAATTGTAATGGAAACAGGCAAATAGGAGAACTAATGTGGCTTCCTTGAAAAATGGGGTGAAATTTGTACTGATGAGATCAGCGACCTCTTTTCAAGCTCTCTCTCTAATATTTGGAAAAGTTAAGAACACAGGATGAGATCTAAAAACATTTAAAACATTTACGTAAGGAAAAAAAAGAAGGGTTTTGTACTTCTGTGAATGCAACATTTATGAGTACTAATTATGGTCCTCATTCATGTGCACAGTAAAATTTTTAGATACATGAGTGTGGCTTTCTAGTATGGAAGAGTTGTGTAAAACAACTGCAACAGTTTACATTTACGGCATTTAGCAGACGCCCTTGTCCAGAGCGTTGTACAAAAGTGCTTTCAGTTTTAATTAATGAATAAAACTATACTGGAACTCTATATTACAAACTTAAGCTAAATCAGTTTACAGTTAAAAAAACTAACAAACAAACTAAAAATAAAAAATAAATCAACAAAGTAAACTTGGAAAGTGTTAGTTTAAATTTTTCAGGAAGAAGAAGGTCTTCATCTCTAACTTGAAGGTAGACAGGGACTTCACTGTATGGACATTTAGGGGAAGTTCATTCCACCACCTTGATGCCAAAACAGAGAAGAGTGTTGAAGTATACTTACCTCATTCCCTGAGAGAAGATAGTACCAGTCTAACAGTCTAGAGGATCTTAGGCAGGATGGTGCAGTGCGAGGAGTCATGAGGTCTCTGAGATAAGAAGGTGCTGGTCCTTTTTTGGCTTTGTATGCAAGCATCAGTGTTTTGAATCTGACATGGGCACCTACCCGAAGCCAGTGGAGGGAGCGCAGCGGTGTAGTGGTGTGAAAGAACTTGGGCAGGTTGAATACAAGTTGTGCAGCTGTGTTTTGGATGATTTGTAGTGGGCGGATAGCGATTAGAGGTAGACCTGCCAGCAGAGAGTTGCGGTAGTCCAGTCTCAAAATGACAAGCGACGGGAAAAGCACCTGAGTAGACTGTGTCGACAAATCCTTTGGATGTTGTAGAGAAGGAATTGACAGGAACGAGCCACTTTAGCAACATGTAAGGAGAAGGACATTTGATTGTCCATAGTCACCCCAAGGTTGTGAGCAGCAGCTGAAGGGGAAAGCAGAGAGTTATGAAGAGTTACTCTGAGATCCTGACCTGGAAATTAATCACCTGGGATGACCAGCAGTTTCTTTTTGCAGGGGTTAAGTTTTAGTTGATGGAGGTTGAGGTTTAATTGATATGGGATCAGCATAGCAGTGGTAAGGAAACCCATGTGAGTACAGTGGAACCTCGGAGCTCGCGAGGGTTGGGGACCAAGACCGGTCGCGAGTTCCGAATTTTCGCGACCTTTTGATACGCCCCTTCCAACCCAAGACAATGCTAATTTATTTGTCATACAGTACTGTATATGTTATATTTTATAGTTTAAATGAATAATACATAATAAAAATAGTTTTAAAGCATTTTTAAGACAATTTTAATGAGATAAACCTTGATTAGAAATTTTAATACTAGCGTTTTGAGCAGCTCGCGGTTGCTCACAAGCCGATCTGAATGAGAGTCGCCGGTCGGAATGAAAGTCGCGAGCATGCGAGAGGTCGCGAGCGCTGAGGCTGCGAGCTCCGAGGTTCCACTGTATATGACTTCACCAAGAGAGTGAGTATAGAGGGGGAAAAGGAAAGGACCAAGTACTGAGCATTGTGGGATGCCAGTGGAGAGTTGGTGTGGGGCAGATGTGGAACCCCTTCATGTTACCTGGTATGAGCAACCTTCCAGGTAGGAAGCAAACCATTCCCAAGCTGCTTTATGTATACCAAGGCTTCTGAGGGTAGACAAGAGAGTCTTGTGGTTGACTGTGTTGAGCAGCATATAGTTTCTCAGAGACAGCCAAAAGGTCCATATTGGTGAAATGTGCCACTTTAAAGCCAGACTGGTTTGGAACATTGAGGTTGTTCGGTAAAAGATGAATAGACAGTTGGTTAAAAACTGTGCATTCCAGAGATTTAGAAAGAAAAGAGAGAAGTGACACCAGTCTGTATTTGTTGATGTCCGATGGATTCAGAGCAGGTTTCTTTAAGATGGGTATAACCCTCGCTTGCTCAAAGGTAGTTGGTACATGGCCAGATGCTAAGGACCCATTGATGATCGTGAAGATAAATTGCAGGAGGTCTTGTGAGATGGTCTGCAGCATAGTTGAATTGATTGGATCAAGAGAGCAGGTGGTGGGATTGCAAGATTTGATGATTTGCATTATCTCTTCTTCTGCTATGGTTGAAAGAAATTGAAAAATGGAAAAAAGACTAGTTAATAAAAGGAATAAAAAACATAGAGTAGATGTAGGCTGGATAAAGAACAACTGGCTGTAGCGACAGTGATTCATTTACACTCTCCCCAACCTAAACCTTCTGTCAATGTCCTTCAAATGCCCATAGTCAAGGCAGATAGGTGACATGAGATTTGCACAAGAAGTTATTATAAGCCAAAAGAAAGTATTATGTGGATATCACCCCAATCAGCTTTCTGGCCATGCATCCCCTGAAATCAGAGGCAGTAACAGGAATAACAATTGGTGTTCCAATTTCTTTTTGAAAGCTGGGGTCATAATACCAAGTGAAAAACCTGTGAGAACCTCCATATTCCCTGTGAAAAAGTGCACTAATACAGTGCCAGAATAGCAATTTTGCAACATCTGCAGACAATAAATGCTGCAAATAAATATATAGAATCGTATTACTTTTTCTTATTCTACTTCTTTTGGCTGCTCCCATTAAGTAAAGTAAACAAAATTTTATTTCTATAGGGCTTTTCACACTGGACATTGTCTCAAAGCAGCTTTACAGAATTTAAGAGTTAAGGTGAACGATTATCCCTGATGAGCAGCCATGGTGACTGTGGCAAGGACAAACTCCCTTAGATTTTATGAGGAAGAAACCTTAAGAGGAACCAAACTCAAAAGGGGAACCTCATTTTCATTTGGGTGATATCAAGAGTGTCATTATAGTCTTTAAATATAATACAGAGCACGAGAGTGAGAACTAACATTACCACCGGAATGTAAGATTATGAGTAATGTTCTTTCTACAAGTAATGTTCTTTCTACAGTGATGTTCTTTTTACATTAGGGGTTGCCACAGCAGATCATCCGTCTCCATACTACTCTGCCCTCTACATCTGCCTCTTTCAAACCAACTACCTGCATGTCTTTCTTCACCACATCCATAAATCTCCTCCTTGTCCTTATTCTTTTCCTCCGTCCTGGTGGCTCCATCCTCAGCATTCTCCTACCGATATACCCCATGTCCCTCCTCTGCACATGTCCAAGCCCCAGCCCCTGTCTGACCTCTTTCCTGAATCTCACACTACAGTCTTCCTCCTTCAGTTTCCACCGTCTTATTCTTCTTACAGTCCTCACTCAACTCCTTTTCTTCTTCACTTCCAAAATCATCCTACAGACCACCATCTGATGCTGTCTATCTTATGTCACCCTATGCTCCTCCTTCTTAAAATAATTATTTACCACTGCCATTTCCATCCTTTTAGCAAAATCTACCACCATCTGCCCTTCCACATTTCTCTCCTTTAGGCCATACCTACCCATCACCTTCTCATCATCTCTGTTCCCTTCACCTTCATGCACATTAAAGTCTGCCCCAATTACCAATTGTTCATTTCTAGGTACACTTTCCACCACTTCATCTAACTAACTCCAGAATATTTCCTTCTCCTCCATCTCACAACCCACTTGTGGAGCATAGGCACTGATGACATTTATCATCACCCCTTAAACTTCCAGCTTAATGTTCATTACCCTTTTAGAAACTCTCTTCACCTCCACTACACTCTTACTGTATTCTTCCTTCAGGATCATACCTGAACCATTTCTCTTTCCATCCACACTATGATAGAACAGTTTAAACCCACCTCAAATGTTCCTGGCTTTACTCCCTTTCCACTTGGTCTCCTGAACATATCTACCTTTCTCCTCTCCTCCATTTCAGCTACCTCTCTCCCTTTACCAGTCATAGTACCAACATTTAAAGTACCAACCCGAACCTCCACTCTCCTACACTCTTCCTTTCCCTGCTTTCTCTTTAGATGTCTTTTTCCCCTCCTTCTCCTCCTTCGGCCAACAGTAGCCTATTTGCTTGTGGCGTTCTTTGGTAGCTTGGGCCTTGGCCGATCCGGAATGAATCAAACACCAATTGATCTCTATAAAAAATATCATGATCTTTAAACCTTCTTAAAAATTTCCAGAAATTGTGCAAATAAGGCAAAAGGTGTTGTGACAAGTTAGTCAGGAGATTTAGGAGTTTCTTCCATCATTTATTCCTCTCAGAATTTGCTGTTTAACTGACACTGAACTGTATGTTTATGATAAGTACATTACATACCACCAAGCGGCAATCAAAAGTTCAAAACAGGGCACACGCTCTACCCCGATTGGTGGCTTGCTGCATGCTTAACCAGTTCATTATTTACCCACTCTAAATAATAAGAAACGACTGATTTTGCAAAATGTAGTTAAGAAATAAATTATGATATTCTACTTTGAAATGTAGTCTAGTTAAAGTAAAAGTCTCCCCAAATAGAAATTTTTAATTATAGTACAGATATGTGAAAAGCTACTTAAGTACAGTAACGAATTTTCTTTGTTACTGTCCACCACTGGCCATGCAATATATAAGAGGTGGGGGGGGATTGCTTGAAATGTAAGAACCATATTCATGTCTCTCATTAGAGCACACTGAATAGCTGTATTCTGCATTAAACTATATTGCAATTATTTTAAAATTGTATTTATTATATTCTAATAGTTGTATAATTTTTTTAATTATTATAAAATCATAAATAAGAGGGACCATTTTAACATAATGTTTGATACAAGGCAACTTTCGGCCATTTGCCTTCAATCAAGGTAGATTTTTAGCTTTTAACTGTTTTAAACACACCTTTAAAAGAATATAAATTCAACGCTAAAACCTGCCGTGTTTGACGTGTCACTGCATACACAAACTCTCACTTGTAATACAGTATCTGGCTGCCTTCCATATTTTCAGCAGGCCACTTAAAACATCTCGTATGCTGAAAGTGTACAGTGACTGCAACCAAAAGTTCCATGAGTGCAAATTAGTTTTCTGGGAAAGTCACCAAATGAGAATATGTAGTAATAATAATAATAATACAAAGAATCTGCCAAATTACATATGAAGTATTTTTCAATGTTAGAAAAAAGGCAGCAATCATTTTTATTATGCTGTGAAAAATAATGTACTGTAGTAGTACTTACTTTTCAAAAACACTGTTTTCTTGTTATGAATGCATTTCAAGGGTTTGGGTGATTGTCCAGGGTAGCGTGTAAGGGAGCATTCCAGGACAAAGACTTTCCTGAGAACGTATGCCAAAAATATTCCTTATTTGGTTGTCCATCTGGAAACACAGAAAAACTAAAAGAAAAGCAGACAAATGTCTTTACTTAAAGTCAAGTGCATTCATAATTGAAACTAGTTATAAATGGAAAACATTGAAACTAGTCAAGGCAGAGGTCTCATACATGAACTGTGTGTGTACTTATAATGTAGGAAAGATCCATCAACAACAATGGAAGTCATGGGAAAAAAAGAGGAGGGTGAGGTTATCCTGGTTTTAACACCACCATTAGACAAAAGCAATCAAAACCAGAAAGCCATTTAAAAACTTATTAGATTTTGATATAAACTGCAGCCTAACAGTATATAAACATTTGTTATATATAATATGGCATGCCGTTTAGGAAATTCCTGAGAGAATTTAATGAAAACTTTGAATATTTTGAATGAATGAAGCTTCCGTCACCTAAACAAATTCCTTGTAAGTGCAAATATACTTGTCAATAAAGCTCTTTCTGATTCTAATATTAGCTCTCACTTACTTCAAATTCTATTATTAACATATTTTTGTTACACTTAAAAAGTGTAAACAGCAGTATATATACAGTGATATATATACATAAATAAAAATAAAGTTCATAGCTGAGAAAAAAAATTTCTCACACAGATATGTGCTTACAAAAAGGCACATTACCTGACTAAACACCTTGGACAGCTCTCGGAAGTATTGAGGTAATTCTCTCAGAAACTGTCCAGTCTTGTCTGCTTTTCTCTGTGCCTCTCTGAATTTAGTTTTTAGCTCACTGTTGCACTGCAAGTCAATAAGTTCCATTTGCAACAAACTTGGGACACTGTCCACATCAGCTGAGGAAGGATCTGCGATCTGGAAAGTGTCACTGTGTGCCTTGAAATCAGCAAAACGCTGGTCAAATTCCTGCTTTAGGTTTTCAATAGCAGAGGCATATTCTTGACCACTGAATGCTGTGCCCTCCTCCACAAGAGATCTGCCTGTTGTGAAATGACATGTTTTTCGCAGAAAGCTGAGTCTTCCACAATCTTAGTTTCATGGAGTAGGCTTTCACACTTTCATAAGCTGCATGATGAGCTGACCAGGGCCCTGGAGCTTCAGGTTAAGGATGTACAGCTCCTCTGTAATGTCCACTAAGATTGCAAGGTCTATTGACCCATTTAGGATCATCAAATTCAGGAACATCCATTCTGCCATCTTTCATGATTCTCTTAACTCAAAAAATCTCTTTAGGGCATTCCGTCTGCTGAGCCAGCGCACCTCAGTAAAGTAAAAATACATCGCTAAATGTTGACTCAATTTCTTCTAAAAAGGCCAAAAACTGGCGGTGCTGTAAACTCCTTGACCCGATGTAATTGATACATTTCAGGACAACAGACATTACTTTCATATTTTAAGCATTTGCTGCACAGTGCCTGTTGTGTGTATAATGTAGTGCAGAACAACTGCTGGATCTTCATTTGACTCTTCTAACTTCCTTTGTACCATTGTTTTTTTTTTTTGCCTGTCAAAGACAGGAAAGCCATCAGTGGTAAAGCCTACCAGTCTGTTCCGTGGAAAACCAGCGCGCCTAATCGCGACGTACAGCTGCTAAAATATATCTTTGGCTGTGATACGGTCGTGCATTGGACACAAACTCAGCAACTCCTCCGTCACTTCAAACTGGTCATTAATACCCCTGATGAAAATGACTAGCTGAGCAATGTCTGCTTTGTCTGTGCTTTCCTCGAGTGTCACAGTGTATGCAGTGAAATCTCTAGATTTGCCGCCTAACTGATCATAAATGTCACTCGAAACTGTGTTTGCCGATTGAGAGAGATTGTTGAACAAGCTCTTCTTTTCTGGACGTAGAATATCAGCGACTTTCAACATGCAATCCTTAATAAACTGCCCTTCAGTGAATGACTTTCCTGCTTTCGCGATCAATTCACTCACCAAATAACGTTAGTTCTCTCTGCAACTGGGTTACTCGTTTTTTTCTCTCTCGTCTTCCTGGAACTTCTTATACTGTTCTCAGTGTTTAGTTGAGTAATGACCATTCCGGTACAGAGTTTCGGGTTCGGTGCACATGTGTAACGAATGGAATGCTTTTTATGTGCGGAACATCGTCAAATTCTGAGAGCCGAACATATTAATTGGCAGAAGGAACGTTTTTTTGGCCTCGCACTTTGAGCGCAGTCACCTTTTTCAAACGGTGCTGTTTCTTTTTTTTATTACAAAACTTGTAAACATAATTAACAATGCCAGGGGTATAAAAAGAAATAGAGTTAGAGCAGTGTCACTTACTTTGTACCAGAAATACATTTTGTAGTGCGCCAAAATACAATTTGTAGTGCGTTGTAAAACTTCGATTTTGTTTTGTGCATTCGTGAAATCGCTGCCACTTCCTGTCATCAACGTCTTTACAACAGTCTAACGATATGGATTCTTTTGCGTTTTATGTTCAGCTTCAAGAGTATCTCTTAAAAAGAGAAAATTCTGACAATTCCACATATTGAGGAGTTTTGAATGAATGAAGGATGAAAGGAAGGAATGAAGACATTTGATATTTGAGGAATAAAGACATGCTAAAATAAGTAGAAAATATCTTTAGAAAATTAAATATTAATGTAAAACACACACACACACGCACACACAAATATACACAAAAGAGGTCTAACAAATGTAAACTATTTAATTACATTTGTTTATTTATTTAATTTTATTTAATCAATTTATTTGTGCCACTTTAATCATTTATGTAATTTAAGCAATACAATAACAGTGTATTGCATTCATATGATTTATTATTTTATTTTCATTAATTTAATTTTTTATAAAATATGTTTTCATATATTATTTAATAATAATAAACTGTGTTCATTAGAAAATGACAATTTATGTTTTGCATTTCATCCAGAACTGTACCGAAATTGAACTGGACCATGACTTAAAAACTGAGGTACGTATTAAACAGTAAGATTTTTTATAGATACACCCCTAGTTGGTATTATGTGTGTCTCCACCCTCGGAAACAATGTGTAATGCAAAAGTATCTTCTAAGGGGGTCCTGGGAAGCTGAAAAATATGCCCCCTGCTCAGTGCTGGTTCCTTGGAGAGTTTCCCCTTTGCTGAGCTGATACAAGAGTAGGCCACTAGGTAGCTTGACATCCCTAATGGATGGAGCTACAACCAGTACAAAGATCTGAAAGAAGCACACAATGAAGTTTAAGGACAGAACTCAAGATATTATATGCAAAACCAATTAGAAGACACACTTTTTATGAGGCAAACGGGGAAGCAATGCTAAAGAAGGGGCCATGTCCTATTCAGGGTACAAGGGAAAAACAACTTACACCACAAAGCTTCACCCATGTGGTGGGCAACATCCACCAGAGTTTGGATTGAGTCAACTTGACTAAGTAGTTGCCCTATTCTTCATGAGCTCAGTTACTTTGCCAGCGTGCCACTTGCATTCAAGGAAGAAGATAAACAACAATCAAGATTGTACAGGAAGATCCTTCATATTCCATTTTGAATGATGGATTTGCTGTACAACGTTCTATTAAATACTAAATAAACAAGCTAGTGGCAAGATAAAAACTCCCCGCGATGGAATGAGGAAGTAACCTTCAGAGGAACCAGGCGCAAAAGGAGAACCCATCTTCGTCTGTGACATCAATTTTATAGTCGTTATAGTTAAATTATTATTAATGTTATCAAATTTTTACTGATATGCACTCAAATGTAAGACTGTTAAACACAATTGTAGTCCAAAGCCATTGTAGCAAACTGTTTATATTAATTACAGTCTAAATCCAATCTTATCGAGCTTTAGTTTAACCCTGCTCAGTAACTTAGTGGATCTTTGATGGATGACAGCATCCAAATATCCAAGTTCACCAAAACACTCTATATTCATGATCCCTCCAGATCTGCTCATTTACTTCAAAAAAACCTACTTATAAAAGGTTTGACTGAATAAATGTGTTTTCAGCCTCGGCTTGAGACTGAGACTGTGTCCGAGTCCTGAATACTAATTAGAAGGTTGTTCCATAACTTTGAGGCTTTATAAGAGTAATCTCCGCCCCCTGCGGTAGCCTTCATTATTCAAGGTACCAACAGATTGGAATCATATTGGAACAGACATTCACTGAGACCATTCATTGCGTTACATGTCAGTAGTAGTATTTCGTAATCAAATGTGAGATTTAATTGGGAGCCAGTGTAAACTGACTCTTGCTGCTGCATTATGGACTAAGCTTATTCATGCACTTACTATACAGTGCATAAATACAGACATTAAAGCATTACAATAGTTAGATCCAGATATAACAAAAACAGAAACTAGTTTTTCTGCATCCTGTAATAACATCATTTCTTATTTTAATTATATTGCTAAGATAAAAGAAGGCTCTCCTGCAAATGTTGTCTGGGTCAGGGCTCAAACTGGGTTTGAATGCATGAGAAGCAAGAGCTCTGTCTGTGACTAGAAAAATCCCCCAAATATAAGATAAAATCTACAGAGGGCAGACCAAAAAAGTCTGAAAAGGAAAAAAACAAAAACTTTTAAAAATTCATAAAAAAATGTACATCTTCTGTATATCAGTAGGCCATAAACCAAACTCAAAAAACATTGACTTACAACAGGCAACTTAAAAACAGGGAAGGAACTCAGAAAAACATACCCAGGAAAGGGACCACAAAACATTACCAAACAAGCACCAAACTGACACAACAATACACACAGGAATAACAGAACTTGGGTGGAAACAATAGGAGTCAATTAGGCACACAGGGACACACTGGCGACATCTGGTGTGGGAAAACAGGAAACACATGGAACAGAAATAAACAAAAGACTAGAAACTTGGCAGGACCCCTCAGATCCTGAGAAATGTTATCCTTATGAGCCTCAAAGGAAAGACTAGAGTTCATGATCACACCAAGGTCTTTTCCTGCTTTACACGCTGAGACAGAAAGACCATCCAGAGATGCTACGTAATCTGCATGTGGTCCTAATAAAAGTATATATATATAAAGTATTTTGACACCTGACTTTTCCCTCCATATGCGTTAAAATATTTAATCACTATTAATCGTATGATTGCCATGAGTTAATTAATGATTAATCGCAACTTAATAGTGCATTTGTATCTTTGCTAAATGTACCTTAAATTAATACTTTTCAAGTTTTTAATACTCTAATCAACATGGGCGTGGACAAATATGGATGCCTTATGCAAATGTTATGTTTATTTTAAATTAAACCAAACACAACTTAGAGCATGCAGACAAAATATTCTTGTAATTACGATGTTCAAATTACGTAAATCATCAGGACACCAAAAAAAACTTTTGTTATATTTCCAGACGGATGGTTTTAATTGCTGGATGTGTGATTTTTCTGTCTGGGGAATAGGGATATAGGTCGCTGATCTGATACCACAGTAGATGGCGGTAATGCTCTATTTAAGAATGCAAACCACCAATAAAAAAAGAAGTTTATGGTGCTTAATTTAAGGAAGAGAAAGAGAGAGAGAGAGAGAGAGAGAGAGAGAGAGAGAGAGAGAGAGAGAGAGAGAGAGAGAGAGAGAGAGAGAATAGGCCTTGGACAGTGAGTGAAGGGGACTCAACATTTACATTAACAAACTTTTAACAATCAGTCAAATAAAACATAACAAAACAATTAAGGAGACAGAGCCCTAGTCAGAGGCCAATAACAGGTAATTTATCACTTGAACCAGCACCGTATCTGTGCTATAATGTGGCCTAAATCCTGACTAATCTTCTTCTTCTTCTTCTTCTTTCGGCTGCTCCCATTAGGGGTCGCCACAGCGGATCATCCGTCTCCATACCACCCTGTCCTCTACATCTGCCTCTCCCACACCAACCACCTGCATGTCTTCCCTCACCACATCCATGAACCTCCTTCTTGGCCTTCCTCTTTTCCTCCTACCTGGTGGCTCCATCCTCAGCATTCTTCTACCAATATAATTCATGTCCCTCCTCTGCACATGTCCAAACCATCTCAATCTCGCCTCCCTCACCTTGTCACCAAAACATCCTACATGCGCTGTCCCTCTAATAAACTCATTTCTAATCTTATCCATCCTCGTCACTCCCAACGAAAACCTCAACATCTTCAGCTCTGCTACCTCCAGCTCCACCTCCTGTCTTTTACTCAATGCCACTGTCTCTAAACCATACAACATCGCAGGTCTCACCACAGTCCTATAAACCTTCCCTTTCAATTTTGCAGATACCCTACTATCACAAATCACTCCTGTCACTCTTCTCCACCCACTCCACCCTGCCTGCACTCTTTTCTTCACTTCTCTAACACACTCTCCATTACTTTGCACTGTTGACCCCAGGTACCTGAATTCCTCCACCTTCTGAAGCTCTTCTCCCTGCAACCGGACCACTCCACTGCCCTCCCTCTCATTCACACACATGTATTCTGTCTTACTCCTACTGAGTTTCATTCCCCTTCTCTCCAGCGCATATCTCCACCTCTCCAGGCTCTTCTCAACCTGCTCTCTACTCTCACAACAAATCACAATATCATCCGCAAACATCATAGTCCAGGGAGACTCCTGTCTGACCTCGTCCGTCAACCTGTCCATCACCACTGCAAACAGGAAAGGGCTCAGGGCCGATCCTTGATGCAGTCCAACCTTCACTCTAAACCAGTCTGTCGTACCTACTGCACACTTCACTGCCGTCACACTGTCCTCATACATGTCCTGCACCACCCTCACATACTTCTCTGACACACCTGACTTCCTCATACAATACCACAACTCCTCTCTTGGCACCCTGTCGTACGCCTTCTCTAAATCCACAAATACACAATGCAATTCCTTCTGTCCTTCTCTATACTTCTCCATCAACATTCTCAAAGCAAATAAGGCATCTGTGGTGCTCTTCCTCGGCATGAAACCATACTGTTGCTCACAGATGGTCACCTCTTCTCTCAGCCTGGCTTCCACTACTCTTTCCCATAACTTCATGGTGTGACTGATCAACTTAATACCCCTGTAGTTACTGCAGGTCTGCACATCTCCTTTATGCTTAAAGATCGGTACCAGCACACTTCTTCTCCATTCCTCAGGCATCTTCTCACCTTCCAAAATCCTGTTAAACAATCTGGTCAAAAACTCCACTGCCATCTCTCCTAAACATCTCCACGCTTCTACCGGTATGTCATCTGGTCCAACCGACTTTCCACTCTTCATCCTCTTAATCGCTGCTCTCACTTCCTCCTTACTAATCCTATCTACATCCTGCTTCACCAACTCCACATCATCCAACCTTCTCTCTCTCTGATTTTCCTCATTCATCAGCTGCTCAAAATACTCCCTCCACCTTCTCAACACACTCTCCTCACTAGTCAACACATTTCCCTCTCCATCCTTTACTGCTCTAACTTGCAGTACATCCTTTCCAGCTCGGTCCCTCTGCCTGGCCAATCGGTACAAATCCTTTTCTCCTTCCTTAGTGTCCAACCTCTCATACAGCTCCTCATATGCCTTTTCCTTGGCATTCGCCACATCCCTCTTAACCTGCTGCCGCATCTCCTTGTACTCCTGCCTACTTTTCTCATCACTCTGTCTATCCCACTTCTGTTTTGCCAACCTCTTTCTCCTTATGCTCTCCTGCACTTCCTCATTCCACCACCACGTCTCCTTGTCTTCCTTTCTATTTCCAGATGTCACACCAAGTACTTTTCTTGCTGCCTCCCTCATCACTCCTGCAGTATTTGCCCAATCATCCAACACCTCCTTAACACCACTGAGCCTCTCTCTGACCTCTTCCCTGAACCTCACACTACACTCTTCCTCCTTCAGTTTCCACCATCTTATTCTTCTTTCAGTCCTCACTCTCCTCCTCTTCTTCTTGCCTCCAAAACCATCCTACAGACCACCATCCTATGCTGTCTAGCTACACTGTCCCCTGCCAACACCTTACAGTCGCCAATCTCCTTCAGGTTGCATCTCCTGCATAGCACATAGTCCACCTGTGTGCACCTTTCTCCACTCTTATAAGTCACCTTATGATCCTCCTTCTTCTTAAAATAAGTGTTCACCACTGCCATTTCCATCCTTTTAGCAAAATCTACCACCATCTGCCCTTCCACATTCCTCTCCTTAAAACCATACCTACCCATCACCTCCTCGTCACCTCTGTTCCCTTCACCTACATGCCCATTAAAGTCCGCCCCAATCACCAACCGTTCTTTCCTAGGTACACCATCTACCACTTCATCTAATTCACTCCAGAATCTTTCCTTCTCCTCCATCTCACAGCCAACTTGTGGAGCATAGGCACTGATGACATTTATCATCATCCCTTCAACTTCCACCTTCACGATCATCACCCTATCAGAAACTCTCTTCACCTCCACTACACTCTTACTGTACTCTTCCTTCAGAATCACCCTACACCATTTCTCTTTCCATCCACACCATGATAAAACAGTTTAAATCCACCTCCAATGTTCCTGGCCTTACTCCCTTTCCACTTGGTCTCCTGAACACACAGCATATCTACCTTTCTCCTCTCCATCATATCAGCTACTTCTCTCCCTTTACCCGTCATAGTACCAACATTTAAAGTACCAACCCTAACCTCCACTCTCCTACACTGCTCCTTTCCCTGCCGTCTCTGTAGACGTCTTCCTCCTCTCCTTTTCCTCCTTCGGCCAACAGTAGCCCAATTTCCACCGGTACCCTGTCGGCTAACGATACCTGTGGCGGTCGTTGTTAACCCAGGCCTCGACCGATCCGGTATGAAATTCTCATTTGTGATCCGCATATTTGATTTGGCACATGTTTTACGCTGGATGCCCTTCCTAACGCAACCCTCCCCATTTACCCGGGCTTGGGACCGGCACTAAGAATGCACTGGCTTGTGCCTCCCTAATGGCTGGGTTTAAATCCTGACTAATACATTTCATAAATGTTATTCCTAAATAGGTGTGAGTATAACCGCTGTACTACAACCTTTTCTAGGATCTTGGAGATAAAGGAGAGGGTTGATATTGACCTGTAGTGAAACAGCTAACAGGTTGAAAGATTTAGGTACATAACCAGTTCTAATGAAAGAATAGATTTTTTACAGTATCGATTGCTTATTTTTGTAAAAGTAACATGCAACCATGTTTCTACACCGTGAGTGAATCTACCTCTGGAAATGATTATTGATTCGACATGATTTGGAAAGGCACACAATGCCCTGTTAAAGGCATTACAGATGAAAATGCAGCTTGGATCAAAAACCAAACCATGAAGTCAAAGGTGAGACAGGATTTTTGCAAGGTGCAGATCTGGGGAAGGCTGCTGCACTGAAGATTCCCAAGGACATTTTGGCCTCCATAATTCACAATCAGGACTCTTCCAAGAGCTGGTCACCCAGACATCCTGAGCAATCAGGGGAGAAGGGCTTTAGTAAGAGGACTAACTAACAACCTGATGGTCACTCTGACTGAGCTCTGGGATCCTGTGTGGAGAAAATCCCCCAATCCAGGTGTGAAAAGCTTTTTGCTTCATTCCCAAAAAAGACTTGAGGCTAAAATTTACCTCCTTTAAATACCAAAGGTGCTTCAATTAAGTCTGAATGTTTGTGTAGATGTGACATTTCGGAGGGTTTTTTATTTAAAATTTAGAGACATTTCTAGAAATCAGTTTTTTACTTTGTCATTATGGGTGTGGGCTGTGTGTAGATTGATGAGAAAAAAAAATATTTGAACAACTGTAGTATTGGGTTGCAACGTAATGAAAAACTTGAAGGGGGTCTGAATGCACTTTATGTCATTTAACTGTGAACTCTTATTTATTTATTTATTTATTTATTTATTTATTTATTTATTTATTTATATAAATAATCGTTCATGCCAGGTGAGTGGCCAGAGTGGAAACAGCCCATGGGTGGACACCTAATAACTACCGTTTTTTGCAACAGGTATATATCCATAAGCCAGATTTAAAGAAGGTGTCCTATACCTGCGTAAAAAAAACTATATCCTGGTGATCATTAATCAAGCTCAATGACAAAAAAATAGGGATTGACACCATGGGTTATTAATCTGAGCAGCCTAGGTCATACTGTGTCGACAGACAGAGGTTTGAACATCTGGTGAAAAATTTAAGACAGATGACAGTTTCCAATGAGCTCATAATGGAATATAGTGGACTTTCAGAAATGGATACACAATTAGAAATCATGTATGTATGTATCATTACATAAGAGAACAAACCACAAAAGACGAAAGACAAAATGTCTATTCTTGCCACCCTGCTTGCTCTGGTTCCTGTTCCTGCTCCTGTTCCTGTTTCTGACCCCTGTTCTGCTCTGTTTCTGTTTTTGGATTTTGTTTTGTTTTCTCCATACCCCCTGTAACATCTTGCATTTGGGTCCTTACTCACCTAGTCACCCACGATTCCCTGACAGAATAATCTGGCCCCTCTGCATTGTGCCCCTGACCTTTGACAGAATAATCTGTGGATGTATTGAAGCGTTGCGCTTGTCAGCCGCAGACCAGCAATTCAGGGACCCAACCGAGACAGTCGACATTTTGAAGCTCAGCCCCCAGCAGAGAACTGAGTATTTTCGGGTGCGTCATGAAAAATCTCTGGCAAACTAAAATGTTTTAAATGACCTCCTAAGTCGACTGTCCCTCTGGCCCCTGAACTTTGCTCTGCGGATGACGCCTTACTCTTTCGCCCTGCCAAGATCACCTCAATTCCTGTCTGCCCTGCCGAGTATGCCCCCCTCCACCTCAGACCTCCGCAGAGGGTGTCGTTTCACTTCAGACCTCCGCAGAGGGTGTCGTTCCACTTCAGACCTCCGCAGAGGGCATCACTCCACCTCAGACCTCCGTCAGGCTCTTCCGGGCACATGGCATGCACTTTCGGGATCGCGGGGCGCACTTCCAGTTCCACAGGGCGCACTTCTGGGTCGGTGGCCATCTTGCCGTTTTCTTGACCTCTGACACATTTTTATGCATTTTTTTATAGTTTTCCTGGGGATTTAAAATGAAAGCAAATTGTGTGTTTTCGTGTTAATTATACAGCAAAGAAAAAGCAAAAGTATTTATAATGTAAACATTTATAATGTAAGTCAGTGATTCTGATTGTGTTTAGGCCAGCAAAGAAGAAAGGCCTTGTGGCTCTGATGGCCCACCACTGTTGGGTGTCTTTTTATTATCAGGTATTTTCTTATTCATAATAGTGTATGTATGTTGGAACAGTCTGATGTTTTAGTTTACAATTGTTCACATATCTGATAATTGTTGTTCATACTGGGTCTAATTTAATTCAATTAAATACAATTAAATTCATTTTTTATTTGTATTGCGCTTTTAACAATGAACATTGTCTCAAAGCAGCTTTACACAGATAATGTGATGATAAAAAATGTATATGTTCTTTATAAGTAAGTTTGTCCCTAATCAGCAAGCCGGTTGCGACTGTGGCAAGGAAAAACTCCCCCCGAGACGGCATAAGGAAGAAACCTTGAAAGGAACCAGACTTAAGAGGGAACCCATCCTCATCTGGGTTGCACCGAATGTCCATTTATTGCAGATATACTGTTGCGGGGTACAGTGATGGTACTCAGAAGTGAACTGTAGTCCTGAGTCAATGTAGCAGACTGTTGACATTAACTACAGTCCAAATCCATCCTCAAAGCTCCTGTTCTTACTCCGGAATTTCATGGAACCACCCAAGGCGTTGATGAGAACCATCCCAAGCTGCACAGCATGTCCTCCAATTGAAGAGAGCACTATCCAGAGGTAGAACCAGAAGGTTACACCAGCATGAGGGATCTCTGGGATAGGAGACGACCCACCACCCCACCGTCAACAAACCTGTGAACATGTGAGAGTGAGGGGATGACAGTATACAAATATACCAGTTCACCAAACACTCTATATCCATGTTCCCTCCAGATCTGCTCCTTTACCTTAGAAAAATCTACTGATTAAAGACTTGACTAAATAAATATGTTTTCAACCTCGACTTGAACACTGAGACTGTGTCCGAGTCCCGAACACTGATTGGAAGGCTGTTCCATAACTGTGGGGCTTTATAAGAGAAAGATCTTCCCCCTGCTGTAGTCTTCATTATTTGAGGAACCAACAAATAGCCAGCACCTTTTGATCTAAGTAGGCGTGGAGGATCATACTGGTACAGAAGTTCACTCAGATACTGCGGTGCGAGACCGTTAAGTGTTTTATATGTCAGTAGTAATATTTTATAATCAATGCGAGATTTGATTGGGAGCCAGTGTAGACTGATTAAAACAGGGGTGATGTGGTCATATTTCCTAGATCTGGTGAGGACTCTTGCTGCTGCATTCTGAACTAACTGAAGCTTATTTATGCACTTACTCGCACACCCAGACAGTAAAGCGTTACAGTAGTCTAATCTAGATGTAACAAAAGCATGAACCAGTTTTTCTGCATCCTGTAACGACAATATTTTTATTTAATTTATTTTAATTGAATTTATTGCTAATTTTAGCAATAAATTATAATAAATCAATTTGAGGGCAAACAACAGGATTTTAACCAAAAATAAAATAATTTTGCCCCGGGTCACTCGGCAAGTGTGTGTGTCTGTCTGTCTATCTGTCTTTCTCTCTGCTCTCTCCTCTCTCCTTTTTTTTATTCTCGTCTACCTCACTCACCGCATTCATTAATAAAACTACGTATTTTATCACTTCTATAACTGCACACCTCAACAACGTTTAACTGTAATAAATTGACATCCGGTGCCACCGAGATGAGGATGGGCTCCCTCTAGAGTCTGGTTCCTCTCAAGGTTTCTTCCTCTTGCCACATTCTTCATTACGGCATTATCTGTGTAAAGCTGCTTTGAGATAATGTATATCGTTAAAGGTGCCATTCAAATTAAAATGAATTGAGTTTAATTAAATTAAACGTACAAGTGTGTGATCTTCCCCACTCACTTCTTTCCGCTCCAACTGACACTTACTTCCAGTATTTAAGGACACCAAAGACATTAACTAACTGTCAGATTATCTCACTAGCTTTTCATGTCCCTGAGATTATTTTTGACACTCTGCCTGCTCTGGTTCTGTTCCCAGCCTGGTATTGATCCCTGTTCTGCCTGGATACCCTGAATTCTTGTTTGGACTGTGGACTGACTTTTAGTTTTTGGTTTTGCTCTACCCTATATTGCTTTGTTCGCCATGCCTGATTTTAGAACTGTTATTGTTGTTTTGGTTGCCTGTGTTCTGACTCTGGACTGTTAATGTTTTTTCCTGCCAGTCCTATATTACCCTGTAAATGTGTTCATAACTTTCCGAACATTTTCTCTGCTTGCTACTTCCATTAAAGACTGCTTAGATATACCCCAGTTCCAACTTACAATCCTGACAGTTTAACGTGGTTTAATTAGAGTTATGCATGCCAGCCACTATAATTCAATAACTATAAAAAAAACTACAAGAAATTCAGCATTTTATAATAAACATGAAAGTGCCTTTACATACATAATGGTTCTGTAATTGTTCTTTATCTAATTGTTTAATTGTTTTCTCTCTCTCTCCAGTGTTCTGTATTATTGAAAGATTTATGATCAAACTCTTGATGTCACCCAAATGAGGATGAGGTTCCCCTTTTGAGTCTGGTTCCTCTCAAGGTTTCTTCCTCATAACATCTAAGGGAGTTTTTCCTTGCCACAGTCCCCACAGCTGCTCATCAGGGATAAATGCACACCATTCACCTCGACTGTTGATTTCTGTAAAGCTGCTTTGATATGATGTCTGTTGTGCAAAGCGCTATACAAATAAACTTGACTTGACTTCTTTATCCCTGAGATCTGATGTTGGTTCATAAATATTAAATCAAATGAACTCAAATTGAATATTTTGTAAATTTTCACATTTAATGCTTTCTTAACCATATACTGGAGAAATCATATATCCATATCTCATATCTCCAACAAAAAAGTTCCTCACCAGCTGAAGTCAAATAAGGACATCAGGACAAGGTGACAAATAATTCCCTGTTTATATCGTGTTGCCTTTTTTGTGTGTATTTGTTTTCCTGTGGAAAATCTTTTTATGCTGTTTGCAGGAAAAAAAAAGCCAAACATGAATCAGAAGGGTGGGGACGTTTTTAAGTTGTCGTTGTTGTCTCCAAAAGGGTGTGCTCGAAATGTCCCTTGCTTTGTAATAAAGTAATAAAATAGGTTGTTTCCATGGTGGGTGTAATTCAATGTAATGGCTAGACAGCCTAATTGGATTAAAATGAATGCAGTGAATGCAAAAATTCAATTCTTTTTACTTCAGTTTAATTAGTAGACAATGGACATTGTCTCAAAGCAGCTTTGCTGAGATAAAGGTTAAAAAATATGAATTTATACGTTTTATCGTGCCTATAAGTTTATTCCTAATGAGCGAGCCAGTGGCAGGGAAAAACTCCCTGAGACAACATCAGGAATAAACCTTGAAAGGAACCAGACTCAAAAGAGAACCCGTCCTCATCCTCAACACCGAATGTCCATTTATTACAGTTCTATCACTGTTGAGGGGTACTGTTCAGTGATGGGTGCTGAAATGCAGGTGTTTATGCAAACTGTGGTCCTGAACCATTGTAGCCGACTGTTGATATTAATTGCAGTCCAAATTCCTCCTCAGTAACTTCGTGAATGTTTAGGCTGTTCACATTGGGCCATCCCCAGCTATACAGAGTGGCCTCCAATTCAAGAGAAATATCCCTTTTTATTTTTCCCATAAAGTTTTATTATTAAAAATTGCATGTGCTTTTGGTTCTCTCTCTCTCTCTCTCTCTCTCTCTCTCTCTCTCTCTCTCTCTCTCTCTCTCTCTCTCTTTTGCCTGCCTCCACTTGTTTTCAAATAAACTTCTTTTGTTCCCAGACAAACTTCTATCTAAACCACCTGTTGCTGAAGGTCAGCTCGCTGCTCTTACAATGTTTTGTCTGCTGTCATACATTGGCTCGTCCTTGTCTCCCTGTCTTCTTGCCTCCTTGTCTCGTATCATTAATTCACAAATTCTTCAAACATGTATGTGTTTTACTGATTCTTCTTTGTTTTTGCATTTTTGTCACACTTAAATGATTCAGATCATCAAACAAATTTGAATTGATGCTGTGGCATGACTTTAAACAGCTCAATCATGCGTGGAAAAACCCTCCAATGTGGTTACATGAAAACAATTCTGCAAAAGAAAAGTGGGCTGAAATTCCTCCACAGCGATGTGAAAGACTCATTGCCATTTATCGCACATGCTTGATTGCAGTTGTTGCTGTGATACAACCCGTTATTAGGGTGAGGGGGGAAATTACTTTTTCCCATAAGGCCAAGCAGGTTTCGGTAGCTTTTTTCACTTAATAAATGAAATCAGCATTTAAAAACACCATTTGTATTTATTCAGGCTATTTTTGTGTGTTTTGCTTAATGATCTGAATAATTTTTATACACATATATATATATATATTTATAAATACTGTAGATAGATAGATGATAGATAGATAGATAGATAGATAGATAGATAGATAGATAGATAGATAGATAGATAGATAGATAGATAGATAGATAGATAGATAGATAGATAGATAGATAGATAGATCTTTCTAGACATTTATATATTGCTATGTAGATCTTATCCAGAATTTGCAACTTTATTTTACATTGGTATAACTAGAGTCCTGCTTGTCCATGTTACCATATTACGATTGGAGGAATCTGGCAGGTGACAAAACTAGGATGAAAAGAAAAATTACAATTTACATTGAGTTGGTTTTCTAAAGGTCTTAAGAGTATATCATCACACTCAAAAATGGTTTATGTGCCCTAAAACAGGTTTTTGAAGTAAACTAAGAATAACAGTGGAGACAACAGCTCTGCTGCTCAGCTCTCAGGCCAGCTGTATCTGCTTCTGGAACAACAGCTAGCTCCCAACCACATAAACCACACACAAGCACACAAATACTAGACAGTGTAATGAGTGGGGGCCACTGGCATTCAGACCAACACCATAATTACAAGTGAGAAAAACACAGTTCTATGCAGTCACTCCACACTTTGCCTTCAGATCCCTAATAATATGTGACGAGCTCCGTCATTTTCAGTCCTTGGCCACATTGCTGGAAAGGGGAAAGTCTCTAGGTCTTATGAATTCAAAGTATGAATGGTGTAAACCTCAGGCAAGGTTAAAACATCTGCAGAAATTCTTTTGCAGACTGATTTACTAGCATAGTTCATGGATCATTGTGCATTTGTGGCAAACAAGATAGAAATTTGTGTTTTAAGCTTGGCAAGTTTGCCTTAATAGTTATATAAAGTAAGAAATTTGGTGAAAATTAATGCAAGCATTATATACAGGAAGTGATTTAAAGAACAGTATTGGAATGCCCTAATATTACTGAAGGGCAAAATAATAAAATGTAAAAATTGTCTTATGATGCAGTATTAGCAATAAATATACAATAGACCATGGGTCTATATAAATCTATGAAAATGTACAGACAATGATGCATGCACTACAACTGTCAGGGAACCACCTGCCACGCCCCCTTTGGTGGCTCTCTATGCCTCCACTCTCCATAGAGCTCCAGGTTTAACCACGCACACCTGGAGCTCATCATCACTCATGCCTCCACTCTCTCTGAAGCTCCAGGTTTAACGAGGCACACCTGAAGCTCATCATCACTCCACCCCGCTCCTACATAAACCCCTCACTCACATTCACCCGCCGTTCGTTATTGTTTATGTTTGACTTTCCGTACTACATGTTTTGGCGTTCCGGTTTTCATGCAGGACTTCTCTCATCCGTTTCATTCGGACTCCAGAATCCCGTACCGGCTGCGCTTCCCCTCCCTGTGCATCTCGGGTCAGCTACGCTTCTCCCAATGCGCTACTCGGACTATCTCTCTCAACCGTAGGACTGCCGTGTGCTTGTGCTTGTGTGTGTGTGTGCTCGTGTCTCTCTCTCTCCCTCACACGTGCATTAAAGCCCAAGCGAGCTGTACTCCGGCTTCCGCCTTCTGTTTCGCTCGCACCCTGACAACAACATAGTTCTAATTGTCTTAATATAATATAACTAGCGTAATATTATTGGTTTTTATTAATATCAATGGCTATGTTTGACACATTTTGTCTCAGAGGGTCCCTGCCCCATATCTCTAAGAGGTACTTGACCCCTGCAATAGACTATTCTTTTCAGTTCCTATAAATACAGACCACGTATACGCCAAATTGAGCTAGCCGCTTGGTGCAGTCCATACTCAACAACTGTACCATCTGTCACACAATCCACAAATGCAGGTTACATCTATATGATGGAAAGACATGATCTTGGGCCAAAGCTCATTTAAAATAAACTGAGGCAAAACGGAAAACTGTTCTCTGCTCAGACAAACCTAAATTGAAATTTCTTTTTGTAAACCATGGACACCACGCTCTCCGGACTAAAGAGGAGAGGGGCCATCTGGCTTGTTATCAGCGTACAGTTTAAAATGCCACATCTCTGATTGTATGGGAGTGCATGAGTGTCTGAGGAATAGGCAGCTTGAACATTTGGAAAGGCTCCATAAATGCTGACAAGTTTATACAGGTTTTAGAGCAAAAAATGCTTCCATCCAGAAAACTTTTTTTGTTTCATATTTGAGCAGGACAATGCTAACTGCATACTGTATCTAATACAATAGCATGACTTTATAGTAGAAGAGTCTGGGTGCTAAACCGGCCTGCCTGCAGTCAAGACCTATTCACTATTTATAAACATTTGATATATCATTAAAGGAAAAACACAACAAAAGACACCTACAACTGTGAATCAGCTAGAATCCTCTTCCAAAACTGGTCTCCTCAGTTCCCTCTTAATCGCTGCTCCCACTTCCTCCTTACTAATCCTACCCACTTCCTGCTTTACCATCTCCACATCAACCAACCTTCTTTCTCTCTCGTTTTCCTCATTCATCAGCTGCTCAAAATACTCCCTCCATCTTCTCAACACTGTCTCCTCACTAGTTAACACACTTCCATCTTCATCCTTTATTGCATTGACTTGCAGCACATCCTTCCCAGCTCGGTCCCTCTGCCTGGCCAATTGGTATAAATCATTTTCTCCTTCGTTATTGTCTAACTTCTCATACAGCTCTGCATATGCATGTTTCTTTGCTTTTGCCACATCCCAAATCACCTGCTGCCACACCTCCTTGTACTCCTGCCTACTTTTCTCATCATTTTGTCGATCCCAATTCTGTTTAGCCAACCTCTTTCTCCTTATGCTTTCCTGCATTCCACCACCATGTCTCTTTGTCTTCCTTTCTGTTTCCAGATATCACACCAAGTACCTTTCTAGCTGTCTCCCTTATCACTTCTGCAGAAATTGCCCAATCATCCAGCACCTCTTCACCACCACCAAGCCCCTGTCTGATCTCTTCCCTGAACCTCAAACTACAGTCTTCCTCCTTCAGTTTGCACCATTTAATTCTTTTTTTTTTCAGTCGTCACTCTTCTCCTCTTCTTCTTCACCTCTAAATCCATCCTACAGACCACCATCCGATGCTGTCTACACTGCCCCCTGCCAACACCTTACATTCTCCAATCTCCTTCAGGTTGTATCTCCTACATAGAATTGAGCACAGCTTGTGGAGCATAAGCACTGATGACATTTATCATCACCCCTTCAACTTCCAGCTTCATGTTCATCACATCACCATATCAGAAACTCTCTTCACCTCCACTACACTCTTACTGTACTCTTCCTTCAGAATCACCCCTACACCATTTCACTTTCCATCCACACTATGATAGAACAGTTTAAACTCCTGCTAATGTTCTCTGGTCTTACTCACTTTCCACTTGAGCTCCTCAACACACACAACATGTCTACCTTTCTCCTCTCCATCATATCAGCTACCTCTCTCCCTTTACCAGTCATAGTACCAACATTTAAATACCAACCCAATATTACACTTCTCCTTACCCTGCTGTCTCTGTAGACATCTTCCTCCTCTCCTTTTCCTCCTTTGGCCAACAGTAGCCTAATTTCCACCGGTACCCTGTTGGCTAACGATACCTGTGGTGGTCGTTGGTAACCCGGGCCTCGAGAGAGTCAGCATCTTAGCAATGGAAAATGTACGTTGAGATGACAAAGCTGATAAAAAAAAACATAAACATGTAATCTGTAAAACATGATGCACATAGTGAGTCAAAGGTACATCTTATACTAAACAAATGCGGTAAATGGTTAATTCACCCATAACTGCAGTCATGACAAAACTACGGTATTAATTACATCAGGACCGAAAATATTATATATATATATATTTATGTTCATAAATGGCCATATATCAGATTTCCTGATGGGACCATGAACAATGACTGAAGGATCTGCAGTAGCATAGCCTAGAACAAAGTTTCAGTGTAACAAGTTAACAGTTCATTATGTCAGAAGAAAAACTCAGATGTATCTTTTCATCCGTGACAGCAGCTTAAACTGAAAAAATAAAATTTTTGCAGTTACACTCTGCTGTGCAATGGAATTTGGATCAGAAAGTCAATGGTTTATTGGCACCACCAAGCTTCTACTGCTGGGCTTTCAAACAAGGCCCTTTACCTGCTCATTTATAAGTCACTCTGGATAAAGGGCGTCTTCCAAAAGCAGTAAACACACACACACACACACACACACACACACACACACACTGAGGTAACAACATGGTTTTGTAGGGATTAAAATAATCATGCCCAGGTGCAACAACTCACTAATTATCCTACATTAAAACCACACCCTGCTTGCTACAGTACACATTAAAGAGCAAACATCAGATACTAATTTCCAAAGGGTTACAGTGTTTTTGCTGAGACAAATGAACATCGCTACTACTATCTTTTTTCTTACTTTTCTGCTCTCACAACATCATAGGTTAGACAAACACACTTCGCAAGAGAGCGCTAACTGCACTATTGTTTGTTGTAAGAATGTGAAACCTGTAATTTGCTACCATAAAAAAAAAAAAAAAAAAACACAGAAGGAAACAATGTCAATTCTCCCACTTATACTCATCTTGGTGACATAAATACATACATACATATATATATATATATATATATATATATATATATATTATATATATATATTATATATATATATATATATATATATATATATAAATATATATATATATATATATATATATATATATATATATATATATATATATATATATATATATATATATATATATATTCAAAAAGTGCAATTGTGTCCCAGGAAATTGATTTTGTTGAATTCATCAGCTACTAACTAATAGAGAATTGAGTGCAAAACGGTTTGTGGCAGTTTTAGTTCCAAGCCATTATGGGGAAACTGTTTGTGTTATTTATTATTAGAATTATGTAGAAGGAAGTTGATAGTCATACCCTGTCTTATGTCCTTTGCACATTTAAATTCCTTAATTTTATTGGGTTTGTGTTTGGCCTTGATGAAATATAGCTTTGTAATGCTCCTGAAGATTTATACATTCTCTTCCTTGAATGTAGATAAGCTGATAAATAACAAAATTGAGGCTTTCATAAAACTATGAATAATATGAATATATGTAGAGAGAACGTTACTATAGCCATCACATGCCCGCATAATGTCTTGTACATATTCCTCAATTTTATTTAGCTGTTTTTTAATTTTTTTATATTAGATTAGATACAACTTTGTCATTGCACATGTTACAGTACAACACAAATAAATATAGTTAGCATCTAACAAAAATGCATAAGTAGCAGTGTACAATATATACATACATACATATAGGTGTTTAAGGCTAAGATAAACTGTATGATAGATATAATAAAATAATGATAAATGAATGAATAATATGAATATAAATAAACAGAACACAGAAAGGGGATTATGAACAATGAGTACAGTGGTCATGGATAGTACAATGAGAGATATTGTATACTGTGCTTATGAAAAGTTTATATACAGGGTGGGTAAAAAGGAACTAGGCAATATTTGGCTATATGGCTATGGATATAGATCTTGGCGAACTTATTTCCATGCAGGATGGTGCACCACCCCATTTGGTTCTTGCTGTGCGTGCGTGATTAGACCAGCATTTTCCAGGACATTGGCGGGGATGATATGGACCTCATGAATGGCCTCCAAGAAGTCCATATCTCACTCCATGTGATTTTTTTCCTGCGAGACTATGCAAAGGAGGAGGTGAACAGGGACAAAACCTCACACACTGAAGGACTTGGGGGCACAGATTCAGGAGGCTCTCAGCAATATCTCAAACGACATCATTCAGAAGACTAACTGTGCATTCCAAAAAAAGATCTGCTTTCATTTTCCTATTAAATAAAGTACATGTTCAATTTGTTTTAATAAATTTGTTTTAGAAATATGGACTTTGTTACCAACTTTTAATGGCTAGTTACTTTAACATATATAACATATTCAAAGAAAAAAAGCAGTAGGTCTAAAACAAAACCTTGTTGAACTTAACCTCAGCAAGTGTAGAGAAGTCACTGTTCACACCTACAACCTAATAATAATAAACTAATTAATAATAATGAGTTAAATAAAACAGGAAAGTCAGCATTCTCTTAAAACCCACATCATTTTATAATAATCAGCAAAGGAGAATATTATGATCAATGGTAAGAAAGTTGCATTAAGGTCAAGTTTGCTGATGACACTGTTGTGGTGGGCCTGATCTCCAACAACCACGAGACAGCCTACCTACAGGAGATTAAAAACCTGGAGAGATGGAACAATCTTCTTTCGAACGTCAGGAAGACTACATCAACGGGACCCCAGTTTAGAGAGTGGACAGTTTTCGGTACTTAGGTGTTCACATAACACAAGGACTCTTTACTCTGTTATGTAGGGGAAGCGCTTCCGCTCCGTGAAAGCAAACACAGAGAATTAGGAAGAGCTTCTTCCCGCAGACCATTCGGTGTCTAAACCAGGAGACACCCAGCATCTAGTACCTTGACTTCTCTCTCCATCTTATTTTCTTCACTGCACAACTGTTATTTACAATTATTTGCAATTATTCACTATTATTTGCATTACTTACCCTAGTATAAAAACTTTAACTTTGGACTAACTCTGCTCTAACTCTAACTGGACTAGCACAGCGTCACTTTTATACCATTTCACTTTTACATTTTTATACCAGCACATGGACACTTTGATGGCACAATTTAAAACTTTAATCACAACCATACTGGGTCACTTTAATCTGCACTTCTGTCAATATCTGTCAAACATATCCATCTATCCCTTCTGTTTAATTCATGTATGTGTATATACTGTATATACATACATACATACATACATACATACATATATACATATATATTACTCCTTTTATTTTTTATCTTTATATTGTATTTATTTTTTATGTTTACAAGTTGGACATTCTTAAAATGCATAATGCATTTCACTATGTCATACTCTGTATGAATGTGTATGTGACAAATACTATTTGATTTTGAAATTGAAGGTCAGGCATCACAAGTAAGAAAATACAAAACTGATCAAAGTCCAGCAGCAGGTCATTTACCACTTTAACCAGTACTGTCTCCGTGCTTTAATGAGGCCTAAATCCTAACTCATATGCTTTCTTAATGTTATTTAATGTAGGTATGAACATAACTGCTGTACAGCAACTTTTTCTAGGATCTTGGCAATATAAAGGTTTGATATTGTCTATAGCTGGTGTAGCTTTTAGTATTTTCTGTTTGAAGAAACATATAGGTGAGGGATCTACTGCACAAGTTTCATTAGTAGTAGAAGTTTATTTATCAAATGTTCTCACTTTAAATCAATATAGTTTTTACCAGACATTTTACATTTTGCCATCATATTTGTAGCTACAGAAACCTCAGTTCAAACCAAGAACATAGCCTAATAAAACATAGCCTGATGATAAAACAACTTTTGATCACAATTGTAATTGTTGTGTTGATGGAAACAGGGTTGGAGGTGTTTCAGTGTTTAGGCTCAATGGTGGTACTGATCGGAAGGAAGGAGGTTAAAGGTATACATGTATCACCAAGCTGCCACTCTTGTGGGCCATGAGCAAGGTCCTGAACCCTCAGTGCTCCAGAGGAGCTGTATCTTAGCTGACCATGTGCTCTGATCCCAGCTCCCTACATTGCTGGAAAGAAATAACAATTTCCCTGTGGGATCAATAAAGTATTCTTAAATAAAGAATGAAAAGAAACAATATACACGCTATTCAGAATATGTAGATTTGAATGCTACTAAGATTCATACTTCTACCTCGTTGAAAGAGGCTAAGCTAACTATGAATAAATATTATGCATTCCTTCCCCTATAACAATGTAGCAAGAACATTTTTAAAGCCATCACATACTTTAGCACCAAGCAGCCATGTCCTTTGGCAGACACAGGTTCAGACATTCCGGTGCATTTAATTTGAACATGAGAAATTTGATTTATCAGTTGTTCCACCTGTCCAGTTATGTAGAGCTGGAAGGTTGTGAGAGGAATAAGTCCAAGAATGTGAAAACCCTAATAGAGCAGATTTTAGGCAACTTTCGTGCCTGAAGTGAGAAGTGTCTTTATATGCTGGAGCATTTTAATCACCCCTCACTGGAACAAAGAGGCTTAAATATATCCGTTATCAGTTATATCCGATATCAGTTGTGCTTAATGATCATTCTTCATCGGTTGCTCCTCTGTCATCTGGTGTGCCTCAGAGATCTATTCTTGGTCCTATTCTGTTTTCTCTTTATATGCTGCCACTTGGTCGATTTATTTCCAATCACAAAGTTCAATTTCATTTCTATGCTGATGACCTCCAGATCTATCTTCCTGTGATTCTGAGTGATAGTTCTGCATTGGACCCTCTCCATAACTGCCTTCAGGATGTTAAACAGTGGCTTTCCCAGAACTTCCCTCATCTGAATGAAGAAAAGACTGAGTACATCCTGTTTAGCCCGAACTCACCCAGCAGTTCTCTGAGTTTTGGTCCTCTAACACCTCAGTTTGCACCTACCAAGCGTAACCTGGGTGTTATTTTTGACCAAAGTATGCAATTCGAGAAACAGATTAGTGCAGTAGTGAAGGCAAGCTTTTACCAGCTAAGACTCCTCAGCAAGGTCAAACCATTTTTGTCCCAAGCTGACCTTGAAAAAGCTATACATGCCTTCATCAGCTCAAGGATTGACTACTGCAACGCTCTCTACATTGGACTTAATCATTCTCTTCTCAGTCGGCTCCAAATGGTGCAAAACGCAGCAGCACGGCTTCGCAGCAGCACGGCTTCTCACCAACACCTCAAAACGCTCACACATCACCCCGGTCCTCCGCTCGCTTCACTGGCTTCCGGTGCGGTATAGGGTGCAGTATAGGGTCCTGGTGTTCGTATTCAAGGCCATCAATGTTTTGCCCTGGCCCACCTCACCGAATTAATAACAGTTTTCCAACCAGCCAGAAGTCTCCGTTCCTCTGGACTTACCTCTCTGGTTACTCCTATGTACAGATGTAAAATGTTTAGTGGCCGGTCATTTGCCGTCCAGGGACCAAAGCTGTGGAACGCTCTTCCAGCTCACATTCGATCTTATCACTGTGCTGAGTGTTTTTAAATCGCAGGTGAAAACTTTTTTATTCATACGAGCTTTTAACACGTAGCCCTGATTCAACTGCTATGTTACATAAATAGTGTTCTTATATTTTTTATATTTTTATATTTCTTATATTTTTATTGTCTACTGTCTATTTGTTATTTTTATTTTTTTACTGGAAAGTGCCTTGTGCTCCTTTTGGTTGCTGTAAGGTGCCATTTAAATAAAACTTGATTTAATTTGATTTGATTTGATATATCCAGCACAATGGTGCCCAAAGTGAGGTAGATGAAGACCATGGTTGGTGGGGAAGAATCAGGTTAAGACTTATACTCAACCCTACTGAACACTTTTGGGATGAACTGGAATGCAAACTGCAACTGAGGACTTTGGCATTGGTGCCTTACTTTTGTTCTTGGCAGATGCCCAAATCCTTGCTCCCAAATCTAGTCCCAAGAAAAAGTCTTCCCAGAAGAGTATGGGGTGTTCAGAAAGCACAAAAAGGTGTCATGGCTTTGTTTTTGTATCTTTTTTAACATTATGCAACTTGTTAAGATTTAAAAATTAAGCCAAAACATTTTGCGAATCAAAAAATGATCATGTATATCATATATATATATATATATATATATATATATATATATATATATATATATATATATATATATATATATGATATACATGATCATATTTGGATTCGCAAAATGTTATTTTATTCGTAAAATGAAATAGTGAAAACAGCATTTATTTCTCTGACAAATCCTCCTGCTATGTTTCTACACCTTCAAAGATTCACCATAGAAAGATTTGACCATTCTAGGACAGTCTTTTTCACTTCATCATCAGGGAACCACCAGGACCAGGATCGGGAT
The DNA here is from genome assembly GCA_039877035.1 of Silurus lanzhouensis. Lineage (NCBI taxonomy): Eukaryota > Metazoa > Chordata > Actinopteri > Siluriformes > Siluridae > Silurus > Silurus lanzhouensis. The sequence continues at coordinate 1,164,361 of JBCEWE010000367.1, read as the reverse complement.
CGGGATCATCCCTAATAGATGTAAGGCCATCTTTGAAATGCTTAAACCATTAAAATGTCTTACTGAAGCTGAGTGTATCATCACTGTACTGTGCTTCAAGTCTTTTGTAGATATCCACTGGTTTTATGCCTTCCTGATGTCTGCCATCTTGATTAATGGTCGTTGGACTGGCTAATGACATGTGCTGGTTTTATCAGTAATAGGGCACACTAGCTACTTACTTCTGCATGTAATACTGCCACTTTAGCATCAATTTTTATATATTAACATTAAAAGTCCCATTTTGACTCAAACAATCCTAGTATATGAAATACTAAAATGGAAAAACATGTAAAACTATTAAAAAAGGATAGGAAAATAAAAGTATACAATAAGAAATCAAGATAAAGACATTAACTATACAGTTTGTGGAGGGAGTGTAAAGTAAGGCAGTGCAATGATAATTTTTCTAGGTTCAGGGTTGCAATATAGTAGTCCTTGTTGAATTGTGTTAATGTAACACATTACAACCCATGTGTTTCCTTTTAAACCACGACTCGAACAACATCTAAAAATGTTTGCAGATAGTATTGTAACAGAAGATACTGTCATCTTGGAATGGACAACTTCATATGTCTAATCAATGAGCAAAAGTTTTCAGTCGAAATATTCTTGTATTCATTTCTAGTGACTATGAATGTGAGATGTTAGCTCAAACTATGGCAGCAGAATATTCCATACAGCAAAAGCGCCATTGTTTTTAAATTTTTAAAAGCATTATAAAGTTACATTTGTAGAGCACTTTTAGTAATGGATAGTTTATCAAAGCAGCTTTACAGAGATAAGTTGGAATGTCTAAGTTTAGGGGGGTTTTTTTTCTTTATAATTGTAAGTTGAACCCTAATGAGAAAGCCAGTGGCGAATGTGGTGAAGGACAAAACCCCCTGAGATAGTATGAGGAAGAAACCATGAGAGGAACCAGACTGCTATCTCATCTGGGTGGCACAGAATGTCCTTTCATTACAGTTCCAATATTGTTCAGTTGTACTGTTCAGTGATACGTGTTATGAGGGGCATTTAGGTTGAACCAATACTCTTAATGTTACAGGTATATAAATGGATGCTGGAATGGAGGTCCTACATGCATAGTAAGTGGCTAGTGTGTCCTACTACTGATAGGAAGTGCACATGTCACGAGGTCAGTCCAGAGACCATTAATTAAGATGGCAAATAACAGTGTTAGCGTGTGCATGGAACAGCGTTTGGTGCTGAAGTTTCTCACAAATGGAGGCATAAAACTTGGATATCTACAGAAGACATTGGATCCCGTTGGTTCACTGATGAAGAAAATAAGCAGGCGGTCCCAGGATGGTAAAAACTTTCTATGGCAAATCTTTCCAGGTGTTAATCACTGGGATGAGTGTACACATATATCAGGGGAGTATGTTAAAAATGAAATGCCCTCCTTGAAATTAGTTTTTATTTGTTAATAAACTTAAAAGTCGAAGTTTGACTTAAACGCCCCCTGTAATTTGAACTAAATACAATGATACAATTATTGAAAATGTGCTTTCTTCTAAATGACCAAAGAATAATCTTAGACCCATCATATATACCTCTTAACATATTTATGATCTCATGTATGAACCAAAAAATAATGCGTTAACTAGAAACCAGCTTTCAGGCGTGTCCGAGGCCACCCCACCCACTGAAATCTCTCTCTCTTCCCCTATATTGCGCCAGCTCGTTTTTAATGCTTGGCAATCTGTCAGGAATGAGGTTACACCATAGTAGTAACGGAGGGTGTTACCCTAACACTCCATTTAACATCTGGAAACATCAACAACGTGAAAAGGGCTACAGTGGCCATAATGCATTTTTTATAGAAATGGCTGAAAAAAGTATAGTTTAAATTTTAAATAAAAAAGCTGTAAAAGATCTGTTTTCTGTAGTGGTTAAAGATATATAGTAGTCTTTCCCGTTTCCGGCGCAATGAGACTTGGTGTTTTGGGTTTTTTTCAAAGAACCGCGAGCAAAAAAATTATTTTTTTTTTTAAATGACAGGACAGGACAGAAAAGAAATTCATTGCAGAACCCTTCTTTCTTACCCACACATACACACACACACACACACACACACACACACACACACACACACACACACACACACACACATAATATGTTCCAAAATATCATGGAAGGAGCTGCACAGATGCAGGCTGGGAAATGCCTTGTGTATTTCCCACCCAGTTCTCTAGAACTCTGTCGAAAATGCCACATTAAGCTCTTTGTCTCCCAGCCAGGGCTGAAATCACTCTGGAAAAAACACGAGGAACAAACACATCTGCATTTTTTTTCTGCTGCCTTTCAAAGCAGGCTTGGATCCTTCCTGTTTCTCTTTTGGCGTCTGTCATTTGCACACGGATCGTGTGTGTGCGTGTGTGTCTTCGAGCAGAGACTCCGTCTACATGGGAAATGGGAAGGTGTAGCTGGAGCTTTTCCAAGAAGCAAGAGTAGCATGCTGCTTCCGTGCTCCAGTCAGAAGAGAGCAGCAGGGCATGGTCTCAGTCAGCCACTAAACAGAGGGACACACACATACACATATAAACACACACACACACACACACACACACACACACACACACACACACACACACACACACACACACAGACACATGTGTTGGCTCTATCTCTGCCGGCCTGAGCCCAAAACCACAGGAGAACAATTCTGTGTGTACACTGGAGGACAAAGCAACAGATGCATCTGCAAGCCTGGAAGAATTAGGAGTTGAACAAATATATAAAACCCCAACATGCTGGAGAACCGCAAGACCACACAACTTCAAGTTTGACCATCTCAGACCTTCTCATCTTTCCCTTCGGTAATGGCAAGAATGAAGAGGGACCGGTTCTTGGTGGCTGTCACTTTCATCGTCCTCCTAACCCTTGATGTCTACTTCGTTCTGCTTCCCAGGCTGAGATCTTGGTATGACTTGTCCAGGGTTGGCTGTAACTGCAACGGCAGCACTGAACAGGTTTCTCAGAAAACGACCAAGACAAAGAGTTTCAGCTTTATCTCTCAAGAAGAATCGAAGCTAAATAGGCTTTTTGACCATCCATTGTATAATATACGTCTTCCAGAGCTAACGGCAGATGAGAAATTGCTGGACGAACAGGAGCTCATGGATTATTACAGGAGGAAAGTGGCACGCTGGGAGAGGTGAGTGTGAATGATTGCGATACATCTTTTGGCCTTTAATAATTAAATGAATAATCTTATAATAATCTGTGAAAACCACAATCTTTTTATGTTATTGGGTCAAATCACGTACATGTTATTATTTAATAGACAGTATCAAGTATAATTTAAATATATTACATCTATCATCTTCATATAATTAAGTTATGCTTTCTAACCGTTTTCAGGAAGTGCTGGAAAATACATTATATAAACTGGTACAACTCTACATAAACATACCATACTTCCTGGTGATGATACTTTCTTCATCCACTATTCATCTTTGCACCACTAATGTTTCTCATTGCACTACTGTATATTTCACCAATATTTATTCTCTATATACTGTATCATGCAAACATTCATATACGTACATATGTATATCATGTTATTTATTCGAGCATGTTATCTGCTTGACTTGACCATATCGTATTACCTACTGCACCTTCTGTACAATAATTTCTCACACCTGTAAATATGGACCCATACCGTCATTTAACATATTGCTATTATTATTATAATAAAAAGGCCACTTATGTACTTATGCAACTGCATTTCATTGGCTCTGTGCAACCTTATACGTGTATTAAATCCGTAAAGAAACATACAGAAACAGTAAAGAAACAAACCCTCACTTTTTCATCACTAACTCAGAGGTTTTACCGTCAAGTTTCCATTGTTTAGCTTTTTGCAAAAACCAACAGGAGACTATTTTCGACTGTTTTGTGCAAACCGTAACCGGTGATTTGTGGATTGAGGTCAGCTTTACTGATTGCAAGAATTCTCTGAAGCAAAGCACCCTGTTTGGGCTTTATGGTCAATCAGAGAATAGACAAACACAAAAATGAACCAGTTTTAACCCGTTCTAAATGTACGATTCGCTTGATCATGACTGTTTAAGGTGGATTGAGATGTCATGTTGACCTTATTTTTTTTCTTTATAGTCGAGCAAATATTTGTCACCAGATAGATCAATACATCCAGGGCAACAGTGCAAGGTCTGCCTGTTTAGTAAATTTCTCCAAAATCACTAAATAGATTAAGAGGACCACAGATAATAAAAAAATAAATTTAAAAATAAAAAGAACAAATCATATCATCCAGAATGTCCCTAAAATCAATAGTTTTAAATCCGTAATAACAAAAACTAGTGGGAAGATTTAGGTGGGAGGTGGTAGCTTAGTGGTTACAGCATTGGATCTTTTGATCTAAAAGTCATGAGTTGGAATCCCAGCCAGACCAAGATGCTACTCCTGGGCCCCTGTGAAAGGCCCTTAACCCCATAGCTGTATGAATAAGATAAATGTAAGTCGCTCTGGATAAGGACATCCGCCGTAAATGTGAATATATATAAAGTTTATTAAGTATATTAAGTTTAAATTCTGCCTCAAAAAATTGTGGTTTTAAAATGAATTGCTGTAGTAATGTGCCACTTCCTGAACTCTTAGTTTTATTATAAAATTTACAGCCACTCAAACGTTGAAAAAGTGTAAGGTTCTGATATCAAGGATCATATATCATTTCCACAGACAGCAGAAGTTCTTCCTTGAGGCTGCAGCAGCATCAAACATCTCGCTGCTCGAGCAGCCTGTAAACTTCGATCCCGATGCAAACTGGCTGAAATTCCATTTGGGGATCAACCGTTACGCTCTGTACTCCAGAGATGACCAAAGCATTGAGAACCTGCTTCAGGATATGCGGCGAGCCCCCATCATTGGAGCAGGTGCTTATTTGTTCATTTGACGTAATCTTACAGGTCAGGTCAAACACTTTAATTTGTAATACATATCATACGTCAAGACAATTAATGATTTTATTTATTACTTTTACGCAATCTTGTAGAATGAATAAATGTAGAATATAGAAATGACACCAAAAAGTATTTTTTGACACTAAAAAACGTGTTTTTGATTAATGTTCGTTTCTTTGTACTTACTCCATATTTAATCTTTCATCTGTTTTAATTAGTGTCCTCTAGAAAGCAATATAAATATTTATATTACATATATTTATAATGTACTTCAAATATTGTGAAATCTAAATGCACTAGTATGAAGTCATATTGCATTCATTAAAAGCTCAAATAAACTTCTAAACATTTGTCATTCCGAATAGTAATGCCATTATTTACATTTTGGCATATGTCCTTATCCAGAGTGACTTACATTTATCTCATTCATACAACTGAGCCACTGAGGATTAAGGGCCTTTCTCAGGGGCCCAGCAGTGGCAGCTTGGTGGTGCTAGGATTTTAACTCATGACCTTCTGATCAGAAGTCCAATCTCTTATCCCACTCAGCTACCACCTCCTCATTATAATTACTAATTAATTAAGCATATATAATAAGCAAATAATATATAAATTACATTGATTGTAGATTTGTTTTTTGGACATTTTTAGACATCCAACTTAAAATGGAAAAAAGTATATTTATCATTGTCAACAGACTGACTGAAGTCTTCATATATTTTAGATTACACTCAAGATGAAAAGGCCTTAAAGGGAGCATGTGACTGCTCACAAGGTAAGTTCTTCAGCGATATTTGGCAACCGAAATGATCTGCTGTCTTTGATTTTAATTCAATTTTAATTCAATTTTAACGGAGGACATTGTCCCAAAGCAGTTTTACAACAGTCTTTAAAACAGTCCCCATAAGTGTTTACTTAATGAGGAGCCAAACTCAAAAGGGAACCCATCCTCAACTGGGTGATACCAAATGTTGATTGATTATAGTCCTGCATTATTGGTTATCAAGTGTTCACTGATGTACACTTTTTGGACACAATTTTGCCTTAAAAGACCTCTGGCTATTAAACAGCTCATCTAATGAAATGCAAATGTCTATCATTTTTGTCTAAAAATAAGAGGAAAATAATCAAAAAAGGGAAAACAAAGGTGGTGTTGTTAAACTGCTGGGTTTTGAAATAATGACATTATGGCACTCTGCCCTTTTTAGTGCAGCCACTGGCTAAAGAGCAGTAACCTAAAAGCTACAAACAAATACCATCTTTAAAAAACAATTGCCCTTGAGAAATGATATAATCAGCTGTCGATTCTGAGAGAGTTTTGCAATCACATTCTTCCATAACAAAATCACACACTTACAGTGGGGTCTAAATTTCTTATTCTTTTTAAGATATGTTCAAACAGATGTATAGGAATCCTTCACCCAAATGCGCTAACATGACTAAAAACTGATACACTCTATTCTTGCCTGGGGCAATCTTTATGCTATTTCTCTTCGAGTTACATTGAATTTATGTTATGTGTATTGTTGCTGATTAGCATCGCTTCTTGATTTCCTTGCCTTGCAGCATGGCCGGTGGTTCCAAACAGCTTATATGATCTGTATTGCGAAAAGGAGGCACACAGTATAGTTTTGTTTTGGAGCCAAGGAATGCTACAACCTCAGACAAAGCAATAGTCTAGGGCCTAGCAACCACCGGTTTAAATAAAACCCAGCCCTATGTAATTATGCTATCACTCCCAGGCCATAAAGAGACATTGAAACCTCTGAAATTTGTTTTTCATAATGCCAATGCAGACAGCTACATGGAGAAAGAAAAAGAAAATGTATGAGACTTAATAATATGTGTTTAGATACGACACTTTGCTCAGAACTTTAAGCAACCTTGATATATAATACATGTAACATGTGATATGAAAAAAAAATAATGATCTCCTTTATTTATCCTAACAGTGGTTAAGCCAAGTGGCCATCACTTAAAACTTGCACTGAAATTCCAAGATTTTGGGAAAGCAATGTTTAAACCTATGAGGTAAGCCTAAGTGTGATGTGATATATATATATATATATATATATATATATATATATATATATATATATATATATATATATATATATATATATATAAATATATAATATTTTATGTACACATGTACATAAGCATTTACAGTCTTTGCCATGACACTTAAAACTGAGCAGGTGCATCCTTTTTCCACTGATCATCCTTGTTATGTTTCTACAACTTGATTGGAGTCCACCTGTGGTAAATTCAGTTGATTGGACATGATATGAAAAGACACACACCTGTCTATATGAGGTCCCACAGTTAACAGTGCATGTCAGAGCACAAACCAAGCCATGAAGTCCAAGGAATTGCCTGTAGACCTCAGAGACAGGATTGTATCAAGGTACAGATCTGGGGAAGGGGACAGAAACATTTCTGCAGCATTGAAGGTCCCAATGGACACAGTGGCCGCCATCATCCATAAAGGGAAGAAGTTTAGAATCACCAGGACTCCTCTGAGAGAGGGCCGCCCAGACAAACTGAGTGATTGGGTGAAAAGAGCCTTAGTCAGGTAAGTGGTTGCTCTAAAAGAGCTCAAGCATTTCTCTGTAAAGAGAGGGAAAACTTCCTGAAGAACAACCATCTTTGCAGCATTCCACCAACAGGCCTGTATGGAAGAGTGGTCAATCGGAAGCTACTCATCAGTAGAAGTCACATGATTGCCTTCCTGGAGTTTGCCAAAAGGCACCTGAAGGACTCAGAGACCATGAGAAACAAAATTCTCTGTTCTGATGAAACTAAGATTGAACTTTTTGGCCTGAATGCCAAGTGTCATGTCTGAAGGAAACCAAGCACCACTCATCACCTGGCCAATACTATCGCAACGGTGACACATGGTGGTGGCAGCCTCATGCTGTGGGGATGTTTTTCAGCAGCAGGAACTGGGAGATTAGTCAGGATCAAGGGAAAGAAGAATGCAGCAATATACAAAACCTGCTCAAGAGTGCTCTGGACCTTCCAACAGGACAACAACCTTAAACACACAACCAAGATAACAAAAGAGCGGGTACGGAACAACGCTGTGAAAGTCCTTGAGTGGCCCAGCCAGAGCCCAGATTTAAACCCGATTGAACACCTGTGGAAAGATCTAAAAAATGGCTGTGCACTGATGCTCCCCATCCAACCTGATGGAGCTTCAAAGGTTCTTCAAAGAAGAATGTGAGAAACTGCCCAAAAATCAGTGTGCTAAGATTGTAGCATCAAACTCAAAAAGGCTAGAGGCTGTAATTGGCACCAAAGGTGCTTCAACAAAGTATTGAGCAAAGGTTGTGAATACATATTTACATTTAATTTACTTTTTTAATACATTTGCAAAGATTTCAAACACACATCTTTCATGTTGTCATTATGGGGTATTGTTTGTAGAATTTTAGGAAAATAAAGAATTTAATACATTTTGGAATAAAGCTGTACATAACAAAATGTGTTAAAAAGTAAAGCACTGTAAATACTTTCTGGATGCACTGTGTAAATATATGTGTGTATATCTATGTGTGTGTGTGTGTGTGTGTGTGTGTGTGTGTGTGTCTATGTGGGTAAATGATTGGTTTTCAGACAGGAACGCCATGAACAGACTCCTGAAGACTTCTTTTATTTTGTTGACTTCCAGAGACACAATGCAGAAATTGCCTCGTTCCACCTGGACAGGTTTGATATCAGTTTTCAACATTGTTTTCTCTTTTCTGCTGCTTTAAATGGTTATTTTCAAGCACAATGTTAGACTCTAGACATGACCGCAGCACTACTCATCCATCCTCTGTGTTTCAGTTAATACGAAAAAAATGACTAATGTACCCAGTCATTCCAGCTCAGCACTTACTGACGTTGTTAAGCCACTAAAATAAGTGTTTATTGAAAAGAGTCTGCGCTATAATGAATGTTTATCAGTCTCACTGTGTAATCTATACCTCAGATCCTCCTAAAGGTGTGCCAGTCTTAAATACTAAAGCTATATAATTGCCCTGTCACCCCCACACAAAACTGCCACCCAGAGGGAGGACCTGTTTCTGAAGGCTGCAAGTAAATAGATTAAACTGTCTCACATGTCCGAGACCATGAAACGAAAACCAGTAATTGGATTGCATCAGGACTGCAAAGTGAAGGGTATTTCTTTACATTGCACTTACTTTATGCAATAGAATGCTTATATTAAAGAATATAAATTACATGAAGGGAAAACATCAGACATATCAGATTCATATTTGTCTTAAAAATTATGCTTTATTCGTTGTGTCAGAACATAAGGGTTTAGTTCATGTTTTGGTCATATGACGTGATAGAATTTGAATTTTTTCAAGTATTTATCGTGATTTTATTATATTTTATTATTACAAGTTGCCAAATTCATTATATTATATATATATATATAAAATGCTTCATATATAGTTTTTTTATACTCATACTTTTATACTTTATATTAATATATATTTCTTTTTATACATTTATTCTAATTTTATATTTTTGTATTTACATTTACATTTTTTCAGTATTGGACAGACTGTGTGTGACAAATTTGACTTGATTTGATTTGATTTGGCATTAAGACTTAAAAACTGCATTAAAAGTTTTTACTCGTCAGCCATTGAATTAATGTGCCATACCGTTCTACCTTTCTCAGAGTTCTTGATTTCCGGAGAGTTCCACCTGTAGTTGGGAGACTCGTTAATGTCACAGGCGAGGTTTTGTACACCACATACAACGAGGAACTCCGTAGTGTCTTTTTCACCTCGCCAGGCAAGCTCTTGCATTGACACTTAGTGTTGTTCATTTAACAAAGATGTAGAGCAATAACATTATTTCTTTTGTATCTTTAACCTATAAAACAAGAAAGTTGAAAGCTGAACAATCTTAATTGTTATGTAGTTTAAACTTATATATAATAGAGTTTTGACAAATACATATAACATTTTTTCTTCTCAGCGAACAACACATGCTTCTTTGCTAAGTGCCTGTATGTGTGTAAGACGGAATATGCAGTGTGTGGCAACCCAGACCTTTTGGAAGGATCCATGTCGGCCTACCTGCCTGGACTAAGTGTAGCACCTCGCATTTCCATCCCTAACCCCTGGATCCGCTCTTATACCTTCACTGGAAAAGAGGAGTATGCTAAATATTGATACTGTATGCTAATCCAAAAATTTAGCAAATCCTTCACGAACTTGGGAATCAGTGCATGGAAAATGTTGAGGAACTGATGTGAGAGTGCTAGCTAGCCTAATAGTTAAAGTTTTTATGCTCAAGTTGCAAATGATTGTGGACACTGTGTTTAAAACAATCAGTATTTATTAAATTATTTGTTTGATATTGCTATAGAGTAAGTGCTTCATGCTCATTAAATGTACTTTTATAGCAGGGTGCAACACTTTTTTTTTTTTGCTAATCCCAGCAATGATTGGGTCAGAGCACAGGGTCAGTAGAGGGTCATGATACAACACCCCTGGAGAGCAAAGGGTTAAGAGCCTTGCTCAAGGACTCCAAGTGTGGCAGCTTGGCGATATCAGGGCTTGAACCCTTGACCTTCTGGGTGGGAATTAGCAAATTATCAAATAGGGAAGATTCTAAACAGTTTTGTGTACCCCTGACCATCACAATCAGACTTTTCCCTTCTCTCAAACAGTTCCCACAACTGAACTTTCTCTTATTATCTTAGATGGGAAGTAAATCCATCATACTGTGACACTGTCAAGAAACTCTACCCCTACAGCTCTGGAAACAGACTACTGAATATTATTGACATGGCCATATTTGACTTCCTTATAGGTAAGTGAATACAGCACCTGTAACTTGTTTAGTGCTAGTCAAGATGACTAACTACAAATAACACTCAATAGCTCTGTATTTAAAGTCATATCATTACCTATTGTTACAACAAGCCATTCGTTTGTACAACCCTAAATCCCAAAAAGGGACACTGTGCAAAATGTAAATAAAAACAGAATGCACTGATTTGCAAAACTCTTTATTCTATTTACAATTAAACAAAAAAAAGCATATTAAATTATTGAACTTGTGTAACATGTATACTGGTCATGTTTACCACTGTGTACCATCACGTTTTCTGTCTGTATACACCTGGGAACTGTGGAAATCAGTTGCTGAAGTTTTGGAAGAGGAATGTTTCTCCATATGTTTCTGATACAGGATTCTATCTGCTCAACAGTTCTGGGTGTCCTTTGTTGTGTTTTTTGTTTCATGATGCACCAAATGGTGAAAAGCCTTGACTGCAGGCAGGCCAGTCAGCTGACCATTACATAGGTACTAATGCACTTCCATACAAACAGAAATGCAGCTTTTTGAACTAAGATCTAATAATAAGCCAGACGGTCCCCCTCCTCTTTAGTCCGGAGGACGTGGTGTCCATGGTATAAAAAAATTTTTAGTTTTTGTTTACAGAACAGTTTTCCACAATGTCTCAGTATGTTTCTGAATGAGTTTTGGGACAGAGATGATGGCCGTGTTTTTGGATGCCTTCTTGCATGCCTTCTTCTTTGCATGGTAGCTTTTTAACCTTAATTTGTCAAAGACATGGCAACCTGTGTTCACAGACAATGATTTCTGGAGGTGTTAATAAGTCCATTCAGTAATTTCCATTACAGAATCATGCCGGCCGGAAGAACACGGGCATCCAATATAGATTTTTTAAAATGTGGGTTTATGAGATTTGCAATTTTTTTTAATTCTGTATTTATTTACATTTTGCACAGTTGTGTCCCAACCTTTTTCGAATTAAGGTTGTAAAAACTTCATGCACAAACTGTCTATGCAGCATGTGTAAAAGATAGGACATGCTATTTCCATATTGCATTTTTCTTTCTTTCTTTCTTTCTTTCTTTCTTTCTTTCTTTCTTTCTTTCTTTCTTTCTTTCTTTCTTTCTTTCTTTCTAGGAAACATGGACCGGCACCACTATGAAATTTTCACCAGGTTTGGTGATGAAGGTTTTTTGCTGCACCTTGACAATGCTAGAGGGTATGATTTTATTCACAGTACATTTTACTGCCATATTTCTTTTTTATTTCGCTTGCTTCTCACATTTATTTGCTTGTGAGTTACAGGTTTGGAAAGCACTCCTATGATGAAATATCAATTCTGGCACCACTGACTCAATGCTGCATGTATGTATTTCTCAGTTACCCTCCTTAAATAAGCTGCTTTCAGGAATGAAAATTTACTTGAGGTCAAAATTCTGGAAAAACAGCAAGGAAAAGAAAACTTATAAAAATATAAATAAACAATTATTTGATAATTATAGTATTAAACATGTAAAAGCTACAAAATCAAATAAGTAAAAATACAAATACTGAAAACGGTACAAATACTGTATATTGAAAACAACTTGAAGTGGTTTGTTAGTATTCAAGACGTTAGACTTATAATCAGGTAAAATCCCAGCCAACTAAGCTGCCACTTGGGGCACTTGAGCAAGGCATTTAAACCTCAACTGAAGAAGAGGAGGAAAGTGAGGTCTGAAAAAAGAATAAGATGGTGGAAACTGAAGGAGGAAGATGTAGTGTGAGGTTCAGGGAAGAGGTCAGACAGGGGCTCGGTAGTGATGAAGAGGTTTTGGATGATTGGGCAACTACTGCTGAAGTGATAAGGGAGACAGCTAGAAAGGTACTTGGTGTGACATCTGGAAAGAGAAAGGAAGACAAAGGAACATGGTGGTGAAACAAGGAAGTGCAGGAGAGCATAAGGAAAAAGAGGCTGGTAAAACAATATTGGGATTGACAGAGTGATATTAGAAGTATTAGAAGTTGGACACCAAGAAAGGAGAAAAGCATTTGTACCGATTGGCCAGGCAGAGAGACCGTGCTGGAAAGGATCTGATACAAGTTAGAGCAATAAGGAGCCCTTTCCTGTTTGCACTGGTGATGGACAGGTTGACGGACGAGGTCAGACAGAAGTCTCATTGAACTATGATGTTTGCGGATGGTATTGTGATTTGTGGTGAGAGTAGGGAGCAGGTTGAGAAGAGGTGGAGAAGGTGGAGAAGTTCAGGTACCTGGGGTCAAAAGTGCAAAGCAATGGAGAGTGTGTTAGAGAAGTAAAGAAAAAAATGCAGGCAGGGTGGAGTGGGTGGAGAAGAGTGGCAGGAGTGATCTGTGATAGAAGGGTATCTGCAAAAGTTGAAAGAGAAAATTATAGGACTGTGGTGAGACCTGCGATGTATGGGTTAGAGACAGTGGCATTGACTAAAAGACAGGAGGTGGAGTTGGAGGTAGCAGAGTTAAAGATGTTGAGGTTTTCGTTAGGAGTGATGAGGATGTACAGGATTAGAAATTAGTTTAGAGAGACAGCGATTGTAGGTAGTTTTGCAGACAAGGTGAGAGAGGCACAATTGAGTTGGTTGGACATGTGCAGAGAAGGGACATGGGGTATACCCGGTAGAAGAATTCTGAGGATGAAGTCACCAGGTAGAAGGAAAAGAGGAAGGCCAAGAAGTAGGTTTTATGGATGTGGTGAGGGAAGATATGCAGATAGTTAGTTTGAAAGAGGCAGATGTAGAGGGCAGGGTGTTATGGAGACTGATGATCCGGTATGGTGACCCCTAAAAGAAGAAGATTCTGCTTACACTTGTCATATGTATTCTTCCTCAGGATCAAGCGCTCTACATTACTGAGGCTGCAGCTGCTCCTGCAACCCGAGTACCGCCTTAGTGATGTGATTAGAGAATCTCTGGCTCGAGATCCGCTCCGACCCATTCTGACCGAGCTCCACTTGCAGGCTCTCGATCGGAGACTGGAGCGTGTGGTCAGGTCTGTGAGCAGATGTGTGAAAAAGCTTGGGGAAGCCAAGGTGGTGGTCACGGACTTCGTAGAGGCATCGGGTGCGGCTAAGGAGAGAAACCAACAGGAAAGCAGGTGATGGATGCTGACGTGGGAGGACAAAATGAAGGGAAAATGGCAACTTTGTGGAGGTTTCCTCTAGTGGTACACGGAAAGGCCAGGATGCAGATATTTGTGAAAAAGAACAGAGGGATCAAACCAAAGTATGTTGGAAGAAAAACACTGGAATACTGACTCATGGATGTACCTAATGATTGCCCAAGCAAGATATTTTGAACATTGTTGTCTGTGGGGAAGAGTGTGTATTTTTTTAGATGTCTTAAACCAAGAAAAAAACTTTACTGTAGGCGAGTTGTTTTCAAAAAATCGCTAGACGACATCATGTTCCTGAGAAGCAGCCATGGGATTTGTGGTGTACTTTTCGATTCAATTTTAATTTAATATATTTTTATTTGTAAAGCACTTTTAACAATGTTCATTGTCTCAATGCAGCTTTACACATATGACGCTTTAATAAAGAATGAATAAGATTGTTCTTTATAACTGCATGTTTGTCCCTAATGAGTAAGCCAGTGGCAACTGTGTTAAGGAAAAACTCCTTGATATGGCATAAGGAAGAGACCTTCAGAGAAAACAGGCCCAAGACGTTCTCTCTCTCTCTCTCTCTCTCTCTCTCTCTCTCTCTCTCTCTCTCTCTCTCTCTCTCTCTCTCGCTCTCTAGCTCTTTCTCTCTTAAACGTGCCCCTGAGGTTCCAGTGTTTCTTCTCTTTAGATCTGCCTGGTTCATTCTGACATCCGATCTCTGGAGTCCTTCTCAATTAAGACTCTGCAGCTGGGGATGGTTCCACATCTATAGCCTAAAGATCCATTAAGCCGTTGAGCAACTCAAGAACTTTGAGGACTGATTCGGACTGTAATTAATATCAACGGTTCAATAAAGTAGCTCAGGACAGTTTACATGAATAGATCTGCATTAACGCACCTATTCTCTCAAGGTTTTTTCTTCATGCTTACTTCATGTGGGAGTTTTTCTTGGCACAGTTGCCACTGGCTCACTCATCAGGAATAAACAATTTAAGGAACTAACTAATAGGCAATATAGTTTTAGAACTTTTATAACTTAAGAATTAGATGTGAATTATTAAGTATTCTTATTGTTGTATAAACGTTAAAGACACTGTGGAGTTGGGGGCTCAGGCAAGACTCGCTATAGCACCATAACTCAAAGGGCCAGAAGGTAACACAGAGATGAGGGATCTCTGGGATAAGAGATGACCCACCACACCACCGTCAACAAACCTGAGTGAACGAGTAAGAGGGAGGGGACAACAGCATACTAATATCGAAATTCTGACCCCTGCTGTAGTCTTCATTATTTGAGGTACCAACAAATAGCCTGCACCTTTTGATCTAAGTAGGCGTATGGGATCATATTGGTACAGAAGTTCACTCAGATTCTGCGGCACGAGACGGTTAAGTACTTTATACCTCATTAATAGTATTTAATAATCAATTTGAGATTTAATGGGGAGCAGTGTAGACTGAAAAAAAAACAGGGGTGATGTGGTCATATTTTCTTGATCTAGAAAGGACTCTTGCTGCTGCATTTTTGAGTGCATAAATTAGATGACACATATTTATGCACTTACTCGAACACCCAGACAGTAAAGCGTTACAGCAGTCTAATCTAGTAAGAAAGTGATCCTGGTACTGTTATTCACATGAGCCTCAAAGTAAAGACTATGGTCAATAATCACACAAAGGTCTTTGAATGCTGTACACACTGAGACCAAAACACCATCTAGCTGCATGTGGTCCTAGTAAAAGTACTTCCGTCTCATCCGAGTTAAGCAGAGGGAAGTTTTTAAGCATCCACTGTCTAACGTCCTTTACACATGCCTCTAGATTTTTAAGCTGATCTGTTTCATCTGGCTTTGTTGAAATATACAACTGTGTATCATCAGCATAGCAATGGAAGCGAATACTATGTTAAGGTATAATTTCACCCAGAGGCAGCATATATAAAGAGAGAAGCAGTGGGCCTAAGACAGATCCTTGCGGAACACCAAACTTTACCTCAGAGATCTTGAGCTCTCCAACAACCCACCATTTACATCAACAACTGATAGCGGTCAGTCAAATAAAACCTAAGCCAGGAGAGAGCTGTTCCTTTTATTCCAACATTTTCTAGTCTAGCAAGAGGGATATTGTGATCAGTGGCATCAAAAGCTGCACTAAGGTCAAGCAAAACAAGTAAGGAGACAAAAAGCCAATAACACGCCATTTACCACTTTAACCAGCACTGTCTCTGTGCTATGATGAGGCCTAAATCCTGACTGATACATTTCAGAAATGTTATTCCTAAGTAGATGTGATTATAACCGCTGTGCTACAACCTTTTCAAAAATCTTGGCGATAAAGTGGAGGTTTGATTTTGGCCTATAGTTGGACAGCTGAGAAGGGCCAGGGTCAGATTTCTGAATCAGGGTGTTAATAACAGCCGGTTAGAGGTAAAGGAGTAAAGAAGTACAGGAGTAAAACTTTGTAATTAATTATGTTATAATTTTTTATAACCAAACACATGTTAGTGTGAACTTTCAAACCTTCCTCTTGTTTATCAGTTTTTTTCTCTGTAACATTTCAAACAAATACACATTAGGATGAAAAAAGAAAAAAGACAGGACAGGAGTGCAGACGAGAGGCGTCGAGTTTTTCTGAGAAAACTATATACGCCGTTAAAACGTCTACGATGGATTGGATTTGTGGCTTTCAGTCCAGACGGCGAGCGAGCGTGTAATCCTCGACTGTCTCTTTGCTTCGCAGTTTGTAAGCTTGCAAGAGGAATCTCAAACCTGCCAGAAAAAAAAAGCGTCGGAACTATTTACAGGCAACCCGTGCTTCGCCAAAACTTTGTTCCAACTTGCGGTATGTGGTTTATTGTAACACAAATGTCAAGGTAGAAGGTAAAAAGGTTGGTTTTTTTTGGGTACAGGATACAGCATGTCTGCCATTAGAACATTTATTCATTATAAAATGCCTTTTTTTTTCATTGGTAAAACAAAAGAGGCTAAGTAGCTTAGTGGTTAAGCCATTGGATGTTGGTTCTGAAGGTCATAAGTTCAAATCCCAACCACACCAAGCTGTCATATCTGGCCCCCCAAGCCAGGCCCTTAACCCCATCATAGCACAGTTGTATAAAAATGTAAGTCACTCTGGATAAGGCCGTCTGCCAAATTTTGTACATGCAAATGATGGTAAAGAAAAATGTAATTGGTTCTTAACCCCTTGTTTCAATGGCAACACCTTGAAATTATTACCAAAGAAATCAAAACCATTTTTTAAAAAGTGTATAATTTGTATTTCCTGAAAATTGTGGGGATGTAATGCTATTTCAAACATTTTTACTTATTTACACTGCTACAAATTTGGATTCTCATACTGAACATGGGCAAAATAAAAAATAAATAAAAACAAATTGGGCATATGACAAAGTATTTCTGTGCCAAATAAACTCCTTTCGGGTTTGTATAAGTTCCCCCCTGATGAGTATGAAATTCGTCGGCGAGGCCAATGACGTTCTGTCGGAGGAAAGTCTTAGAATAAGTGTGTTTTTAGATGTAAGGGAAGGAGAACCTCATTCAGTACTTAAGACACAGACATGCAGACACATCCTGCTGAGGTTCTTGACGTTTAATTTCAGCTTTGCTATTTAATTCAATACGTATGGATGGATTTGATGAGACATTTACACATTGTTCCTGTTATATTTATAGCGATGTCGCAGGCGATTGCTACGCAAAAGACGCAAGTTCTCGTAACTCTTTAGCTCCACTGAGGCCACGCCTCCAGGAACTCGGCTGTTCTCGGAGAGAAGCATCAAGCTGTGTTTTGTAAATCGGATCAAACGTAAGTCTCTTTAGAGACACGAAGGATCACGATGCATAGACAAACATAACAAAGCACATCATTAATTTATTTAAGCGCCTTCTGACTTTTACACACAGGCCTTTGTAGCGCAAAAAGAAAAAAGATTACTTGAAACCAGTAGTCTTTTCCTGTTGTCTCTAGGAAGATGCAGCTCTACCTCTGCCATGTTAATCTATATTCTATCTATATTCTATAGTCTCAGGACACACCTCTGTCAGGACATGCCATGTGTTGTGATACGTCATATTCACATAGCTGAAAGAACGCACCAAGAATGTTTTTACTTTTGCGAATGTTAAAAACAATGCATCGTGATACAAATGCCAACTAGTATCCGATGTCGTCTTTTTTATTTTAATTGATTTTAATCGATGCATCACGTCGTTATATCGTTGCTAATCTGTGATTTTTACCATCCCTACTCTACTCAAGATTAACATGAGATTGGTTGAAATCGTGTGTAGTCTCTTTAAAAAAAAAACTACATTGCCTGTTTTGTAAGAAAAATGAAGTTAGCCAGGGGATACGATTACACGGTATTTCAACATATTAGCAATCCCTTTCCCCTTTGTCCTGCACATTAATCAAAGTTAACTTTCAGTGGAGATCAGTTTTATTCAAGCTTACTTTCCATTTCCAAACGTAGCCATTTTCAGCACCTTTTTTTTCTTGACTGAACAAACATTAAGCTAATAATCAGCACCAAAACCAAAACCCCCCAAATCGGCCCCCTTGTGTTTGGGATGCACAATTACATTATTACAATAACAGTATTTAAGCATTTTGTGATATGAACTTGAATTGTGTAGCGTTTCTATTAGAACCAAAAAAAAAATAATAATAATCCAATCCCAAAAAAAACCCTGAGTCCAAACATGTCTCAGCAACTTTTTATTGCTTTAAACTGCCATTATGACAAGCTATACCAAAGAGAAAAACAAACAGTTAATGACACACTGGAAACCAAATCAAATCCAATAAAAAAAAAAAAAAAACACACACACAAAGCAAAAGAACGTATGGTCCACTGTTTAGGGCACCGGCAGTTGTAATGGCTGCAGGTGTCACAATCCAAACTCAAAGTTTGGGCTAGAAAAAAAAAAAGAAGAGGCAAGCAAAGCTAGATAAATATATATTCTTATACATAGAAAGATATAACAATATAGACTGTGAGTGAGAAACTGTGGGCATAAAACACTATAATAAATAGAAAGTGAAGCAATTGTACAACGTAACAGTGATGACAGAGCGCACTGGCCGTTCCAGATGACTGAACCGTGAAAGTTTTTGCACTTAAAAAAAAAAAAAAAAAACAGGTATTCTGTAAATACAAGGGCAGTCAAATTAAAAACCTTCATCGAATAAAAAAGCCCTGCAAAGAGGTTCACAAATGTGTCATTTTTCCTACACAATCTCTACTGTGCTATTAACCTCTACAAACATAAAACCGCAAAAACTATTTCGCACAGCATGTCTTGTTGGATGAAGTTTCTGGAAGGAAAAAAAACAAAAAAACAGCAAGTGTACGTTAAAGAATATGGCACAAAGCTCCTAAACGAGACGCATCCGATTTTAAAAAATGACCATAAAAGTAACTTCTACGCTAATACTGGACTTTTACAGTCTTAAACCCTTCGCGGAATTGCTATCGTGAGAACTGGGAATATTCCTGGCTGGTATTAGGACTGTAATATTTTTGAAATATAACGTCGATTTTGGCACGGGAGCTAATTGAAAAAAGTTTTAAAAGACAAAAAAAATTAAAAAAATTTTTTCAAATAAAACCCTGGTGCAAGTGTCGGAACGCGACCAAAAATGAATGCAGGATCAAAAAATAAACAAAAAAATTAAAAACGGTCAGAAATTCTGTCACGTGCCGAGAAACTAAATAGTAGGGTGTGTGTGTGTGTGTGTACACATTTATTTATATATTAATAAGAACATCTGTACACCGTTCATTCATTCATTTAGCAGCAGCACAAAACCCAAAATCCGACAGCTACAGGTCTTCAACAGTCCCATCACACATCAGAAAAAGTAAATTCAAGTCTAATCTTGGTCTGATCTAGCCTACCCAAGAGTCTTAAAGAATGATGATCAGTATTGGGTAGTATACTGTACAGTAATATGTTAATAATGCAAAAAATTACAGTATATATTTAACACTTCCGTACTGTATAAACAAGTAGCGGCGGTTAGCACGTGGATGGGCGGAGCCGGACGAAACGTGCGGTTGGAAGAGTGTGGGTGTCCTGCGACGTGGCTAAAAAAAAAGCAGCTAAATTTGGGCTTTAAGGCCAAAAAAAAATCAGCTCCGACACCGAGACAACTGAACTCCGTTGAACGTAACGGCCCACATATATACGCTGCTACGTTTACCTAGTTAAATTGGTACAATTTTGGCGTATGGCTATCATCAATATCGTAAGATCGGAAAAAACTTAACATGGGGACTAGCTGTATTTCAGAAAATGAAGTTTTACACGCAACATATAACAGATCTAGTGGGAAAATTATAATGAATTTAAAAAAAAAAGCTTTTCTGTTCAGTTCTTGTTTGAGTTGCTAGCGAATTCCTGGCAGCTCCAAACTAATTTTGGATGTTTCTGGACGATGTCTTTGGATCTCTCTCATGCATACGGTGTTTTCGGCCTGAAGGAGAGTCTCCACACGCGGGATGTTATTTTGTTCGCACCACACCAGTAGAAATGCGATAAAAACGTCCCTGCGATGGCTAGAATCACTTTTTCCGCGTTAACTGAAACGTTTGAGCTGCATGATCTTGTGTTGTTGTTGCTGCTGCATTAATGAGACGTTATAGATAGAAGTGTTCCATTATATTATATTATATATATATATATATTTCTTGATTCCTTCACATCAGGGACAATATAAAGGACATATTACATGTGCATATCTTTAAGAAACTTCAGTGAGGGCAAGACAGAGTATTAGCATTAGAAAAGCATGCGCACAGTTCCTCTGGATGGATGTGTCAGGGAAAAATTCTCACCAAGTAACTCCTAATTCGGTTATCCTCATCCATTCTTAGAAAACTACTACAGCCAAGGAACGAGAAAAAAAAAATGAAAAGAAAAAGAAAAGAAAACCAGTCCAATATACTCTTTTAAAAAATATATATAATCTCACCCCTTCGTTCGATTTTAAAAAACGATGCCGGGGAAAGGCGGTGGTTTTACTGATTGTCTGCTGTCGATGCCGAGAAAGTACACTGTTTATTTTTTGTTCGTGCGCAGATGAAGTACGCGTTAATCGGCGAGCGATGAATGAAGAATTAAAAAAAAGAAAAGGAAAAAAAAAAGAAAAGGAAAAAGAAGCCAAATGCGTGATGGGAAAACCGTACCACCATTAAAGAGTTTTCTTTGTGTTCAGACAGACAGTGAGACAAAGCTGTTGTACTGCTGGATGTTGCGTTTGAGGATGTCTGAGCAGGGCCCAAGAACTCGTTCGAAACGTGGCCGGTCCAGCTTGACGCATTTCAGGGGGCCGCGGGCCACCACGGTGGCGGCGCGTGGTCGATTCATTAACAGTGCGATCTCACCTAGAAGACACAGAGAATTTCGTTTCATTCTATTCGCACAATTCTAATTGAACGACAGTCCCAAAGTAGCTATATACAAAAATAAAAGGATGGAGGTGGCAAATATAAACTCCGTGAGATGGTAAAATTCCATGTTTTTTGCGGAGTTTTTTAAAGCAATTGAAATATAATTATACAGATTTCGTTGGAATACTTGGCCGATCAATCCTGTATGGGGAGCTTGTGTCATTAGTGTCACATGCAGAGCTTGTGTCATTAATCAATTCGCCATATTTAAGGAGAGTAACATTGTTGGAGGTACCATTGTGATATGCTCATGCGAGGACCATCTTTACTCACAGAGAAGTGAAGAAGTACATGATTACAGAGGGTATCAAAAGCGGTAATCAATTCGGTGAAAGAAACGGACAATTTGAATGTAAAAGAGACAAAAATTTTATATTTATATATGAAATATCATAATGGATTTTTTTCCATATTCATTGCTATTAAAATCGAAACATGAACTTACTTATGAATATGCATATGGTCAGTAGGTGGAGCTAACAAATAATTAGGTTAATAACTAGAGAAAACTAGAGGTTTTTAAAATGGATACTGGATAAAAAAAAAAAAAACAAATATAACACTCCATGTAAAATAGTAGTGAACTTTAATAAAAAATATTTGTACTAAATAATAAAATTTTGCTAAAGAAAATGTATATAACTATATTCACAATAATTATATAATGAATATATTCTAAATAATAAATCTTGTGCTCTCCATGCAGCCCGATGTGTCGTGTGTAAAAACAAATGCCACGTGGCATCAGTGAATTGCCTCTAGAGGCCGCTCTCATAATGACAGCGGACCGGAAAAACTATCCTTATGGATTTTTGCTAATAGCTGATAATTCCAGCAATCAACTATCGGTGCCTCAACCGCTATTAACAAATAAGGGACATTTTGGTTTAAAAGTCTACCCTTAATATCAAATACAGATATGGTATAAGTAAAACATATTTAAAATGAAATTTTCAAACTTTATCTCTGGCATTGTTCAGAGGGTTGTTACAAATGTGGGCGCCAGCTGTATTCGGTCCGGGGGCGGTAGTTTCTTGACTCCTGAATTAGATTATATCTCTAAACAAGGTATTGCTTAAACTTCCATTAAGAAATAGTCTTAACATTGATACACATTTGACTACAATTATCCAAGGCCAATAACGGAGCTTTGGCAGAACCCAAATACTTTAATACATGTTAATGAACTAAAACATACCTTAGAACATGTGAGCCTAACAGAAAAACATAATCCTTCCACAATCAGGTATTGTATTTTTGCAAATTTCAAAATGTACTCACCAAAGTAGTCTGAAGGTCCCAAACGACCTACTTCGACAAACTCTTCGTTCTCAGAGCGCCTCTGCAGTACAGCGGCACATCCCTGGCAAACACATACATGAGCTTGAGCGAGACAACATGCAAGCAAAGGTAATGGAGATGACTATGTTAAACAAGGAGGAAAAAAAACCAAACAAACACTCAGGTACCTCCAGTATAATGAAGAACTCATCGCCTGGTTCTCCTTGGACTACAATTTTCTGGCTGTCCTCAAACTGTACCGGCTCCAGAGCATCAGCCACAGTCAGACGCTCCCATTTATCTAGTGACTCTGCGAACCAACAGCAAACGTGTTAAAGCTGCAAATTTAGATGTTCGGATGATGATCAATACATAACCAATTATGATTTGAGGCTCTGTAATTAAAATGTATATATTTGAAAGAAAATAATTCTCTATGCTCAACAAAGGTTTTACAATATTTGAAAATCCATGAATATTCATGTAACCAAATAACAGCAAATGCAGAACCTTTCTACACCTGCAGCATGTTTCTCACACAGCTGGCCAGAACACAACCACTGCCCTGCGAAAACGATGCACTTTTGGCAGCTGCATCTTTAACTGGCATAACCCTATCCGTTTTACACATAAGCAATAGATGTGCTCAGCATGCTACCACCACCGTGCTTCACTGTAGGGTTGTAGGGATTTGCCACGAAGGTGTTCATGTAAACTATATATGTAGTAAGATTCCTTCCTTTATTTATATAATTGATATAGTTATACAAGTTTATACAGGTTATATATTATATAGGTGTATGTAGATTTAAATAGGTTACATATTAAGTTGGTGTATAATAATAGATATTATACAGGTCATTGATTATATAGGTATATGTAGATTTATATAAATTATATGTCGATCAGGGATAAATTTATGTACATCGATTAGGTATAACATTATGACCGCCTGCCTAATATTGTGTTGTCCCCCTTTTGCTGCCAGAACAGTCCTGACGCGTGGGGCATTAACAGCATGAACTTCTTCAGAAGTTTGAGCTACAAGAGCTCGTCTGTTGATTTGGACCACACGGACCAGCCTTCGTTTCTCAAGTGCATCAATGAGACTTGGCTGCCCATGACCCTTGGAGACCCAGTCGTCTAGCCGTCTAGCCGTCACAATTTGGCCCTTGTCTCACTCACTGAAATCCTTAAACTTTTAAAATTTCTCCTGCTTCTAACACAAAATGAGATAAAAGTGCTATGCCCTTCACCGCTCACCGTGCCGGTCATAAAGTTTCCTGATCGTTGTATATTATATAGGTGTGTGTAGAGTTATACAAATTAAATTTTTGACAGGTTGTATGTTATTTATGTATATGTATATTTAGGTCATATATTATGCAGCGGTGTTTCCTCCCTGTCAAAATCTAGGATACACTTACCGAGAATGGATACTTTACTAAGGAACTCCTCGTACATCTTTCGTTTTCTCAGAGTACTTCCCTGAAAATAGACATGGCGTTCAATTTGCAGTTATAGACAATGAATAAAAATAATTAAACATATGAAAGCACTTCATTCGTTACAGCCTGTATCCCGTTACCATCAGTATTCTCCTGTAGCTGTCTCTGTCGATGCCCCACAGTTTGACGTTGGTCTTAGCTTGGACGGTGGCCGCTCGGGGAGTACCATAGATCAGCGCCAACTCGCCGAAGCTTCCACCTTCGCCGATGCTGGTTGCCCACTCGTTGTTTACGTAAACCTATTCCGTTCCAGGAAACAAACCGAAGGCACATTTACTACATACCTGGCATCAGTTCAACGGCCTTGTCAAAGTGTATCAAATACAATTACACACACACATTGTTATTACAAAACAATCTGTTACGGAGTGAAAACTGGACCGTCCTCTAAATTTACAATTTTCATATAGCGCTAAGCCCAATCTGCATATAGATACGCTCTATAACATCAAATTCTAATCAGGTCACAAGACCCGAGAGATGCTTACGTCCATTTCACCCATGTCGATTACGTAGAAGTTGTCACCTTCATCACCTGCGGAGGTAAAAAAAAAAAAATTTTAATAAATAAATCCATTTTCGTTATTACAATGGATTCGTTAATCCATTTTTTAATACATTTCATTAAAATCGATTTAATTAGGTAAATAACAAACCCTGCTGAATAACAGTCTCTCCAGCAATGTACGTGACTGGGAACATAGCATCAAATATATCACTGTGAAGGGAGAAAAAGAAAGGTGTTATGATTGGGGTTGCAAAGGGGCGAAAAAGGTCTGGAAAAATTCCAGAAACTTTCTATGGAAAAACTTCTGGGGAATTTCTGGAAATATTTCAAGTTGGAAACTTACCAGGTATTTATGCCAATTTATGGGGATTAATTATAAATTTGTAGAAATGTATATATATATATATCTCATATACAATCATAAATATAAACATTTAGTTTGGTTATAAGTTGACATGCAAACTAATACAGATTTTAAAAAATAAATAAATAAATGATAATAATAATAAAAATAATAATAAGGCTTTGATTTAATTGTTAGTATAATTTGGTTGCACAATAGCTTACACATAGCACAAGGAAGTTTTAAACATAAATCTGTGTGATATTTGTTATTTACATGAAAACTCGGCAGGGTAGAATTTTTTATTATTTTGTGGGCAGGATTCAAGAAACGATGTGTGTTATGTGATGGACAAATGCACAGTGCATGTAGGGGGCGTGGCCTCAGTGGCCCTGCGGTAAGTGTGCAGTGTGCATTTGACTTATAAACGTGCAGTGTAGAAATTCCACTAAAATTGCATTAAATCAGCTTGTTTTAACCAAAATTGTTATCTACATTTAGGTTCCCTGTTATAGGCTAATATGTAAATTTGTAAATTCCCAGTTTATTCCCATGGAAAGTTTCCAGTTTTGAAAAATTTTGCAAGCCTATTCATGATGTAAAAAAAAACCTTGTAAATTGCTATTGATACAATTCGGATTAAAAAGAATGAAATCCTACCTTCTCTCATTGTCATCCAAATGTGAGAAAAGCACATTCTTCTCAATAGCTTTGGCAAGTGCTGCCATGGTCTTGTAGTCTTTAGGAATAACCTTTTCAAAGCAGAAATTGGGCAGTGAGTTTTACAAATGTGTAATAATGTTTTTAAATGGTGGGTTTTTTTTCGTTCTGAAGGTCATTAGGGTTTGCTGACCTTTCTCACGTAAGAGGCAGCGTCCTCCTCGGTGTAGACCTCAGCGCTGATGGCCCCTCTTCTCCTACGGCCCTTTACCACTGGGTTCATAGGAGGCGAAACCTCATCCTCACGAGAGTCCGAGCGTGAGCTTGCCTTCTGTTGGTTCGTCAGCTGCTTAGCCTCCTCCTGCAAAGATCATGTAGAAGGGGCAACTAAGCATGACCATATATCTGTAATAATTTTTTTATATTTAGGCGTCACAACAATCGGATGTTTAGCAGCTGTTTCGGAGGCTGCAGGAGGTGAAAGCATATTCGAAATAGCTGGTGACATTAGAATCATAAGGGAAGTAGTAGTGGTTAGTGGTTATGCTGTTGGACTTCTGATCGAAAGGCTGTGACTCAAACCTTCAAATCCCAGCGCCACAAACTGCTGTTTCTCAGCCCTAGAGCAAGGCCTCAACTTCTAAGTTGCCCTGCATAAGGATGTCCAACAAAAGCCATAAATGTACTGCGAATGAGCGTCCAGCCCGAAATACGATGGAATACCATACACACCATTAGACACAACAGTCATTTGAATTTATTTTACTACCATTTACAAGATGACTCAGCTGGATACGGTAAGGTTCGGCCAGCAAATGTCAGCAGCCTGTCGAACCAGTATTTATTATTGTGTTACATTTTTTTTTAAATGGCACATTAGTTGCCAGGGACAGGAATAAAAAGAATTAATTAAGCTAATGACGTTCATTCTGTTCCTAAAACTAGCAGGAGTAATGAGAGTACTCAACTCGCAATCTCAACCCATCAATTTCTTAACTATGAGTAAAAGTAATAAGTGAGTAATAAGTGTTAAATGTAAAGTATTCAGGTAAAGTATATGTATTTATTACATATATAGGGCTGCAGCTATCGATTATTTTAGTAATCGACTATTCTACTGATCGCACCATCGATTAATTGAGATATCGGATAAGAAGTACTTTTTCTTAATTATAGAGCAATACTAAATATACAAGAGAACATAATAATTTGTTCCCTTTTTAGAAAAATGAACGTTTTTATTGCTAAAACCGCATACAAGTATATCTGTGAAAACTAAACCCATTTAGTGCATTTAATGGCCATATATCATCAAAATGCAAATACAAAAATATCAGTTACGGTGTTTTCCTGATGTTTTAGTTTGAAATAATCCCAAACTGTCGTTTTCTTTGACCTGAATTTTCTCCTCGCACTTTCCTGTTTTCTCTCCGTTTTTCCATTTTTTATTCTGCAGCGTCTTCGGTGTTACCTGTCAAGAGCGCTCCAGAGTTTAGTGGGTGGTGTGTCAGTAATAATGGTTTGTGGGGAAACACGCTGCACCCTGTGTAGTTAAAGGGACTAAACTAAGCATTGAGTCAAATCTTTGGTGTATATATATATATATATATATATATATATAATATATATATATAAAAATATATAAAAATTATCTATTTTTTTTGTTTGTTTGTTGTTGTTTTTTTTTTTTTTGCCCATAAGCCTTGGTTGGTTTGTAGCACCATGATCCTATGAGGCCCGACATTTCATTTCCACAAACGGAGAAAAGACAATAAAGCTCACTTGAACCTGAACTTCCCTGATTACACAGTGACGCCAGATGAACATGGCAGTGCGTGTGCTCAACTGCAAAGTTCCTGATCTTCACCTTTTACATGAGTTTATAGCAACATAAACTCATGTATATCAAACAAACTGATTAGTAAAATCTAGAACACTGGGCATACTAAATCATTTAACATTCAAATTATCTCTAATGTAGCCAGCTTTAAAAAAAAAAAAATTATTGCATTTTCTTTTGCTGGCTAACACCAACACAAACTCTAACACGAACACTGAGACTAACACACCAACTCCAACACCTACTCCAACACCTACTCCAACACCTACTCCAACACCAACACTTACTCCAACACCAACACCTACTCCAACACCAACACTTACTCCAACACCAACACTTACTCCAACACCAACACCTACTCCAACACCTACTCCAACACCAACACTTACTCCAACACCAACACCTACTCCAACACCAACACTTACTCCAACACCAACACTTACTCCAACACCTACTCCAACACCTACTCCAACACCAACACTTACTCCAACACCTACTCCAACACCTACTCCAACACCAACACTTACTCCAACACCAACACTTACTCCAACACCACCCCACCTACTCCAACCACCTTACTCCAACACCAACACTACTCCAACACCAACACTTACTCCAACACCAACACTTACTCCAACACCAACACTTACTCCAACACCAACACTTACTCCAACACCACACCTACTCCAACACCAACACTTACTCCAACACCAACACCTACTCCAACACCAACACCTACTCCAACACCTACTCCAACACCTACTCCAACACCAACACTTACTCCAACACCAACACTTACTCCAACACCTACTCCAACACCAACACTTACTCCAACACCAACACTTACTCCAACACCAACACTACTCCAACACCAACACTTACTCCAACACCAACACTTACTCCAACACCAACACTTACTCCAACACCTACTCCAACACCAACACTTACTCCAACACCAACACTTACTCCAACACCAACACTACTCCAACACCAACACTTACTCCAACACTACTCCAACACCAACATACCAACACTTACTCCAACACCAACACCAACTCCAACACCTACTCCAACACTTACTCCAACACCAACACCTACTCCAACACCAACACTTACTCCAACACCTACTCCAACACCTACTCCAACACCAACACTTACTCCAACACCAACACTTACTCCAACACTTACTCCAACACCAACACTTACTCCAACACCAACACTTACTCCAACACTTACTCCAACACCAACACTTACTCCAACACCAACACTTACTCCAACACCAACACTTACTCCAACACCAACACCTACTCCAACACCTACTCCAACACCAACACCAACACTTACTCCAACACCAACACTTACTCCAACACCAACACTACTCCAACACTACTCCAACACCAACACTTACTCCAACACCAACACCAACTTCAACACCAACACTTACTCTAACACCAACTGCAACACCAACACCAACTCCAACACCAACACCAAAAAAGCTTTTTATACATGATTTTGTTAAATCAGCTGGGTTTTTTTTATCCACTTAACGTGGTTCATGATTGGAAATGAAATGGTTATGAATTGCAACTGACCCTGAATGCAGCATATCGAAAACAAAGGCTGGAAAGAAAGCGCACAACTGGCTAGGAGCAACGTGTGACTATTCTATTCACTTTGCTTTGTATATAATAAAACAATTAATTAATCAATCATTGGTAATGTTCAGGTGTCCATGGAAACGGGACAGTTTTATGGTTAAATGTTGACTGTGATCGAACTGGCATCATGGGCAATAATATAAACAATGCAGATTTTTTTGTTTGCGTTTTTATTGTTATGATTCATCCAAAGATTTTATAAATAATAGATAACCATATTTAACCTCATCGTGTTGTATTTTTATTGTGTTGTATTTTCATTAAATTAAATACTGTTTACAGTGAAGTTGTTTGCACATGAGAGCTTGTAATGCTTGATCTTTGTATAAAAAAAAAGCTAATCATCAAGCAACATTTATATAAAATCAAAAGCTTGTAGAATCAAACGCCACACAGTCTAGTTAATTTTAAGACTTTGTATGTTGGTTCCAGTCTGTCATTGCCTGTGTGTTTATATTATATAGGTGTAAATGTAGATTTATATAAGTTATATATATATATATATATATATATATATATATATATATATATATATATAATATAGGTGTATAAACATTTATTTAAAAGGTATGTATTATATAGATGTATGTACACTTATATAGCTTATATATCAGGGGTCTTCAATGTTTTTCAGGTCAAGGACCCCTTGAGACATGTATAGGTTTTGATTATGTTATATATTATATAGGAGTATGTAGATTTGTTTGTTATATATTATATAGGAGTATGTAGATTTGTTTATGTTATATATTATATAGGAGTATGTAGATTTGTTTGTTATATATTATATAGGAGTATGTAGATTTGTTTGTTATATATTATATAGGAGTATGTAGATTTGTATGTTATATATTATATAGGAGTATGTAGATTTGTTTGTTATATATTATATAGGAGTATGTAGATTTGTTTATGTTATATATTATATAGGAGTATGTAGATTTGTTTGTTATATATTATATAGGAGTATGTAGATTTGTTTGTTATATATTATATAGGAGTATGTATATTTATGTTATATATTATATAGGAGTATGTAGATTTGTTTATGTTATATATTATATAGGAGTATGTATATTTATGTTATATATTATATAGGAGTATGTAGATTTGTTTGTTATATATTATATAGGAGTATGTAGATTTGTATAGTTATATATTATATAGGAGTATGTAGATTTGTTGTTATATATTATATAGGAGTATGTAGATTTTATGTTATATATTATATAGGAGTATGTAGATTTGATTATGTTATATATTATATAGGAGTATGTAGATTTGTTTATGTTATATATTATATAGGAGTATGTCGATTTGTTTGTTATATATTACAGGAGTATGTCGATTTGTATAGGTTATATATTATATAGGAGTATGTAGATTTGTATAGGTTATATATTATAGGGGAGTATGTAGATTTGTATAGGTTATATATTATAGGGGAGTATGTAGATTTGTATAGGTTATATATTATATAGGAGTATGTAGATTTTTTTTATATTTATAAGTATGTGATTTGTTTGTTATATATTAAGGAGTATGTGATTTGTATAGGTTATATATTATATAGGAGTATGTAGATTTGTATAGGTTATATATTATAGGGAGTAGTTTGTATGTTATTTTATAGGTATTATTTTATATATTATAGGGAGTATGTAGATTTGTATAGGTTATATATTATATAGGAGTATGTAGATTGTATAGTTATATATTATAGGGGAGTATGTAGATTTGTATAGGTTATATATTATATAGGAGTATGTAGATTTGTATAGGTTATATATTATAGGGGAGTATGTAGATTTGTATAGGTTATATATTATATAGGAGTATGTAGATTTGTATAGGTTATATATTATAGGGGAGTATGTAGATTTGTATAGGTTATATATTATATAGGAGTATGTAGATTTGTTTATGTTATATATTATATAGGAGTATGTAGATTTGTATAGGTTATATATTATATTATATATGTGTAGATTATGTTTACATGTGTAAATAAAATGAAAAAAAAAACCCAAAAACAAACAAACATTCAGACCTTTTCAAGTCTCTCGAAGTGCTCTCGGAGGAAAGTCATGGGCTTCTCAGGCCGCACTGTGCACAGCTGCACTATGCAGTCTTTCAGCAGCTGCTGGATGTTGTGCTTCTGCACGTAGAGCTCGCACTCACGCAGACTCCTCTCCTCGTCGCTGCTTGAAGCCATTCCGTCTCTTTATTCAGGGGCAAAAATCTGGGGGCAAAAAAAAGAAAAAAGCAGGGCAGTTAGGACTGGAAAAACCCAGCGGGAACATTTTTGCTGAATGGTCTCTGTGAGATAATACCGATGAAAGCTCATAAAATATATTTAAACCTCGTCCCTGTTGAACCAAACATCTGTAACGGACAGAATTCGGTATTGCCTGGTTGCCAGACCGTGTTCTACTTTCTAACGCAGTGTGCTGCCAGTACATTTTTTCCTTATAACATCCAGATGGTTGTATCTATTGATCACATTCTGCTGGCTCCATCTGCCTTATTGGACATGGTGTAAAATTAAGATGGCTTACAGGGCTGCATGGGAACATAATAATAATAATAACATGTTATAATAACATTTACTCTTCTGGGAAGATGTTCAACTAGATTTAGCCACAAGGATGTTAGTAAAGTCAGATAAAGATGTAGGTGAGGTGAAGAGGCCTGGGGTCCATCAACATGAACAATTCCTCTTAAAGTTGTTTAATAGAGTTTCCACTCTATAGCAGATCTTCTACTTCACCGTCATGCTGGAACAAGTTTGGGTGTCTGAGAACATCCAAATGACATCCTATACAATTGTGTGTACAATTTTGTGATAACAGTTTGCAGAGGAACCAGATATGGATGGAAAAGTCAGGTGTCTCAAATACTTTTGTGTTTTTGAAAGCAGTATTGGAAAATCAATATCGGGTGCCATCTGGGGGAAAAAAAAAAGTTTGCTCCAGACTTTGTACCTTGCTCCAGCTGTGTACGGTACTGAGAATCCAAATAATTGGCAACAAGTCACCAAATGCCCACAATTCAAAAGGTTTATTGTGTTTAATTGAACATTTTGGCATGATTTTATTGGCAGAAAAGTACAATGGAAATATTCACATGAATTACGGGTTATTAGTAGTAATTATTTTTGCTTTAATGACATTTTGCAAGCAAATGACACGAAATCAAATCCCAGCACCACCGAGCTGCTGCTGCTGCCGGACCCTTGAGCAAGGCGCATAAATTGACCATGTGCCGCGAATATTTAATTTCTTTTATTTAGCATAAATTGGAAAAGAAAAATCTAAATATTTCTTATATAACTTCGAACACTGCATTTGTATTCAAGTACTAGTGGTTTTATGCGACTGGTATCTAGTATTTTTATTTATTTTTTATTTTTTTAGGTATTGGTTTTTAATTTTTTTTGTGATTAACAAAAGATTTGACTGGCTTCTATTTTATTTTTATTTCCTGATTTTGAAATGCTATTTTTTTTTTTTATATTTAATTTCACGCTATCCCCTGAATAATTTACAATAATACGTTTACAGCATTTACGCAGAGCGACTTACAATTATCTTAAATCATAATCATAATTAATATGTTTCCTTCATTTATTTTTTTAAACCCTAAACGATGCGATGCGTCAAATATTTATAAACAATTATGTCAGATTTGCAACAAACCAAGAAAACTACTAGTATCACTGAAATGGCTGAAATTGGGTTAACGTGGTAAGACATAGAGGATGACCAATTTTTGGGTTTTGGCGATTAATCGCACTGATAGTTTATCGCTGGAACTATAGGCAAAAATACCTAGTGATAGTTTTTCCGGGTTGCGTTATATAGTAGGAGAGCGCCTCTAGAGGCGAATCACTGACACCACGTGCTGTTGATAAAGTATGACGGGGTTTTTTTTCATTCTGTTTGGATGGAACCGTTTATGTTTATTTGGAGTCGTATTGTTTTTTTGGGGTTTTTTTTTCTTCAAATAAAGTTCGGTACTATTTTACATTGAATGTTATTGAATATTTTATTCAAAAAAATCGCATCCAACAAATCTCTGGAAGGGTAACTGTAAATTCTTAACTTTTTGCAAGAAATATCGATGAATAAAGCAGGTATTAAAGCAAGAAATCCTTATGATACCGCTGCATTACAGAACATGAGATAAATGGCAGAACTGTCATGTTGTATTACTGAAGGTAGTGTGATTTTTCTTTATATGAAGGTGACAATGTGCTATATATTTATATTATTATATTATACAATAACATATAATGCAGATATAATTATGCAATATTACATAGACCAATATCTGTCTAGACTTTTTTATTTTAGGAATTCATTATCATTTTATAATAGGGAAAATCTTTGTCCATATTATATGAGATTATATTAATATTCTGTTCTTGTACAAATCAGAATATTTACATTATGATTTATTACTGCATGAGACCTGCAGACGCGCCGCCATCTTTATTCTTATTTATTTCTTTGCGCCCTAAACAAACACCACGGACCGAATCTTAAATCCAGTCCAGACCGGACACTAGTGCACTCGGCGGAGTGTGGAAGCCGTTAGAAATTCCAATTCTGCATCAGGGCATTAGAGCACTCCAGGAACAAGTGAGCATCGATTTGGGACAAAGCCTCGTGGCATACCGTACAGCCTAGCTGATTAGCACTTAGCCATTCCGCAGACACTCCCGGAGGCTCGTTACATCTCGTTATATTATTGTGCTAATCTTAAAAACCCCAAAAAATGATATTTCGAATTCCTAACCCGCGACCAAAGACTTTACAAGTAAATAAACTCGTGTTACCTGCGAGTTTCGCGTGATATTACTCGCTTCTCCTCAACGCGTTCACTGCTCCACCGGAAACCAATCCACTACTGCCATTGACGTCAATTGGCCTCTATGACGTGCTACCGGTAACCATGGCAACCTTAAAGTGAAAGTAGCCCCATTTCGGTGCATCTGTACGTTTTTCTAAAAAATTAGTAAGCCAACGTTAACAAAAAAAGTTTTCATTTTCACCAGAATATCTAACTAATTCTTGCTAATATCTAGCAGAGCCTTACAGCGCGTTACGGCACTCAACAGACGCCTTTATCCAAAACAAATTGAGCAGGTGAGGGGCTTCGTGCAAGGGCCCATTAGATTGGTGGTGCTGAGATTTGACCTCCTGATGTAGCACCTTCAGCACTGAGTTACCACATGCCCACTATATGTGTGTCCTGCAATGTTGTATGGTTTAGAGACAGTGGCGTTGAGTAAAAGGCAGGAGGTGGAGCTGGAGGTAGCAGAACTGAAGATGTTGAGGTTTTCGTTGGGAGTGACGAGGATGGACAGGATTAGAAATGAGTTTATTAGAGGGACAGCGCATGTAGGACGTTTTGGTGACAAGGTGAGGGAGGCGAGATTGAGATGGTTTGGACATGTTCAGAGGAGGGACATGGGGTATATCAGTAGGAGAATGCTGAGGATGGAGCCACCAAAAAGGAGGAAAAGAGGAAGACCAATGAGGAGGTTAATGAATGTGGTGAGGGAAGACATGCAGGTAGTTGTTTTAAAAGAGGCTGATGTAGAGGACAGGGGGGTATGGAGACGGATGATCCACTGTGGCGACCCCTAATGGGAGAATCCGAAAGAAGAAGAAGAAAAAGATGTACTGTATATGTGTGCCTGTCCCGTGCAATTGTTTAAAAAAAGAAGGCCTGATATAAATCGATGGAATATAGTTAACTTCCTGGTGAAGGCGAAGTATTTTGGGCTGAAATATCTGTTTTTCACTGCTTGATCTTCATTACTTCAACATTCACATTTGGGAGACTTAAACAGGCTCAAACAGACCTCAGTGTTATATGTGTGTGTGAATAAGCTCCGCTTGCCTTTTAATAACAGGGATATGTAATGTCATTGCTTCATTCCGG
The DNA here is from genome assembly GCA_039877035.1 of Silurus lanzhouensis. NCBI lineage: Eukaryota > Metazoa > Chordata > Actinopteri > Siluriformes > Siluridae > Silurus > Silurus lanzhouensis. Next base: position 1,129,242 of record JBCEWE010000367.1, on the reverse strand, counting down.
GGATATTGTGCATTCGGTGTGTCACCAAATGTTTGCTCCAACATCTAGAAAAACAGCCCTGAGGCTTCTGTGGCCCTGATGACTCAGACAAAGGGAGGATTCATACACAAGAGGTTTAATGACACAAGTCTGACTACCAGGGTAAATAACACCAGTCTGGGTGTGAAACAGGTTGCAAAATGCAAATTCAGAACCACAGAAAGAGTCTATACACATGTGATCCAGAAGACAATTCAAAAAGGTACAGTGCATTCAGAAAGTACTCAGACCTCCTGCACTTTTTTTCAATGTCATTATGTTGCAGTCTGATACTACACCCGTTTTTTTTTGGTTTTTTTTCACATTAACCTTATAAAATGACTCCAGGATTTCCCTGTGCAAATCCTGAGGATACACAAAAGTATAAACGATTCATGAAAAAGCTTAGTAACCGTTTCGAACTGTTTGAGTCGACCTTTTCTCACGATGAGCTGTCTGTCTTGTAAATGTCTATATACTGTTCTGTTAGTTGTGACCACATCACTTTCTTCTCCTCTGTCAGTCATTTTGAACTGGAAAAAAACCCAAGCTATTAAATCCATAGAAATATATTTAAGTTTGGGCGGTTTGCTGCAGATGCGCTTTGAGAGCTCTGACACTTCTTCACCAAGCCACCTCAGGTCACTAATGTAAAAAAAACAAAGAACATTTGGAGGACACTTGATGAAAAAGGTGTAGCTTTGCTGGTGGTTCTTTCAACTGCAAGAGTTCTTGAGGTTTCTTGCTTGGTAGACACTGTAAGATCTTGTCCAGTCCTAAGTATGAAGGCCACTCAATAAACTTTGTAGAAACATCTCAGCAATGATTAAGAGATTTGGGAGGTACTTGAGCTCATTTCAAGTGTTGTTGGAAAGGCTCTGAATACTCATGTACATTTATTTTAGTTTTCTTATTTTAAAAAGAAATTTACAGACATTTGACTTGTTTTTTGTACAAGACTTGTTGAATTGTGTTCAATGGGTTTCTTGCTTTAGTCAGTGGCGCGCCGTGCATTTGGTACTTAGGCCTTCAGTGGGGACTTACCCGACTTAATCCACCTCTTAATACCCCCACTATCACATGGTGATTATAGAAACCATCAAAACTATACAAAAACGCAATATAACAACGTGTGGTATAACAGAGAGAGAGAGCCATGGAGGGTGAATACCATTTTACTAAAGCAAGAAACCCAGTTAAGACTCCAAACACTGGAGCCACCAACATCATCTGGAGAAGTTCAGAATCAATATTTGTCTAATGACATGACAAAAACATTAAAAATGTAAATAAATCCAACCTACTCCCCAGAGACTCATAATGTGCAGCGCTCCTCAGAGGCTGAAATCTAGTGGTTCCGCTCGTATTCACTGGTCTGGAAGTGGTGAACAAACCCTTTCCCGGGCTGAGACACACTAGCTAGCTTCAGGGTTGGCCGACCTCCTCACCATGTCTAGCTTTTCTTCTAAATGGATTTTTAAGTGTGTCTGAGACCAAATCAATTTCTTTTCCTACGTAGGCATAAAAAAGTCTAACTCAGATGTATTAATGTGTGCTACACACGGAAAAATGCTGACGCTATTTCTGGGGCAGCTAGCTACCTTGTGAGGTCAATATGAAATCTGATTGGTTAAAGAAACAGACCCGTTACTAATATTCTCTATGGTCAAAGAGCCAGCAGTACTGACTCTGAAGGCCCTGGGCAGATTAGATTGACATGGCAGCACATAGAGGCTGAAATCTGATTGGATAAATAATCTAACATCCACATACACGGACTGGAAGCAGTGCAGACGAGACAAATGCTATGAAATGAAGAGAATAAACTATTGGGAATAAATTATACAATTTCATGAAACAAATATTAGAATTTAGGTTGTAAATGTATGCTTCTGATAGGCAAAGACTTCTCTGCTGGCCCTGACCGCCCGCCACTGGCTTTAGTAATGTTATTTATTCTAACTCTTTGTGATGCAACGCTCTGTTATAGGGCATTTCTTTGTAATATTGATGGTTTCTATAGTTGTGGCATCATAATGATGGAATTAAGAGGTGGATTGGTCCATTATAAATATGTGAGGATAAAAATTCGATGAAAGATTGTAGAATAGATATTGTTGAGGTGAATTGAACACCAATAATTGAGAAATCTCAAGATTTAAAGCTTTCTATCATAGTATATCTGGTGTTTTATAATGCATGAACTTACAAAAGTAATATTTCCTTAATAGGTATGATTTATGGTGATTTATACACACTGTTGCAGTGGCAATTTGGATGTTTTGCGTACACATTTTTCCGTTTTCCTCTATTTATTTCAACATGGTAATGCATGTGCATGTGCCTCGGGCTTGGTTATTAAGGATTGAACATATTGGTGAACTAATTTTCTCTCAGAGGCTTGTAAGGTCTTCAGTGCATATCTTGATTCCTTGGTGAAGAATTTGCGCTGGAAAAATGCTTATAAACCTACTGAGCTACAGTTGCTTTTTTTTCCCCCAAAGCTTCTCCTGTAACCTCCTGTAACCTCCTCACAAGCTCAATGCCAGGTCAGATTATAGGAACAGCATCCCCGGCTATGGTTTCTTCTCAAAAACACATTTGAATTCTCATGTTCTTGGCAGCCCTAGTCACCACTCGCATGGCTTTGGATGAACTTCTATATGAACATGGGGTAGGTGAAGGAAGTCCACTTCTGCTAGTCACACTTATGGTTTTGGCTGTGGGGCAAACAAAGAACCTTTTCCAAAGCTTTTAAACGATGACTCACGCCGTTATTATGCACCGTGGATGCAGATTTTCACCCTTTGCCTCCTAAGAGTAGAGTCCTGACCTGAGTTGACTTGAAATTGAAGTAAAACCATTATTTAATTCGCTCCATCTGGATTTTCAAAACTTTAAAATGCTTATGTAAGACTTTGCTGGATCAGAAATGAATACATATTCAGTTATTCTCAATGGTCTATGCTCTTCATTTCATTGCGTTTTTTCTGCAAAAAGCAGCACATCTATGTGTAAGTTTCGTCTTGACTTTCTAACCAATCGGATTTTATCACGTCGCCATAAATGTGTACTGCTTGTGGCATAAAATAGATGAGAATTAAGCTGTTGCTTTAACCAATCAGATTGCAAATTGGCCATCTAGCAAGCGTCCAATACAATTAGCATTTTCACGTCCTTTGATTGGATGGTCAGAGAGCGCACTGGTCGGAGCCTCGCAAACCACATCTGTAGCACACTGCACAAGCGCAAATATATTCGCGTGGATTTGATAGCGGAATTTTTTCATTTCACAATGGATGACAGATGAAAAGAAGTTGATTTGGCCGCAGATACACTTACATTTACAAGGCTGTCGTTATAAGAAAACCTGGACATCGTGAGGAAAGGTCGAGCCAAAACAGTTCAAAACAAGTGTTAAGATTTTTCATGGACCCTTTTGGATTCCTGAAAAATGTGCACCAAAACACACAATTTGCCTTCATTTCAAATCCCCAGGAAATGCACTAGAATGCAGGGTCAGTTTACGAGGTAAATATCGATGCTTCTGCTGAGGATGGTGTATGTGGGCAGTGCAGCTGTAGCTACAAAGACTTGATGAATTGTGTTCTTTGGGTTTCTTGCTTTAGTAATGACATTCATTCCTACTGTATGAGATTCCTGTCTGTGATGCAGGGCTCTGTTATACTGGGTTTCTCTATAATATTGATGGTTTTTATAGACGTGGCGTCATAATGATTGTTTTAAGAGGTGGATTGATTCAGGAAGGACACCGCTGAACACCTGCGGGTGAAATATACATCCTGACACTGCAGTAAACCCCATTTAAAAGTAGCATATACCATATAATATACATTTCACAGTCACTTCTTTCGTATTTCAGCATTTGATTGGTCTGTAACAGCTTTAGCTTCCATTTTAACCCGCAGAGGTTTAAATGACATTGTTAGATTGTGGTGATTTATGAATATGTTTGTATGAGTATGTCTCTAACATAAACCAATAGTTCAGTTGCTGAATATGAATAAATACGATTAAGGATTTTTTTTATTATTATTTGTTTAATTGAGATAAGCTCTAATATCCTATATTTTTATGATTGTCTTCTATCTTTGCTCCCAATGGCATAACAGTGGGTATTAAACTGTGCGATTTTATTCAGCTGGTTTCATTTTGTGTTTTTTATTGGGTAATGTTTTCCCTAGAAAGTTTATACAGGTTTTTTTTTTTATCTTTGCTCTAAAATAATGCAGATTTTTGCACATAATTTCCACATTTGCAGGTCAAAGTACAGGCCACAAATGGTTAGGGTACACCTCAGAAAGGACCATCAAACCATTTTCTGAGAGGGTGTGAGTGAATGAGTGACTCTTGGACGCCTTCTGGTGGTCACGTGCACTTTTTTGCACTCTGTGTGTTCGAACAAAACATTTAATGCATGAATTAATTTTATTCGTATTGAGTATTTTATTTAACTCAAATGTATACTCTTGTGCCTTCTACAGAATAATGTTGCTGAAGGCACAAATTTGACGACTCAAATGAAAAATTAAACAACAAACCAGAATATATATAGACTCCATTCACCATCACCCTACTGAACTCTTCACTACACCGTTAGATCACTGTATAGACGCTGTATATTACTTCTGTACAATTGTACATACAATATTACATATAGTATTTTTTTATACCCTTTATTTTCTACACATATTGTGCCTTACATACATGTGCACTACAATATTATCTCTCTCTCTCTCTCTCTCTCTCTCTCTCTCTCTCTCTCTCTCTCTCTCTCTCTCTCTCTCATATATATATATATATATATATATATATATACACACAGTGAGGAAAATAAGTATTTGAACACCCTGCTATTTTGCAAGTTCTCCCACTTAGAAATCATGGAGGGGTCTGAAATTGTCATCGTAGGTGCATGTCCACTGTGAGAGACATAATCTAAAAGAAAATCCAGAAATCACAATGTATGATTTTTAAACTATTTATTTGTATGATACAGCTGCAAATAAGTATTTGAACACCTGAGAAAGTCAATGTTAATATTTGGTACAGTAGCCTTTGTTTGCAATTACAGAGGTCAAACGTTTCCTGTAGTTTTTCACCAGGTTTGCACACACTGCAGGAGGGATTTTGGCCCACTCCTCCACACAGATCTTCTCTGGATCAGTCAGGTTTCTGGCCTGTCGCTGAGAAACACGGAGTTTGAGCTCCCTCCAAAGATTCTCTATTGGGTTTAGGTCTGGAGACTGGCTAGGCCACGCCAGAACCTTGATATGCTTCTTACAGAGCCACTCCTTGGTTATCCTGGCTGTGTGCTTCAGGTCATTGTCATGTTGGAAGACCCAGCCTCAACCCATCTTCAATGCTCTAACTGAGGGAAGGAGGTTCTTCCCCAAAATCTCGCAATACATGACCCCGGTCATCCTCTCCTTAATACAGTGCAGTCGCCCTGTCCCATGTGCAGAAAAACACCCCCAAAGCATGATGCTACCACCCCCATGCTTCACAGTAGGGATGGTGTTCTTGGGATGGTACTCATCATTCTTCTTCCTCCAAACACGTTTAGTGGAATTATGACCCAAAAGTTCTATTTTGGTCTCATCTGACCACATGACTTTCTCCCATGACTCCTCTGGATCATCCAAATGGTCATTGGCAAACTTAAGACGTGCCTGGACATGTGCTGGTTTAAGCAGGGGAACCTTCCGTGCCATGCATGATTTCAAACCATGACATCTTAGTGTATTACCAACAGTAACCTTGGAAACGGTGGTCCCAGCTCTTTTCAGGTCATTGACCAGCTCCTCCCATGTAGTTTTGGGCTGATTTCTCACCTTCCTTAGGATCATTGAGACTCCACGAAGTGAGATCTTGCATGGAGCCCCAGTCCGAGGGAGATTGACAGTCATGTTTAGCTTCTTCCATTTTCTAATGATTGCTCCAACAGTGGACCTTTTTTCACCAAGCTGCTTGGCAATTTCCCCGTAGCTCTTTCCAGCCTTGTGGAGGTGTACAATTTTGTCTCTAGTGTCTTTGGACAGCTCTTTGGTCTTGGCCATGTTAGTAGTAGTTTTCTTACTGATTGTATGGGGTGGACAGGTGTCTTTATGCAGCTAACAACCTCAAACAGGTGCATCTAATTTAGGATAATAAATGTAGTGGAGGTGGACATTTTAAAGGCAGACTAACAGGTTTTTGAGGGTCAGAATTCTAGCTGATAGACAGGTGTTCAAATACTTATTTGCAGCTGTATCATACAAATAAATAGTTTAAAAATCATATATTGTGATTTCTGTTTTTCTTTTTAGATTATGTCTCTCACAGTGGACATGCACCTACGATGACAATTTCAGACCCCTCCATGATTTCTAAGTGGGAGAACTTGCAAAATAGCAGGGTGTTCAAATACTTATTTTCCTCACTGTATATATATATATACACACACACACATTTTATATATATATATACATACATACATACATACATACATCCTGAATATAAATATCAATATATAATTATCAAATGTTATATAATATTTCATATTTCAAGTTTTCATTAGGAGTGAAGAGGATGGACAGGATTAGAAATGAGTTTATTAGAGGGACAGCGCATGTAGGATGTTTTGGTGACAAGGTGAGGGAGGCGAGATTGAGATGGTTTGGACATGTGCATAGGAGGGACATGGAGTATATCGGTAGGAGAATACTGAGGATGGAGCCACCAGGAAGGAGGAAAAGAGGAAGACCAAGGAGGAGGTTCATGGATGTGGTGAGGGAAGACATACAGACGACACCTAACAGCTGAAGAAAAAAAAAAGATGATGAATGAAGAAGAAGACAAAAGAAGAGAGAAGAACAAGAAGAATAAGAAGAAAAACAACAACAAGAAGTAGAAGATTGAGAAGAAGAAGAACAAGAAGTAGAAGAAAAAGAGCAAGAAGTTGAAGAAGAAGAAAAAAAACAACAGGAACAAGAAGAAGAGGAAGAAGAAGAACAACAACAGCAAAAAGAACAAGAACAAAAACAAGAAGAAGAAGAACAAGAAGGAGAAGAAGAACAACAACAAAAACAACAAAAATAACAAGAAGAAGAACAAGAAGAACAAAAAGAAGAACAAGAAGAACAAGAAGAAGGACAAGAAGAAGAAGAAGGAGAAGAACAACAACAACAAGAAGAGGAAGTCCTGTAAGGTTTATACCACTGTCGACCATGTGGTGGCGACAATGAGTCCAAATGATCATTCAGGATCCGCAGCAAAACAGCACAGAAGAAGAGGAACAGGTTTCCAAGCTGTTAGAAAGATGTTCAATGAAGAGAATTAAAAAGAGATTTGAACGCGATCGCTGGTGTCAGTCCACAGGAGCAGCAGCTGGTGAGTATTTGAGAGATATACATGAAGGGTGTAATAAGAGGATTATTGATACACAGGAACAGGATTTTCAGTGTTTGTGCTGCCGCATGCACATTATACACATGATATATGATGATGTGGAGCGGCTCGAGTGCATGTTATCGCCTACAGAAGAGAAGAACGTGCAGGAAAACCCTTTAGATGCCTCCTTACCTTCTATTATAACTCTAGCACTCGGCATGTATGTCATGTAAAATCTCAAAGAAGTTTCACCCTGAAATTCATCACATTTATATGCATATTTATTTTTCATTGAACAAAAGAAAGCAAAGTTGACCATCCCACCATCTTCAACCATATACCTACCTTCTCCTGTTCTTCTTCATCCACCTGAGTTGTCCTCACACAGATCTGATACCTTTTCTTTTTCTGGTGTTTACAGGCCAGAAGATAACAGAAGGAGATATCAGCCAAAGTGAGCTGGAATTTTTATATAGGTAAGTTTTCTTATTAATTACAGGTAAAGGAGGACTTTCTCCTGATCCATTCTTCCACTCACAGGAGATGAAGGATTTGGATGGGTTGATTGAGCAGGGTATACGTGATCACGTGATACTTAAAGTGCCCAGTATAGAAAACAGAATCGCTATAGAAACCATCATTTCAACAAGTCTCCTTTCACTGGAGCCACAGCAGCTCCGCCCACATACATCAACTGATCCCAAGCACCGATATCAAGCTCATACAATCATTTTAGCATTTTTTCAGTTCATTTCCGTTTTCCTGTAGATTTCAAACAAAAGGCAGATAAACAGTTGATTAAAAACATTCAAAACTCTTTTATATTTCTGTTATAAAACTGGGCAGTTGAGAGTTAAGGGCCTCGCTCAAGGGCCCACTAATGATCATTCAATCAGAAGTCCAACATCTGACCTTTCTTTCTTTCTTTCTTTCTTTCTTTCTTTCTTTCTTTCTTTCTTTCTTTCTTTTCCCTTCCTTCATTCCTTACTTCTTTTTTTCTTTCTTTTTTCATTTCCTTTTCTTTTCCCTTCCTTCCTTTTTTCTTTCTCTCTTTTTTCTTTCTTTCTTTCTTTCTTTCTTTCTTTCTTTCTTTCTTTCTTTCTTTCTTTCTTTCTTTCTTTTCCTTTCTACCTTTCTTTCTTTCTTTCTTTTCCTTTTTACCTTTCTTTCTTTCTTTTCTTCAGATTTGAAACAAAAGGCAGATAAATCGTTGATGAAAAAGATTTAAACTCTTTTACATTTTCGTTATAGAACTGGGCATTTGAGAGTGAGGGGCCTCGCTCAAGGGCCCACTAATGATCATTTAATCAGAAGTCCAACATCTTATCTCCTGAGCTACTGCTTCCCATGTTTTCACCCACTTTTCCTCTCGACGTCCAAACACACGCCTTTTACTCCGTTTTATTTCTTTATTTAAATTTTTTAACGTTGTACAAACTGTGACCCGACAAATCTGTAATTATGTAGTAGACAAACACGTGTTCAGTAACTCAGTAACGTGTTCTTTTCACAACTGATTTGCACTTTGGTTCATGGGTGAATTTCTTTACAACATGCTGTTATAGTCGTAGAAAGGTGGAGCGACAGACCGTATATTTCTCTTCGTCTTTTTAGAGCGTCTCTGCAGGTCCACACGAACCCTGAGCTGAATCCTGATGACTCCCAGGCAGAGGTAAATAAGGTGAAGGAGCTCAGTACAGTGCAGGAGTTTTATAAACTATACATACTCCAGTCTTTCTGGGGGTTGAGTTACAGTTTCTTGATTTCTTTGGTTATTGTTCACATTTCTAAACTGGTAAAGTGGTGGGCAGTGGGCAGTGGTTACGGCTCTGGGCTCTGGGCCACTAATTAGAAGGTTTTAAGCCCCAGTATCGCTAAACTGCCACTGTTGGGGCCCCTATCCATGCCCCTAACCCTCACTTCTCTAGGAATGTTGTGCAACAAATAAAATATATCTCGGCAACCCAACCCGTGGCCCATACAGTACATGTGAAGTATGTGGGTCAGGGTATATATTAATTGACCTGGAAATTATTTTGATCAAGATCTACCGCATATGGCAAACGCCCTTATCTAGAGCGACTTACATTTCTCATTCACCTCATCAACTGAGCAGCTTTGGGTTTAAGTCCTTTCTCAGGGGCCCAGGAGTGGCAGCTTTGTGTGGCTGGGATTTAAACTCATGACCATTATATCCAAAGTCTAACTGCATTAACTGATACTACCTGCCAGTTTTCTCTCGTCTGAAATGTTTTAACCTTTACCTTCTTTGTAAGATTTTTGCAACCCGTTATTTAGCGATTATTTTTAAACGGTCGACTCCTCAATCAGTTGCCCTGGCCGAAAAACAAGCGATTTGGAATGCAGCATGTAGGAACGCATGAAGTCTCTGCTGTGTCTGCTTCCAGCCATGTGATATGAATTAATATCCTGTCAAACTAATAATTCATTACTTTCCTCTGCATGTCTTCGTGTGACCCGTCACTGATCGCACCGGAACAATGGAAACGGACTTTACTATTTACACTGGATCTAGTGAAAGTGGAGAAGGATATCTGGTACTGAGCCACGGTGCTGTGTTACAATCAGTCAGTCATAATCGTGGCAGTCGGACTGAGGCCAGGTTTGGGTTTCAGGGTCCTTCAGAGCACAGACAGGTGTCCTGTGAGCCCAGAAATGTGCAGAAGAACGTACACCGATCAGGCATAACATTATGAGCAGTGAAGTGAATGACACTGATTATCTCTTCATCGTGGCACCTGTTGGTAGGTGGGAATATATTTGGAAGCAAATGAATATTTAATAGTTGATGTGTTAGAAGAGGAAAAATGGGCAAGCGCAAAGGTTTTGAGTAAATTTGACAAACGAGTCATGACAGAACATATACAGTGCGAACTTCCCCAAGTTACAAACAAACAGTTTACACCAGTGGTCCCCAAACCCTGGGCCGCGGGCTGCCACCGGTCCGTGGGTCAATTAGTAGCGGGCCGCAAAGAAAGAATACATAACTTACATTATTTACTGTTTTATTTATTATCTGATTCTGAATGATGTTTTATTTTGGAAAATGATCGGATTCTCTTCTCCACATCTGTCTATGACTCACTCTTGATGCATGTCATGATGTCTCGGTCACATGTCTTACCTCCATCCGCTACCTTCTTAAAGGTGCTGCTCCGACCTCTAACACATAATACATTACTGCTAAATTCAAACCCCCAAGCGAGCAAAATGAACAAAAAACAACACAGTGGATTCACATTTATTATTATATTTAGAAAAACCAGTTTTTATGGTCGTATCATTTTATTATGTTGTATTTATCCGCCACACCTTAAAGGCCGGTACGTGAAAATATTGTCTGACATTAAACCGGTCTGTGGCGCAAAAAAGGTTGGGGACCGCTGGTTTACACAATCCCACTTCATTAAACTAAACCTTTTCACATGATGAGGATTATAGAGTTTTTGCTCACCGTGCTGTTGTTTCGCCTTCATCCGTAACACCATTGTGTATTCTTTATTATGTGCTTGTGCATCCTGTGGTACTTCCATCCCACACAAACTTCCAGGTACAGTTTTCTTTGTTGCGTTCCATATAAAATGTTCTCATTCCTTGAAAGACTAATCGATAATGTCATTCGTTGACAACAACTTCATTATTATTTCATTATCTATTATTATCATCGTTTTTATCGATTGGTTGATGCATCTTTTGCTAGACGACAGTCAGAGCATCTCCAAACCACTGTCTTATGTGGTGTTTCTGGTCTGCGATGGTCAGAATATATCAAAAGTGCTCCAAGGAAGGAACAGTGGTGAACCGGCGACAGGTTCATGTGCAGCCAAGGCTCAGTGGTTCACGTGGGGAGTAAAGACCAACAGACGAGCTTCTGTAGCTCAAATTGTTGAAGAAGTTAATGCTGTTAATGCAGAACTGTTTTAGCAGAAAAGGGGGATTAACACAATATTAGGCAGGTGGTCATAATGTTATGCCTAAAAGGTGTACATATACACTTAAGTTTTAGAACACCTCCATTTTTCCAGTGCAGTCTGAAATTAACCCTAGAACATGTGAGAAATTGGACATAATTTAGAATTCATGAAATCATTTTGTTTGACAAATTTTTTACTCTTCAAAGGCAAGCCACCAGATTTGGCATTCTTTTTGCAAAGAATATCTAATATCATATGGAAAGTTCTTCCCAACACTGCAGATGTTCCTACAAATGGGTTACACTTGTAGCGTGCTTTCAGGCCAAACCAGCTCGATGTGGGTTTAAATCTGGGGACCATGCTGGGAATTTCATGATTTGTGGCCTACAATGTAATTCTTTTCTGCTACAGTAGTTTTGACCCAGCCTGGAGGTATGTTTGGGCCCATTATTCTGCTTGAGGATAAAGCCATTACCAAAGAGGCATATACCAGAGGGTATTTCATGGTGCTGCAAAATGTTCGTTTAGTAGTGTTGGTGTTGCGCATGTAGATCGCTTTGCTTTCACCCATCTGTCCAGGTAATCCCAAACCGGATCAATTGAGGTTTAAATCTGGAGACCATGCTGGGAATTTCATGATTTGAAACCTACTACCAAAATTCCCGGACTATTAAACGCACCCAAATATAAGCCGCACGTACTGATTTTGACAAAGATTTTTATTTTGAACATAAATAAGCCGCAGGTGTTTACACTGAAACTAATGAAATTTACACAGGCTTTAATGTAAGACAGTGTCTGTTACACGGCTTGTATCTAAACAGTAGCCTACCAAGAAAGTCATAGTTCACTGTCTTCCTCCTTCCTTTCACAACAATTTCTCTCGAGAGTTTATCTTTTGGCATCGCGTGCGTTTAAAAATCACCATCGGTGAATCTTTTCTCCCGATCCCGTGCAGCTCAGAACACAGGTGAAGTGCGTTTTTTCATGCCCGGTTGTTTTCAGCGTGACGAATGATTCGCATTTCCTGTAGACAGTCCGAGTGAGCGGCAGGTCAAACGTCAGAGGAACCTCATCCATATTTATGATGTGGTGCGGCCCGATATAGTGGGAGTGCATCTGATTTAATATAAAGAGTTTCTTTGGTTCACCCTAAACAGTTCGGCAATTTCATTGGTCTAATGTTGTGGGGCTCAGTTTTTTTGGCTTGAAGTTTGTGAAACCGGGAAAAACCCAGGAAAAATCCATAAATTAGCCGCTTCATTGTTTAAGTCGCAGAGTTCAAAGCGTGGGAAAAAAGTACCGGCTTATAGTCCGGAAAATACAGTATGTAATTCTTTCCTGTAATTTTAGTTTAGGCCCAGCCTGGAGGTATGTTCTGGGTCAATATCTTGCTGTAGTATGAATCCCTGACCAACAAGGTATAAACCAGAGGGTATTGCATGGTACTGCAAGATGCTGTGATAGTAGTGTTGGTGTTGCTTTGCTTTCACCCCTCTGTCCAGTCCAGGCTAAAACACCTGGATGGATCGAAATTCTGGAAACCGTGCTGGGTATTTAATGATTCGAAGCCTACTATTCCAGAGGTGCCCGGTAGCTCGTCCAGTTTATCAAATGTCAAAAGTAGTTCTCTAATACTTTCCCTTTCAACGGTGCGAATGGAAACCTTTGCGATATACTTAGAAACGGCTGGCAAATGGGCCCACGGTTTTACTGTTTCATTTCTACTTGGTGCTTTTTGCAAAAGCCCTGATGATGGATGGCTGACTTGGCTCTTTGCTGACCATCAGTAAAGCTATTTTTGGTTCTGTTTTCGCAGCATCATCAGGGTGGTGCGTACGCAAAGGTACAAACAGGATTGTCATTCGAGACTCTCTTACTTGACACAACTTTGGGCGCAAAGTTTGCAGATAGCTTGAGTAATGTCAACGTGAGGTTTTTCTTTATTTGCAGAATTATGGACAAGGAGTCAAATTTCTGTCACGCCATCTCCCGAAATAAAAAGAAATTCAAATTAAGTAAATTATTTAATAAGTAAAATATGTAGACGAGTAAATAAATTAGTTGAAAAATGAATAACTACGTTCAGAAATTACTGAACGATAGTATCGTGCATCGGCGATCTGAAAATTAAGTATATTGCCCAACGCTATCTTGCTTGCGTGCAGGTGAAATAGCTACACTTAATCAAATGACTTTCTCAAGTTTGCTTAAGGCGTTTGCGACTTCTCCGTCTCCGCTCACCGTCTCCAGTTCCCAAATTAGCAAAGGCCCCGTGGTGTGTTGTGGTGACTTTTGAAATCCCTTTAACAATTCATGAGTTGCACCTTGCAAGACTTGAGTAGGGTCCTGATACCGTCTCGGATGTCTTGAGGGCATTTTCCCTCGAGGAAATTAATTCGGTGCCGAGTTACATCGGCCTCGTGTCCCCTAGTGTTCGTAATGGAAATCCTATAGGGAAGAAATTTCTAAAATATTTAGAGCTTGTTTTTTTTTTGCTGCACTTGTTAGAGAAACTTGCCCTCGTTTCTGGCGGCATGTTTTATTTTTTTTTCGCTGTGATTAGAATGAGACGAACTTTTAATGAAGCTGATGCTTTCGCTTCTTTTGAAAAGGATCAGGACGTCCTGGTGCAGGGACGCTGCAGTGTCTGAGCTCTGAAGATGGAAGGTGTTCTCTTGCTTGCGTTTAGATGATCAGCAGACAACTTAAGGTTCTTTTTTAATGGAAGACAAGGAATAAAATCCAGGTAAGAGTAATTCTAGGTTGAGTTGCATGTGTTCGAAATGAGTCCTAATTTAGTCACCTTTCTGCTTTATGCTCAGTTGTTTGTGACCCTGTCGATTTCCTAACACTGCATTGCACGTGGTTATATTGTATAACGTGTGATGGAGCAAGGATTCATCATGTGTATTTGTCTTTTTTTCAGGAAGGGAGATGCACAGCTGGAGGTGTTATTTCTCGAGGCTCATGCGTCTCTCAGTACGCTGGTTCCGCCTGTGTCCCCATCAGAGACAAGGCAAGCATTCCCGTTCCATCCGGCAGCTCTGGAGTTATCGAAAAGTCCTTTTAAACTCGCTCTACTTCAACATCCTCACCAACTGGGACACGGTGCTCGACTCGATTTTTGAACCCATTTACTGGTTGGTGGACAACCTGACCCGCTGGTTTGGGGTGGTGAGTAGGATGAAATGATTTGTAGCTCTGATTGACCAATAATCAGTATATATATATATATATTAGGTATGTAATCGTATACAATGTTCACAGTTTGGTACCTAAGTTTTTAAGTCATTGTTCAGTCGGTTAAATTTTTTGGTAGGTTATGGGGAAAGTAATGTAATAAATGTAAAATTGCTTGACTTTATTTTATTAACGCAGTTTATTACTATTAAAATTTGTTATCAGTTAAAATTTTTTAAAACAAATTTAAATAAAATGCCTGCTTGGTTATTTCATATATCAAATACTATTTTGTAATATTTTATGAAAAATAAAATCAAATTAATATAAGATTTATCCGAATAGGGTTAGAGCTCTATAGCAGGAGATCTTCCACATCGTTCAAATCATGGAGAGCAGATCTTCATAGAGCTAGCTGGTTTTGTGCACTTTGTGCGTCATGCCGGAACAGGTTTGGGTGAAGTGAAGGGAAATTATAATGCTAAGTATCAAAAAGACGTCCGATACAATTGTGTGCATCCAAGTTTGTGGTAACAGTTTGGAAAAGAACCGCTGGGTGTCCCAATATTTATTTATTTTTCTTTTATGAAGGTTTTTGTGTGCCTGGTGATCTCCCTGACCAGTTCTGTCGTGCTGATCGTCTACCTCTGCGTCCTGCCGCTGATCGTACACACTTACCCGACACACTGGGTCCTCTGGCACCTCTGCTATGGCCACTGGAATTTTGTGAATGTCGTGTTTCACTACTACAGGGCCGTCACCACATCGCCTGGAAATTCTCCTCAGGTGCCTTATTCGTTCGGTTCCCTTTTTCGACTTATCAACCCTCAGATATTAATTACTTTTACTTCTTGCTGTACTGACCTCGTGCGATTTCAGGAGAAGGCCGATTTTCCAACCGTGACGATCTGTAAGAAGTGCATTGTTCCCAAACCGGCAAGGACGCACCACTGCAGCATCTGCAACACGTAAGAGGGTTGATCGCATTCAATTATGTGTAACAGAAAGCGCTGTCCGTGGTACCGCTATCAACAGGACATTGTGTTATCATGTAATGTGATCATTTTTTTTTTTTCCTCCATTGTCATGATAAAGATGATGATCTGTTTTTTCACAGGTGTGTCTTAAAAATGGACCATCACTGTCGTATCCTTTTATTGGCCTTTATTTATTTATTTATTTATTTATTTTTAAAACAATCTTCAAGGTGACAAGGGAAAAGGGGACATTTTGGAATTAGAAGTTGCAAACCCCGGGGCGTCTGGGAAATCGTTCGGAACCAGTGCGAGCTTGTTTCAAACACTTTTGCGTTTAGTTATCGCCGTCGGGGTTCCCACTCTTCTTAAAAGTACTTTAATTTTAGACACATTGTTCAGGAATTAAGGAAAGTACGTGTGAAAACTGGTAATATTCTGGTAGTAAGGAAGAGATGTTATTATTTTAATTTTGCTAAAAGTTAGCATTTCATCGTATCCATACAGACTCCTTTTTTTTACTGACAAGATTAAAGCACCATTTTACTGAACCAAATTGATTTTAAATATAATTCAAGCACTTTTATGGACAGTCACTCGCCATCATGCAGTCCTGACACCGACCATAGTTTATCAGGTTGATTCAGTCCAGTGAACTCATTCGCATTTTTGCTGCCACCTATTTTCGCGAGTGTACGATATCATTGACAATAATCTAGAGCGCAAATATAAACCATAATTTATTGAAAAGGCTTTTCCATTTTAGTAGGAGTAAGACAGAGTACATGTGTGTGAATGAGAGGGAGGGCAGTGGAGTGGTGCAGTTGCAGGGTGGAGAAGGTGGAGTTGTTCAGGTACCTGGGGTCAACAGTGCAACGTAATGGAGAGTGTGTTAGAGAAGGGAAGAAAAGAGAGCAGGCAGGTAGAGATGGATTGAAAGAGGCAGATGTAGAGGACAGAGTAGTGTGGAGACATTGATCCGCTGTGATGACCCCTAATGGGAGCAGCCGAAAGAAGAAGTTGTTTGAATATTACCAGTATGAACTCATTGACTTCACTGGATTAAATTCAATTCCTTTGAACACGACTGCCAAATTTATTAAACCTACACATTTAAAACATCATTATTACTCTTTAATGTAAATGTTAAGTGTAAGTGAAATGTTAAGTTCTGTAAGAGGTCGTTCATGACACTATATACATGCTGTTGAGGGGTAATTAATATTAAGTAAAAGGTGCTTTATAGTAAGGACTTGAACCCTGCACCATTATTGTAAAAGGCTTTTAAGGCGAACGCTCCACTCCTCCAGTATAACTAATGGCAAATGAGTTCGCACTGATTCCAAAAGATCCAGCTTCAGGGTCGCCAAACCCCTAGTTCTGAGATTTTCCCATTTCTCTGCGCCACAATGTATTTCTCAATTTGAACCTTATAGACTGAAGTTTTATCCTTGACCCGTGTGTCTTACAGCCTGGTTAAATAACTGCGTGGGCCACTTCAACCACCGCTACTTCTTTTCCTTTTGCCTTTATATGACCATGGGCTGCATCTACTGTAGCATCAGCGCCAAAGACATGTTCTTAGACGCTTACAATGCTATCGAGGTAGGCAAAAAGAACAGTCAATCATGTCTGCAGTTCTAGTTTTAAATGTACAGTCTCTTGTTGTGAATGAACTTGTCTAAGTTAAGGTTCAATATGATTTAACAATAAGTAAGAGACTGGGCAAAAATGGCATTCATGGAAGAGTTCCAAGGCAAAAGAGGCTGCTGACCAAAACAGAACACAAAACATCTCTGTTATCCCTAAGACTTTTGTGGACTAATGAGACAATAGTTTTTAACCCTACATTACATTTATGAATGAATCATTGTAGACATCTTTTTATCATCTAATGCATCTTCTTCATTTTTTTTATTTTTTCATTTTTATAAATATAAGAGCTATTATCAGACTCCTCCACCTTATTTCACTTCTGAGGAGAAGTTTTTCCATAAGAGCCTCCTTTACCTCTGGGTGCTGACCAGGTAAGTCCGGCATGACATCCGTTACTTGCTGTTAATTACATTTGATACACATGTAATTTTAAAAACGGACTTTCATGGCTCTAGCTCGGTGGCCGTCGCCTTGGGAGGCCTGACCATCTGGCACGCTGTCCTGATCACCAGAGGAGAGACGAGCGTGGAGAGACACATAAACCGTAAAGAGAGGAAACGCCGGAAGCAGATCGGAAAGGTGGGCGCTTTTCTGCTTTCTAGGAATCGGCGACGTGCTCGGCTTTCTTTTACATCTGTATGACTCAACTATAAGTGCATGGTTTCACAGAGAAACCAAGGAAGCTGAGTGAACATGGTCATACCAAGAATGGAACTATAATGTAATGAATGGACATTCGGTGTCGCCCAGATCCAGTCTGGTTCCTTTAAGGTGTCCTCCTCGTATCGCGAATGACCGCTGAATCTTAGGGATAAACTTCTAGGAGCTAATAAATGCTGCTAAAATTGACCATCTGTTTCATACCAAATTGCTACTCAAATAAAATCACGCTCTTTTTGCGCAGGCTTTCAGGAATCCGTATCATCAAGGAGCAATAAATAACTGGAAAATCCTATTCGGTGTGGAGAAATCAAGGTACAGGTCCATTTTTCTGTTCTGAAATGTTTATTTCTGTTTAAACTGTAGCTACTGTATTTCAATAGAGGTTGACTAAAGGTACTTGCAAAAAATAAAAATAAAAACCTTACACTCCATAACATAACATATAGTACTGAACTGAGTTATATAATTTTACTAAATGGAATAAATATTTAGGAAAATAAGACATTCAAACTGAAACAAAAAGTAACTCTTCAAATAAATATAAACAGTACATCTAAAATAAATAAATATAAAGCACTTCAAATAACAAAATTTCAACTTAAAGCTAGAAACTTGAACTAGAACATTAAGTCCTGTTACGGAACTGCAATCGTTTGAAGTATAACATGCTCCGGTTCTAGTTCTATTTTAATATTCAAAGTTAAGACGCCTCAAATTATAATGAAGAAAGCAGAACTGGTGTGCACAGTGTTCAGTGATTCGCCTCTAGAGGCCAATCTCGTACCATATAACGCAACCCGGAAAAACTATCAGTATGGATTTTTGCAATCAATGCTAATTTTTTCTGGGCTGATTTAATTGCCAAAACCAATGAATCGGTCAACCTCTATTTTTTTTTTGTTTTGTTTAAATACACCGTCTTTCACTTCTACAGTCACTGGATAACGCGAGTGCTGCTCCCTTCCAGCCATCCTCCGCACGGTGACGGGATAACATGGGACTGTCCTCCACACAAACACCAGGCCATGGACACCATTTAACGTTTTGTTAATAAACCGGTTTCAAGCCAGCAGATTTCCGTCGAGCCTGTATAGAGATTCGGGGCTTGTTTTTCTTTGCACATCGTTAACTACATTCGAGACCTATGAAATGTCTGTGATCTTCTCTTTATAGTTTTGACTAGTGCAGGTGTGATTAGTACAGCAGGATTGAGTTGTTGGAGGCAATTCACATGTTGCTTGAATTGGATCGATGTTAGAAACCAGGTGATTGCCTGCTACAGTGGCCAATGAGCTCTTTCTAATAGTTATTGATTGAAGGCTATGAAGGATTCTTCTCAAACGCCAGGGAACGTCTCAAAATCACTAAAACTGTTGCAAGACGACTGGCAGGATGTTTTTTAAAACCTACCAGAACTTTGTCACCATAGCGATCTAGCCGTCTCCGTACCACCCTGTCCTCTACTGTCTCTTTCAAACTGACCATCTGCACGTCTTCCATCACCACATCCATAAACCTGCTCCTCGGCCTTCTTTTTCCTCCGTCCAAGGCATTTTTTTCTACCGCTTTTTCTACCCCATGTCTCTCCTTTGCACATGACCAAACCATCTCAACCATCTTAGAAACATTCCCTTTCACTCTTGATACCGTTCTCTCCCAGATGCCTCCTGCTCCATCAACTTCACTTTTTTCTTCACTCCTCCAACACACTCCATCACTTTGCGTAGTTGAACCCCAGGGAACCCGTTTTTTGCAGACATCAGACTTTCCCATGGAGGAAACACGTTCTCGCATCTCAGCCATCAATACCAAGATGTCGCTTCAAGACGTCATCCCATGTGTGGTTTAAGCGTAGGAAACTCTTAGCATATCCTGGACATAGTTTGCATGTCTGCATGGACAGGAAATCGGGTGGATTTCATTCATACGTACAGTGTTAGAAGTAAGTCCTCGAGCATCACATGGGGGTCTGAAAAACGCGTATAAAACATGTCCAACTCAGAAATTACATAAGTAAAGGTCCTGCATAGACGCCTACATCAGTGAATTATTCTATAAGAGGCTTCATGTAGAACCCTTTTTGACTAAACACTCCGATGAGGTTCTGGTCGTCGTTCCTGAAGAACATATAAATGTTTTTCTGTTACTCCAAGAATGTTTAACCAGCATGAGCTTTCTTTAGAACTCGTTTTAGTTAACTTAAGAAACATGAGTTATCCAAAGAAGCATTGAAGAAACCTTAAAGAACATTCAAGGAACCGAGGAAGAATAAATTTTTAATTTTTTTAGAGTTTTCTATTTCAGCTCTGTTTAGAGCATGTTTCTCTCGGAGTGTCTCTCCTACAACTAGGGAACTTGGGAATACATTTAGTGTTTTTTTTTCTCCCACAGAAAGAAATACATGAACATGCTCCATATTTTTTTTTTTTTTAAATACAAGTGTCCAGCTAATGAAAGATGTAAATTATATCCATCATGCTGAGATGAAACATTTCATCATAGCTTGTTGCTATGATGACAACTTCTTCAGGATGAGCGTCGAAAAACCAATCTAATCGTCCCGATAAAATCTTTCTAACTGAGCAAGCGCAAGAACGAAGGCATATGGTGGAGTCTTGGATGTCGGTGACTGACTGGATGTGCCAAAGCCTTACTCCAAATTGACTCTGGGTGGAACTTTTGTTTTTGTGCAATATTTTCTGCAAAACATCGCAACCTTTTGTATTTTAATTGAAGAAACATTTCTGCTTGTGCATTAGGACATTAAGGAAGATAAATAACGTGTCCCCGCACAGATTTTATAGTATTTGGTATATAGTATTTTATTAGTATTCGATAAACATCATCATCAAACCGAGAAAATTCAGATGAGGATCAGTGACTTCTGAGACTGAAATCTGACAGCATTTTATTAAACATCGAAAAAAAAGAAAGGGGGTCATTGTGAATTTAAATGATAGAAGAGCTGTGCCAGTGTAGTCAAGCGGTTTTGTACATTTCCCACCTTCTTTTCAATAATAAATCACGTTTTCAAGCAGGTTTGAGTGTCTTTTCTGAGAGCCATGTCCACACTTGGAAACGCAGATTTTCAACGTAAAACGCAGCTTTTTGAAAACGATCTCCAAAGTGGATACATTTAAAAACGCCGTTTTCGCGTCGGTGTGTGAAAACGGACGCTTTCGAAAACAAGGACTTGTTTTTATCCACGTGACGTTCGAAAGTGGAAAGTACACAAACGGCAGGCGAAAATGACGCGAATCGTCTTTTGCTCATGCGCAGTACAGGGACGTTCAACATTTTCAGACGTTTCAGTGTCGATGAGCAACTTTTGTGAAACGATCGAAAACGAAGTCTGGATGAGGAGCGTTTTTGTTTAGACGTTTTGTTTGTTTTGAATTCACTCGGATTTGTGTAGAAGTATCCTGAGTCCGCAGATTTCATATCGATTCTTCAACTAAAAATCGAGAGATGGCGAAACAAAATGTGGGAACAGTCTTTTATGTTTTTTTGAGACACCTGCATTTTTTTTCTGTTTTGGTAAAAGGCAAAAAAACAAAACATTAATTGGACAGTGAATGAGTGAGTGGAAGAAAGTTCTGTGGAGTCCAAATGGGACATATTTTTTTGTATAATAGAATTTATTTTGATCAGGTATTTAGTACACATCAAACTTATGGTTCAGCGGGATGTTTCAGATGAGAATCGGTGATTTTTGAGACTTTAATCCGACAGCATTTAAACATTAAACAGCAAAAAAAATTAAGAAATTTAAAAAAATAAGAAAGTTCTGAAGTCCAGATAGGACATTTTCATTCAGACTGCCCCCAGTCAAACATGGTGGCGGAAGCTTAATATTTTGGGGTTGTTTTGGAGCAGGGAAGGTTGAAGTCACAATGTTTTGAATGAATTGAATGAATTGAAACTGACTTCAGCTTGCAACAAGATGACGAAGCAAACAAAGCGTACGTCTGATCTCTGTAAGCGTTATTTAGAGTCGTCTGGAGTGTTATGTATCATGGAATGGCCTGGACAGTCACTGCACCTAAATCCTATTGAACTGCTCTGGGATAAACTGGATTGTAAAGAAATCTCCACCTGGTGAAGAACATCTTTGTTGAGTTTTACAAGAGGCATGTTTGGAGAAAAGAACTGTCCAGGTGCTGAAAGTGTGTAAAGCTGTTCTTCATGCAAAAGGAGGATTTTTCAATGCAAATAAAGTCGGGACATTTACAGTATAGATTTGTTTGGTCAAAGTAAATCTTTACAGCGTTACATTATCGAGTACATTGAATAGAAACAAAAGTAACATGCAGGTGTCTCTCGCAAACCATACAAAAGTAGAATAATGGGATTTAATTCCATTTTACACATTTATAAAGAGATTTATTAACCTTCGAATACTGTCCACTTTATCCTTGGCATTAGTTTTGCTGTGAGGCCTGAGTGAAATGAAACGAATGACAAATCGAACACTGCAGGATTGAGAACATTTTAAAATCTGGAAATCATTGATGATAGAAAAAAAAATCATTTAGGCAGCTTTTACACTTGGTCATGTTTTTTTTACAACACAATCATATCTCTAATAAACACGGACAGAATGCAGCACTTTTTAGAAGGTTCATCCATCTATTGTTTTGGGGGTCTGCTAACATTTGAAGTGTCAAATGATGTCAAAAATTCTATTTATATTTTTTTGTTCGACCATTCAGGCAAATATTGATTTATGCAAAAAAAAAAAAGAGGACAAACTTTGCCTTTGTATCAACTGAAGATAATGCACCACAACTCCGTCTTGGTCAGGATGAGGATTTTATATATACAGTGCACTTTATGTATACAGTGCTGTGTTAACATTTTACTTCATTTTATAATTAATAATTCTATTTTTATTAATACATTTCATTATTTGAACATAATTCCCTATAAGTTTTTTGGTCTGTGAGAGACTGGAAAAAATCTGCTAAACAAATTAGTTATGTGGCAAATGCAATTTTCTTTCTCTCTCTCTCTCTCTCTCTCTCTCTCTCTCTCTCTCTCTCTCTCTATATATATATATATAAAATGTGTGTGTGTGTGTGTGTGTGTGTATACACACACATGTATACACTCTGGAAACTTTTCAATGCCATCTCATATAATCATACATGAGGTGGCATTGAAAGGTTTCGAGACTACTGTAGTTTTGGAACACCAACAGATGGCAGCACAAGGCCGTACACAGTAGTTGGTGGTAGCTTTGTGTTTAATGCATTGCACTTTGAATCACGAAA
This sequence comes from Silurus lanzhouensis, assembly GCA_039877035.1. NCBI lineage: Eukaryota > Metazoa > Chordata > Actinopteri > Siluriformes > Siluridae > Silurus > Silurus lanzhouensis. The sequence goes on along the minus strand of JBCEWE010000367.1, from coordinate 1,106,148 downwards.
TGTCATGAGTTCAAATACCAGCCACACCAAGCAGCCAATCCTGGGCACCTAAGCAATGCCCCTTAACCCCATAGTTGCTCAGTTGTATGATTGAGATAAATGTAAGTCACTCTGGATAAGGGCGTCTGCCAAATGCCATCAATGTAAACGTCACAGGGAGCCTTCGTAAGTCAGTGTGCCAGAAGACGTCCTGTGTACATCAGCTGTGCGACTGGTGCTATTCTGACCACACCGAGTGGAGTTTCTCGCCGGAGTGATCTCACTTCAGCACTCACCCTACTTGCCAGATTTGGCTCCTGCATACTTCGCCCTCTTTCCATAGATGATCCAGCTCAAAGGTTGCCATGTTGACGCCGTTGTGGCGATCCAGAAGGTGCTTGACACAATTTGAAAAGAAAACTTCCAGGACATATTCAGGAAGAATGCTAGGAGCACTGTCTTGCTATGCAAAGGGGACTATTTTGAAGGTGATGGTGTGTGAACATAGACAAATAAAGTACTTTTTTGTAAACAGAGCTAGCTTCAAAACAGACCGAGATTAAAACTAGTCCTAGAGTATTACTGGAATTCTGGGATGCATGAGATGGAAATATACCCTGTGACTTGAATGCCAGTTCAGTCGGAGACATGATGCTTGTAAATTCATTCTTGGGGCCATTTAGAAAAGCTAGTCAATTACCAGCATGTTTTATTTTCTCCTGAACCACTGAAGGAAAAAAAAAAATATGAAAAAAAAAATCAACACGGACATGAAGCATGTCAAACTCCACCCAGACACCTGAGATCAGGAGCAAATCAGGGACCCCCCTGTTTTAATTCAGCAATATAAACAGTGTGTGTTTAGAAGCTCATCCTCATCTCTTGCACTTCCTTTAAAGCTACAGCGAAGGCCAGCTAACTCTTTTTTTACCAGATATTATCTTTATTTAATAATTCTAATAAATCTCTAGTAGATCAGAAGCTAAACAGTCAGTAATAAGGACAGATGAGTGTGTCATGGTTACAGTGTGGAAATAAAAAAAAATAAAACATGCCTCATGTGAAAGTAGCCTTCTGAATATTTTCAATCATTTGCATGAATTCTTTTTTCCACATCATACATGAAATCATTAACACAAAAAAAAAAAGAAGTTTGTATCTATCTAAATCGTGAACCAGGTTTAGAATTCAGCCCCCGGATTTGCTGCTCAGGTTAAAAAAAAAAGGGCATCTGAAAGCTCCATCCAAGTGCATTATTTCAGTACATTCCTCTTCATGTAGTCCTAAACAGGACCAGCTGACCTCCTTTGCGTTGTGCGTCTTAAGAGCGACTTGGTGTGACGTCATAAATGAGTAGAATGGTGGTGGAAGAGACTGTGGGTGGACAGGTGATCTTCCTCACCTTATCTTCCTCCTGGACTCCCTAACAAAAACCTGCAACATAAACATACACTCATACACGAGTTTCACCCTGGGATCAAAACAATTCGATCAGTCTGTCTATCCATCTACATCCATATCTATCTGTTTGTATGTCTGTCTGTGTCTATCCAATTTATCTATTTCTCCATCCATCTTTCATTCCCCTTCCATCCATCCATCCATAGCTCTCTTCATCCATTGCCCCCTCTCTCTCTCTTTCCATCCATCTTTCTTTCCATTGCCCCATCCATCTCTTTCCATTGCCCCATCCCATCCATCCATCCATCTCTTTCCATTGCCCCATCCATCCATCTCTCTTTTTCCATTGCCCCATCCATCCATCCATCCATCCATCCCTCTCTCCCTCTTTCCATTGCCCCATCCCATCCATCCATCTTTCTCTCCATTGCCCCATCCATCCATCTATCCCTCCCTCTTTCCATTGCCCCATCCATCCATCCCTCCCTCCCTCTTTCCATTGCCCCATCCCATCCATCCATCTCTCTCTCCATTGCCCCATCCATCCATCCATCCATTTCTTTCCATTGCTCCATCCATCCATCCATCCATCCATCCATCCATCCATCCATCCATCTCTTTCCATTGCCCCTATCCATCTCTCTTTCCATTGCCCCATCCATCCATCTATCCATCCATGCATCCATTGCCCCATCCAGCCATCGATATATTTGATCCATCCATCCCTCTATGTATCTTTCCATTGCCCCATCCATCCATCGATCAATCCATTCACCCATCCATTTGGACACCCGACTTTCTCAGCCAAACCTGCTCCTGCATGACGATGCCCCTGTGCATAAAACCAGCTCCATAAAGAAATGGGATGAATGTGAACACTGACTGAACCCCAGGCCTCCTCACCTACATCAGTACCTGACTTTACTAACACCCTTGTGTTCTACACAAATTTCCACAAGATCCAGAATAACATCTTCCCAAGTAAGTAGAGCGTATTATAACAGCAGATGGGGACTAAATCTGATGCGCAGGTGTCCACATACTTTTGTCCAGTAATGTACTGTAATAAATACGCACCATTCGCTGCGTGCCGCCACCGCCTCCTTCCTCACCAGTCTCTTCTTGTCGTCCAGCGGCCGAGCGAGACTTTTCAGCACCCTGGGACGGAAAGGCAGCACCTGCAGAAGCACCATTGGAGAGCGTTCAAAAGTCAAAGCAGTTCTAAAGCTGTATATGTGCACAAAGGTCAGAATTTGAGTCTTACCATGTGACTAGGCAGGCGGGAGAGGGCGTGGACGCAGCGCAGGGCAGCCATCCTCACTTTCTGTAACAGAGTTATTTCCACATCAGCACAAAAAAGATTTTAAATCATTCAGGAATGATTGGAGTCACTCAAATGAAAGAGTAGAATGGAGTACCATAGCAGGGCTGGTGGTGAGAGCGAGCAGGCGGGTGAACAGAGCCTCCAGCTGCGTGCTGAGAGTCGGTGGAGGCTCCATTATCAGTGGCTGAAAGCAGGAGAGAGTGGAGAGCTGCACTGCATCATCAGGACACGTCAGTGCTTCCAAAAGCAGGGGCAGCAACTGGGCAACAACAACAAAAAAAAACAACAATACAGTGGGTTTAAAAAAAAGACTTAAAACTAAAACCTCTGTTTTACAGATATAATTGCTAATATATGCACTAAATGGACAAAAGTCTGTGGACACCTGACCATGTGCTGATTTTTGAGCATCCTCTTTTACATTAAGTCCTTTTTTGCTTTTAGAATAACCTCCACTTTTGTTTTTTTTTTCCACTGGCAAACATTTGAGTATTTCTTCCCAAGGGACAATACTATAGATATCAAACGTGTGTGTGTGTATATATATATATAAGATACAAGTTTCATTTCTATAGTATTGTATGATGTATATTAGAATAGTAAATGTGCACCTTGTATAGCAGTACAGATTTACTAACTTGACATCAAGCCATTTTCAAAATAACTGGCAACCCAAAGTGAGTACACCCTAAGTAATTACAGCTGTACATCATGTACCCATGCAAAACAACATGTCCATGTTTTGTCTGCTTTACAGGACCATACACACGTGTATTTTTTATTAGAGCAGTTCAAATTTGGTGCTTTGAGTTCCATTCTCTCATACTGACAACGTGTCTAAGAGCATGAACTACTGGAAGCATGTCCTGTGTGGTGATGCCCTGGTGAGGAGCATCAAGAAAATTGGGTCTTGCCTACAGTCAAGCATGGTGGTGGTATCATTATGGTCCGGGGCTGCATGAGTGCTGTTGGTACTGGGGAGCTGCGGTTCATTGAAGGAAACGGATTCCAACATGTACTGTGACATTCTGAAGCAGAACACGATGCCCTCTCCTCTGAAACCGATGTTGAGAAATTTTCCAACATAATAACGACCCCAAACACACCTCCAAGATGACAACTGCCTTGCTGAGGAAGCTGAAGGTGAAGGAGTGGCCAAGTATGTCTCCAGACCTGAGCCCTATTGAGGGCCTGTGGGGCTCCTCAAGCAAAAGGTGAATGAGACATCAAGAAGACCTCCAGAAGAGGATCCCAGCAACAACCTGTGCAGCTCTGGTGAATTCCACGTTTAGGAGGATTAAGGCAGTGCTACATAATAGTGCTCACATAATATTGACACTTTGGACACAGTTTTCGCATGTTCACTGAGGGTGTACTCACTTTTGTTGCCAGTTATTTAGACAATAATGGCTGAACGTTGAGTCATTTTTCAGACTGCACATTTACTACTCTTCATGTCCAAGTTTCATTTCTATAGTATTGTCCCTTGAGAAGAAATACTCAAATGTTTGCTGAAATATGAGGGGTGCACTCACTTTTGTGAGATACTGCCTCTGGCTGTCTTTATGGAAACCGTTTGAAGAAGTAGCACATATGACTGGAAAAGTCAGGTGTCCCTACACTACATGGTTATATATTGTATGTTATTAGGACCAGGACTGTGATTATGAGCAGATCGATGTTAGTAATGAAGCTCATGTCCCAGCAGACTGATCTACTCACAGCAGGAAGCTCGGTGAGTTGCACTTGTCTGGGCAGATTGTTGACCAGGTGAGACAGGGCCTTTAGAAACACTGATCTCTTCTCTGAAAAAGTGACGGAAAGCGTTATTAGATACGCCGTGACGATCGAGCGGTGCTTGAGGTTTACTGTAATAAGTGACATGTAGACACCTAGCTCTGCGCTGTTGAAGCCTTGTACAAGTTTAGCCGAGTTCTCGGTAAAGAATCGCTGGCGGTACATGATGCGTACGTCGGCGTGACAGCTACGGTTTAGCACGTCTGGAGAATCGGTCATGAGCAGTGAGAAACCGTCCGCTGCCTGAGAACCTAACTGGTCATCGTTTAGAAGGCCGAAGAGCTGAAAGAGACAAGGTGGTGTTCGGTATTAAAATGATACACACAAGAATACCCACAAAACTCTTCATGTAAAATGTTTTCAATACAGAACTCTTTCTATTATATTTAGGGCAGAAAAAGTGAAGGTTTAAAAGCAAAACCTGGTCAGGCACAGTGCCTGGACCCCTAATTACCATGCTTATAAGGGCACATTGTTAAGTGCATTTTAGAAATCTGTACATCTCCTAAAACAGGGGGTCTTTATTTCTTTTTCTGCAACAAACATTGTGCATTGAATGGCATCCGGTTACATGATCAGGTTAAAAAAAAATGCTACACATTAAGTTTTTTTTAACTGTTAAAAGCTGTGCAAACGGTCACTTTAACCGACTTTGGAGCTCTGTTTCTTATTACATTATGTTCGATCCTTTTCAAGATTTCAGTGTTTTTTTTTTATTCAATTCCCCCAAAACAAGTTGTTTCCTGTTATCCTTTCTTTACAGCAGCTGTAATGCCGTTGTTCCCTCTCTTTAGAATTCCCAATTTAAAGAAACATCTTTACCGCAAACTCGCACCGACACTGGAGACTCCTTCCATCTATGTTAAATTAAATCCCCTTTTCAAAAACGTTCCCTGTAATCATAGGTGAAACTTTTTTTCTTTGTAAATTAACGCTTATTTTTATATGCTTTCTAGATTTTGTAGAGCATAGTCCCCATAAATTGTCCCTATGAGAGATTTCCCATCTAATCCAATGTTTGACACGGGCAAAAATAAAATGAAGATTTTAAAACAAAACCATAAAAACTTCTTTCAATTGCAGTGCCTGGCCCCCTAGTTACTAGGCGTGTAAGGGCGCATCTTGATGCCAAAATGTGGCATCATATATTGTACAAACCTGCGATTCATATCATGGAAATCTGAACATCTCCTAAAACAGGGGTCTTTATTATTTTCCAAAATAGGGCTGATGTGGCAGGTTTTAGTTATCAGCCTGTGAGATCTGTAATTGTGAAGTCAAAAAGCTCCTGACTGCGAAAACCACTGTGCAACATCTGGGCACATGACCATGTTTAAAAAATTTTCTTAACAATCAAAGACGGTCGCTTTAACAGACTTTGGAACTCTATTACAGAGCGCATTACATTTCAATCACTTTCAAAGTCACAAATCAAAAAATGTGTTTATTCGATAATTTCTTGTGAAATTTCCCAAAAAACGAGTTATTTCCCGTTATCGCTTTATAGCAGTGTAAAGTCATTTGCATCTCTCTTGAAGTTTGATACATTTCCAATTTAAAAGGCAACATATTTACCACAAACTCATACAGACACTGAAAACTCCTTCCACTAACGTTAATTAAAATCTCCTTAATAATTACCCCATCTTAAAGGTAAAACTTTTCTTTGTATAACAATTTTTATTTAAATATGATTATATAGAGCAGTCGCCATTTTAGTCCTACAAGTCATTACAAATATTTTCCATCTGATTTAGTGTTTGACGCAGGCAGAAAATAAAAGAAAAGATTTTTAAAACAAAACCAAAAAGCTCCTGACTACAACAAGCACTGAGTATATAATGACATCTGGTTACATGACGTTATAACGGTTTAAAAGTGCTACGCTTCGGTAGTTTTTCAACAATGCCAAAAGCTGTGAAAATCGGTCACTTTAACCATCTTTGGAGCTCCGTTTCTATTACAGAGCTTATTGCGTTTCGATCGCTTTTAAAGTCCGCAGATAATAAACCTAGTTTATTCAATCAAACGTTTTTTGATGCAGAGCATTTTCTATTCAACATCCTCAACATTTTTCAATTCTTTATTTTGCACTGTTTATGATCCTGTTAAAAAGATTTTCAGCCATTATTTTACTCAAATTGTGTTGCAGGAAAGGGATGGAAATCGTGGAACCTGAATTTGACAGAATTACACACTGCTGGTCAAGTTGACTGAATTCAAACTCGTACTGAAATCCAAAATTGAAAAAAAAAAAAAGACTAAGGACGCAAATCTCTTCATGAGTTTAAGATAAAAAATAACCTACCTTATCAGTCAGGACCGGTGACAGAGGATGGTAGCGCAGAAGCAAAGCCTTGGTCACCTACATAATAAGGAAAAATTTAATAGTGTTAATTCCCATTAGGGATCCTACAGGTCATAGAATTTCTGGAATAAAATGGAATTTTAAATGGTTTATTTCAGGCAGAGAAAGTCAGGGAATTTTATATTTTGTTTGTCCAAGTCATGAAATATCAGGGATTTTTGTTTATGTACTGTTCTGGATTCCAAACGGTGCTGGAAACCCCTTCGGATTCTTTTCAATATCAGATAAATCTTCAATTGAATTTGGGTTACAATGTGAAGGATTCAGTCTGAGGCCATGCTCAGCTATAAGCATTTGGAGGAGTCTTTTATTTTCAGTGAAATCCCAATCAATCAATCAATCAATCCCATCAACATGAACAGTTTCCTTTCATGTCCTTTCATTATCCAATCAAACTCAAAAGATCTCCTCCGCATGGGCTCAGATAAGAAAACTTGTCCAAGAAGGGAAAAGCCTGTCAGAAGTGGGACTCGAACCCTGAACGCAGCACCTGAGACCGCTCGGCCAACCCGACCGCTAGACCGTGAGGCCTCTTGCCTTGGTGATCATGTCCAAGCCATTTGGTGAACATGCAAAAGTAACTACACTAATGGAACCCTTGCCGTGAGTATTTGTAATGTATAAAACGTGATACGTTGAGGAGCAGAGTTACTGTTACCACCTCCAAGTTTCACTGTCCTAGAACACGACACCCTGAAGGATTTTCATTGCTCTTCTCCCACAACATTCTGCCAGCGGGATCTATTTCTTTTGAAAGACACTTCATCTATTGTAAAGTCCAAAAACCCAAAGAGTGAAACAACCATTGTGCATTGGACAACATCTGGTTAAATGACCTCGTTATGATCGTTAAAAGGTGCTACAGTGCTGTAGACTTGTAATCATCAAAGGCTGTGTAAATCGGTCACTTTAATCCACTTTGGAGCTCTGATTCTATTAGGTTTTGGTCGCCCACGTTCAAAGTCTGCAGATCAGAAGCTTAATTTCAAGGACTTTTTTGGGGTAATTTTTTGTGATATTACACTAAAACAACTTAAGTTATTAAGTAATCTGTAACACTTACATTATAGCGGCTATAAAGCCACCCGTTCACACACACTCGAATTAGAAACTTTCCAAATTGAAATCGGCATCGCTGCCATGGACTCGTACTGACACTGGAGACTCGTCAATGATGGAACTTTTACTTTGTAAAATAACATTTATTTTAATCTAGATCATGTAGACTATATGCTACTAAAATCTCCATAAATTGTACCAATGAATTATTACTACTAAAACTTTATTGGATTAATTAATAAAACATGATTCACACCAGTCAGGATTATGGACAACTTCTGACTGCTCCAATTTGAGATTTCTAGACAACTGTGGTACAGCAGAAATTCATGAATACGAATTTGGACTTTCTGTGCCACTTGATGAGGATGGGTTCCTCTTAAGGTTTCTTCTTTATACCATCTCTGAGTTTTTTCTCACCGTTGTCACCACTAGGTCGCTCATTAGGGACAAACTCATAGGCACTAAACAATTGTATTGAATTAAATTAATACAACAAGGAAACCTGTAATATACATGGAATCTTGGGAGTTTCTTTTTTTTTTTTTTTTTACCCAGATTAATAAGGTGAAGGCTTGAACTCGCTGTGAAGATGATTCGCATTCTAACGTCGCACTTATTCTGCTCAACGTCTTCTCCAGAACAGCATCCAGGGCTGGGCCTAAACACACAAAACCCAAGCTACATTCAGTTCCAAATCACAATACAGCCACTATACAGACCAATAAAATGAAGTCTCAGCTTTAAATACACTCGGAGGTCAAAAGTTTGTGGACACATGACCATAAGATTCTGTTTGAACATCTACATATAGTCCCTATTTCCCGTTATAAAAACATCTTCTGGGAAGATGTTTCAGAGATTTTGTGAAGATCAATAGATTTTTTTCAAAGCTTTTTAGTAAAGTCAGGTACTGATGTAGGCATGAAGGTGAGGAGGCCCTGGTTTCAGTCAGCGTGAATAACGTGTTTAAGAGGTTTTGAGATCTATAGCAGGAGATCTTCCACTCCAACCCATGGAAAGCACATCTTCACAGAGCTGGCTCTCAAAATTTCATCTACGGTATATACAATTGCGTACCTCCAACCTTTGTGCGAACAGTTTGAGAAAGATACATATTGCTGGGAAAATTGAGGGTCCCAAAACTTTTGTCCATAGAGTGTATTTCACTTCAGCTTTTTTCCCCCCACACCTGCTGCTCTCTTGTTGATCAGGCTGGCGAAACATTTCGCAGCAGACGTGTAGGAGAACGGGTGAGTACATGTGAAGATCAGCTCCTCCAACTGCACCAAAAGTCTGCCCAGGTCAGGAATGTCCACCTTCCATAGGAAAAAAAAAAAGCTATAATACACCACAATATGTATTTGGACTCATGAGAAGGAATTAAGTGTTTTTGATATGAACTTGCCTGTTGTGAAAGGGAACACACACAGGCCATGAGCAAACACACCAGCTGTGACTGGGACCAACCGTCTGACCGGCTCTGAGAGGAAACATCACAAGAACAGGCTCGTTCTTACCGTACGAATGTTTACAAGTAAAAGACACAAGACGCACAAAACGGGCAGCTTTCTGGATTTTCCAGCCATGTTGGGTCCCCGCTTTACACTCAATAAATGTTAACTATACCACAGGCTTAAGTACAGGGTCTCTGGGTTACTGATCGGAAGGTTTGGGGGTTCAAGCATCGAGCTTCGCCAAGCTGCCAATCTTGGGCCCTTGAACAAGGCCCTTCTTCTGTGCATCAAGGGGGTGTATCATGGCTGACCCCGGCTTCCTAACATCGCTGAGATACAATATATTTACGCACGCGCGCGCGCACACACACACACACACACACACACACACACACACACACACACACACACACACACACACACACAGTGTGGAGGCAGCTTGGTGGTGCAGGGAATTAAAATCACGACCTTCTGATCAACATCTTACCCACTGAGCTACCACCCCTCTCAACATACAAACGTGTGAGGGACGTATTGTGCGAGACAGGAATACGAGTAAAAAGGGAGCTGGGTGTCTTACCTCGAGGAGCTGAATATTGGAAGGGTAGGCATTTTCGGGCAGCCAAGAGACGTCTCCGTCTAAGAAAAGGGACACGGCCTGAGCTGCCATTCGAGTAGCAGGTCTAGAAAGAACAGAGGGTTGTTTTCATTCAGAACATTCAGATCTTCTTGACCTTTATTATTTATTATATTTTTAAGTCACTATTAGAAGTAAAAGATGGCTCTGTATATAATTATATGAAAAGTTGATGTTATATGCCAGGGGTTCCTAAAACTAGGTCCCTTGCACTCCCACATTTGGAAAGGCTCTCTGAACAATGCCAGAGACATATTTTAAAAGTTGAATTGTAAATATATTTTTTACTAAAAATCATATCTGTATTTGATGATAAAGGTTGGCTTTCAAACTATAATTTCCTGTAGTTATTAACGTAGCCCAATTCTTTTTAAATTTACCCACAAACTAACAGAGTGGTACATTCAGAATAACATTCGATCGTGATTGAGCAGCTTTAAATAAATACAGTTAAAATCATAAAATCTTCACAGTAACAAAAAATATCCAGGACGATGTCTTTTTGCACACTGACTAATGAAGGTCGGTGCTCCCAGTGACTGTGCGTGCAGCCTCGTGCTGCCATCTGTTGGCGTGTTACAAAACTTGTCTCAAAACCTTTTGATTGCACCTCGTAAATAAATTTCAAATCATAAAAAAAATTGTAATCTAATAATAATACTGGTAATAATGCTGTAATTCTGGTAGTCACTCTAATTTTCTGTTACAGACCGACCCCTATTAAAGAAAGAAAAGATTATGTGGTGCTCAGAGAAAAAAGTTTGAAGACCCCTGTTATATGCCACCTTTTCAAGTCACCCCCACAGAGTTCCTCCCAGAGGTCCCAGAGTTCTTCTTTAGATTGACAATCGTCTTTTACCTCTAAGAATTCAGATCTGGACTCAACTTCAACTCAATCAATCAACTTCCAATCAGGCACAGAATGGAATGATGAACTTAAACCTGTCTGTTTATTTCCGCACTCATATTCCCATCAATTCGGAACAGCACTGGCAGAAATGCAGCCCCAAACCGAAACACAACCTCCACCAGGTATTACTAAAAGCTACAAGGACTCATTTTCCATCTCTCTCATCATCCAAATTATCTCAAAACCTTGGATTCGTCACTCTATTATACTCTTTTATACTGATTTTCATTCTAGTATTTGTGAGTGTTTGTATCTCTCGGCTCTTTCACCCTGTTCTGCTTCTGAAAAAGTGGTTTCTTGGCTGCTCCCCTTAAAAACCCTGCAACCAAAATACATTCCAGATCAAACTAAGGGTCAGCCTGGCATTCCGATGAAGCTGCCACATGCTAACACGTGCTAATACACCTCTATTAAAGAAGAGAAATGAAGAAGCTTGAGCAAAATGTAGTGTTTCCCTGACCTTCCAAACCCTTTTTATGGCCGTCCTGGTTTTTTTAAATAGCTGGAATGCCATATCTTTGCAAGCTGCATATTGACTACTTTAAAATATATTCTAATTTCATTTCTAATAGTATTGTCCCTTGAGAACATACTGTATACAGTGGTCCCCTCGGGGGTTACGTTCTAAGACCCCAGCGAGTTCTGGACGAATTTTGGACGCAGCCCCTAGGTACCTCAGTGAATTCATCTAGACATGATGTCACTTTATAAATGTAATAGTGTACAGTGTTTGACCAAATACATAGTTTAAAATGTTATTCCTAACGTTCCTGAAAGTTCGGTCCCCCTGTGGATTCCTGCAAATTTTAAGATAATAATAACGATTATTATGATCGAACTTTCTATAGATTGTTCATCCATAAAGTCTGCATGGCTCGAGATTGAGCCGAAGTCAAAAATACTATCTGTACAGAATAATAGATCATTTCAGTTTTTTTTTTGTTGGTTTTTTTTTATAAACTCGCTGCAGATGTCGGAAAGCTTTCTGTCTTTTCACACATGCCTGGCTGATTTGCCTACTGCGGTACTTGTGGGAGGGTGTGTGTGGTTTTCCTGTTGTCTGAGCGACTTACGCTGGCTGTAATGCTGCACAAGCAGTGCTTATGACAGGAACTAGAGCGGAGAGCACGGCCTCTTCAGTGAGGGGACTAGAGCACTTCTGACCTGCAATAAAGGTGGAAAAAAGCGTGCATTAGTATGCATTGTTTTGTGCACTGTATATTTAGTTTTCTTTTTTTTTTTCTTTCTTGTCCGTGTTGTACGTGCTAAGGTTGATGGAAAAAAAACAAAAAAAAAACCAACATCTGTTAATCAGATGTTGAACCAGCTAAACAGATGTTCAGCAAAAAAAACAAACAAAAAAAACCTGCTTAACACACTCTTAGCATCCGGACACAGCATTTCACTAGATTCCTTTCTTGTTCATCCCAGAACAGTTCAATAGGATTTGGGTGCGGTGACTGAGCACCACTGGGCCCCTAAGCAAGGCCCTTAACCACATAGCTGCTCAGATGCATGAGTGAGATAAATGGTTTCCCTCAATCCGTTAATCTGTTTGTGGTCAGGTTTTACGCTCCTTAATGTTTGCATGGACGGGTGAAGTACGTACTGTGCACAGCTGCGTGCAGGGACAGGCTCATTAACCGCGGAATGACGGTGGCGTGGAAAAAGTCGGCAATTTCCACCGTGTGATGCGTTTCCTCCGCGATCCTCCACAGACCTCGACACGCCCAAATCACCTCCTCGGCCGAGAACCCGCTGCTACCTGCACACAGCGAGGCGGGGAATCGAGTTCAGCTTTAAGACATTACCAAAAAAATAAAGCACAGATTATAGAACACTTTTTCTTAGTGGTTAAGGCATTTGGCTTCTAAGGTTGTGTGTTTAAATCCCAGTCACACCAAGGGGCTGCCACTCATGGGCCCCTAAGCAAGGCTCTTAACCCCATAGCTGCTCAGTTGTATAAATGAAATAAATGTAAGTCGCTCTGGATGAACATGTCTGCCAAATGCCGTAAGTATTTACATAAGCATTTCTCATCCAGAGCGTTTTACAACTGAACAGGGCTCAGCAGTGGCAGGTCCTTGGTGTGGCTTGGATCTGAACTCGTGACCTTCCAATCCAAAGTCCAACGACTTAACGACCGAGCTTCCATCTCTAAAGAAAGGCATGTATGAGCGCGATCCAAATAAAACTGAACTGTGTACCTTTGTGTGCAGCAGCTAAAACCTGCAGCAGTACTGGCACGCTCTCCTGCACCAGACTTATCCGTAGGGAGACGGAGGCGAGGGCCGTCACGCTGCGCTCCCGTGCCGCCGCTCTGCTTCGGATCCGAGCCGGAGAAGCATCTTCTTCGGCCATGGGCTCTGCAGAGAGAAGAGTGTATTTCAGACACTTTAAAGTTAAATCAAGTCCGAAATCAAAACCGAACCTACCTGTGAAGATTTCATCCTTCAGCCGAGGAACCATTCGGGAAGCGAAGAGAGCCGGATGAAGACGAGCCAGAGATCCCGCGCAGTCCGTTACCGCGGAACTAGAATGAACACGACGGAAGGACATGATGTTTAGTTTGAACGAGAAGTGAGAAACGTGACCGGTTTTCAGATGCTACCTGACTTGGGCGTCGTTCTCTTCTACAACAAGCCTGGTCAGGTGCTCCACTGCTATTTCCATGTCCGCCTCCGTTAACAGGCCTTGGGAAAGAATAAAAAACGATAAAGAAATTATTAAAAAGGAAAAAGAAAAACATATGACGTCACACACGCATATACAGGGCTGTTGAAACTAACGCGTTAATAACATGTCAATACATTAATTTGAACGGCTCTCATTTTATTAACGTGGGATTAATGCAGCACACGTTTCTGTTTGACTATTTTGATAAAAAAATATAAATGAATAAATATGAGGTGAAATTAAAACCTTCACCGCAACACGCATTTATTCACGATGATCTTTCTGCTACAAAAATCTCAAACAGCTCCAAACAGTGAACTATAAATTAAATAAATATTTAAAAAAAATTTGTTCATGTGTGCGTGTGTGCGAGTGTGTGTGTGCGAGTGTGTGTGCGCGAGTGTATTGCAGCCACCCACCAGACTGCTTGCCCAGTGTGGCGAGGACCTTCATAGCAGTGACCTGAAGCGCTGCATTAGACTCTGCCAAAGCGGAAAACACCACGTTGCAGAGAGACTTTTGGAAGGGGAGCAGCACGTTGTCCTCTGAGAAGGTTTCAAAGAGAAGCAAAGGACAGAAGAACCAAGAAAATACCTCAGCATTGACAATGGTCAAGTCAAGTTTATTTGTATAGCGCTTTTCACAACAGACATTGTCTTAAAGCAGCTTTACAGAAATCAACAGTCAAGGTGAATGGTGTGCATTTATCCCTGATGAGCAGCCGTGGCGACAATGTTGTAATGGTGTTTATAACATGACTGACTGACTGACTGACTATCTATCTATCCATATTTAATTATCTCTCTCTCTCTCTCTCTCTCTCTCTCTCTCTCTCTTTCTATACTCATATCACTATCAATCTCTCTATTTATATTCATATATATATATATATATATATATATATATATCTATCTATATTCATATCTATCTTTCCATATGTCTGTCTTCATATCACTATCTCTCTTTCTATCTATCTTCATATCCATCTCTCTTCATATCCATTCATCTTCATGTCTGTCTGTCTGTTTATATTCATGTCTGTCTGTCTCCATACTGAGTCTGAGCATGTTGAATTAACACACCTCGTTCTGCAGGCCGGCTGCTCACTGTGGGCTGGATGAAGCCCTGCAACACCTCCAACAGAGTGCGCCGATGAGCACACTACACACACACACACACACACACACACACACACACACACACACACACACACACACACACACACACACACACACACACACACACACACACACACACACACGACAATCAGAAATACATTAACATTGACTTTTTCATGCTTACTTGAAGGACTTCACATAAGAGTCGGATGCTACAGGTGTAACCTGTTCTCCGTTAGATTTCGGAATGAAATGTAACATCTGGTGTTAATAAAGACCAAGTGAAACTAAACTGATACAGCTGCATTAAGCTCATGCATTAGGGATGAGATTCAGTGATTCACATGAGAGCATATGTGTGAACGTTAGCGATGTGGTGCATCGATTAAAAAAAGTGTGCATCAGAGACAAGTTGGCATTTAACATATTTGCATCGGTAAAAAATATTATAAAAAAAAATGTATGCATATATATAATTATTAGATGTGCTACACTTTTATTATTTCTAAAGTGACCAATAATTTGTGAACAATATTTGATATGTAGAATGATTTCTACTACAGAGACCGAGGCGTGTCCTGAGAGACACACAGAACACAGATTAACATGGCAGAGGTAGAGCTGCATCTTCATGGAGACAGAACAGGAAAAGAATATCTGGATATATTTATTTATTTTATTGTTTGCACTACAAAGGCCTGTTTGTGAAAGGGTCATGCTTTAGAAGTCAGAAGGTACTCAAGAAACCAAAGGAAACTATCAGCACCGCATTAAATTGCAGAGCATCATAATGTTTTCCAGTGAATGGTATTGTGTTGAATCAAATCGAAATTGAAATGGGGGTGAAGTGTATCGCGTTTTGCTATGCATCTCGATGCGAATCTTATCTGCCTTGGTTATGGAGATGCGCATCCCTATCGTGCAGATGTGAGGAACCTGACCTGAGTTCTGGAGTTGTACTGCTCAAACAGTGCGGGCAGCACGGCTGCAGTCACAATGAGGCTTGACCTGTAGGAGGCGCCGCTTGCAGCCTGGAGCAGCTTGGCGCTGGGCCACACCAGCTTCAGGTCCGGCTCACACAGATGGTGCTGACAGTCTGAAACACAAGGAGAGAGGGTCTTGGTCAACCTAAATAAATACTGTATATATATATATATATATATATATATATATATATATATATATATATATATATATATATATATATATATATATTTTTTTTTTTTACATAATATATAAACGAATAATTAATTGATTATACATCCAATAATTTGTTGTATTTATTAATACATATTCGAATCATGTTTTAACTATACTTAATGTTCTAATTCATTATTATTACTGTGATATATTTCTAAGCCTGGCATTGCAGGGTTAGAGGTTTGGAAATGGCTGGAAGGGTGTATTTATTGTGTTATTTTAAATACAGTGCTGTAAAAAAAACTAAATCAAAAAGTATTTGCCCCCCTCCTGATTTTTTATAATTTTTTCTCCCACATTTGTCACAGTTAAATCATTGAGCAAACTATATAAAATATAATACACAATGGTAACTTGAATAAATCCAAAATGCAGTTTTTAAATGCTGATTTCACTTATTACGAGGAAAAAAGCTGCCCAAACCTGCCTATGTGATAAAGTTATTGCCCCCTATCCCTAATTACTTGTAAACTGGAGTCTTTCTTTGCAGAAATGTTTTCATTTAGCCACATTGGAGGGTTTTCCTAGCATGAACGCTCTGTTCAAACATTCCAATCAGCTTTAAGTCCAGACTTTGATGAGGTCACTCCAAAACCATCATTAAACTTCATTTAATTTATTTTTGAGCCATTCAGAGATGGACTTGTTGCTGTGCTCCCGATCATTGTCCTGCTGCGTAACCTTAAATGCTCTTAGGTTTGAAAGTCATGGACTGATGGCCAGACATTGTAAGTGGTACAGCGTAAAATTCAAGGTTCTATCAATTCTGGCAAGCCGTACATGTCCTGAGGCTGCACAGCATCCCCAGACCATTACACTACCACCACCGTGTTTCAATATTGGTTTAATGTTATTTTTATGAAAGGTGTTAATTTTACACCAGATGTTCCAAATAGTCACATCAGTCCACAAAAGTCTTAGGAATGATCAAGATGTTTTTTGGCAAAAAAACAAAACAAAAAAAACAAAAACAAGCCTTTGTTATCTTTTTTTGTCAGTGCTCTTTTAGTATATAATCAATTAAGTATTAAATAAGTAATTTTAATTCATTAATCAATTATTATGATAATTGTTTATTACTATCAATTTAATTAATTATAATATAATCAACTTATAGATAGATAGATAGATAGATAGATAGATAGATAGATAGATAGATAGATAGATAGATAGATAGATAGATAGATAGGACTAATAAATATATATTTTTTTTATATTTCCCTCATTCAAATACAGCACCACTGAAAGAAGAGAATGCTTGTTTTTAGGAAATCTTCTACCACATCACAGCAAATTTGTGGGGCCTTTTTTGGGCCTGAGACCTTCACTGAACCTGGTACCTTTGAGGACGAGCTCCAGGAACATCTGCAGTGCATCTCCCGAGTTTGATGTGAGGACTGTGCGAGCCAGACAGGATGTGATGGCCCCGAGAGCAGCGAGACCTGCTGACTCGACTTTCTCGCTCGCCGTCTGGAAAACCTGCAGAACGAAAATGCTTCAGTGTCAGAATGCAGCCAAAAGCTCCAACAGGGAACACTGTAAAATGATAAATAATGTGCAAGTCAAAGTCACCGAAAGCTGGTATAATAACAATAGGCCATCGGCATAAATAGTTTTTCCGGCTTCTGGTCTGCTGTCATTACAAGAGTGGCCTCTAGAGGTGAATCACTGACACTAGGTGCTGTTTGGTTTAACACACAAGACTGCACGCTGCACGGAGATCGCTATATAATATTTATTATCTATAATTATGTAATTATTTTTATTCATTAAAATATTCAGAATTATTTAATTTACCACATTTTCAGAATTCAGTACTGATTTTTTTAATGTTTTTTATTAAAGATCAGTACTATTTTACATAAAGTGTTTTTTTTTTTTATCCAGTATCCATTTTAAAAACTATAGATTATCAGCAAGTAAAATCCAACGTAGCTTTCAGTATCAGTTAAATTGGTCGACTTCTACTGGGAAGGTCAGAGTAAATGTGCGGATTTATTAGAAAAACTATTTACTGGTTCTCGTTTCGAAGTTTTTATTCAATTTAACACATCAGGAAGTGATTTATACTCTTAAGGGGGAAAATCCTATTTTTGGGAAACACAATAACATGAGGATTTAAGCCCTTAACCTTGTGCTGGTATAAAAAAATAATCAGCATTGTAGATCAGAAGGAACCAGAGCTCCTGTTAACAGCCTGTAGTTTATTTCCGTCCAATAGCAACCGGTTCCATATTTGTTTCCTCTTCCAACGCATTCATTTGCCAAAACTAAAGTATTTATTCCAGAAATCAGGTATGTTATAAACTCTATAGAGCACCATCCTCTCCAAGTATTTTTAATCAATAAATTAATTAAATAATTAACAAATAGATAAAAAAACCCAAAAAACTAAGCCTTGGAAACTTTCAAAAAAGCCAAACAAACATCTCAAGGAAACTGGGAATAACCATTAATACCTTAAGACAGATCCTGAATCCTTACTCATCAATAATCTAAGGCCCTGTTCACACTAATACATTTTAGTTTGAAAACAAACATTTTTCTTTTCGTTTCGGGTTTTCGTCCACACGGAGACGCTGTTTCCAGTCGATGGAATTGTAGCTTTTTGAAAGCGCTTTTCGAAGTGAATAAATGTAGCTGATGACACGTTTTTAGTCATGTGACGGCGCCTTTCCTCGAAATTGCTGCAAAGTTTCAAAGAGCCGGAAAGGAAATAAAGGTCAGGCATGAAATGGCACGGGACGAAGAGTCTTACCTTTTGCTCATGCGCGGTACAGGGATGTGATCGTTCTCAGACGATTGAATGTGGATGGCGACTTTTGGGCAATGAGTGAAAACGAAAGTGTGGACGCGGAACGCTTTTAGAGGAAAACGGCGTTTTCTAAATACATTCGTATTCGTGTCGACGTCGCCTCGTACAGTATTCTGGTCAGTCAATTCTCAGGACAGGACATTGAACTGCTGTCCGAACAACCATCCAAACCATTTGAATACTGACAGGGAATGACATACGTGACAATATTTGCCTATCTGGCAACAACATAAACAAGCAGCAATAAAGCCTGACCTCTCGGCGTATGGAGGACCAGAGGCCTGGGAGGAACTCAGCCAGCTCTTTGTGTCCGTATACAGGACCACAAGCCGCCTAGAAGGAGAAGGAACACGATTAGCTTCATAAACATTTTTCCATCTCTGACCTTGCACTCAAAAGCCGGTCATAGTGGAAGTGTGAATGATGGTTTACCAGCGTTTTCAGCGAGTCCACCTTGGCATCCTGGACTTCCGAGTCAAGTTTCTCGATAAGTAATGGCACCAGGAACTGTTGGAGGGAAAGATGCAAATAGGTAAAACAGCAAGCAACAAATGTGCTCTTAGAATGGTTTGAATAGGGAAATTAGCGCCACTGCTATGAGTGTCATACAATGTAAAAACAGGATGAAGAGCGTTATTTCTTCTTGGAAGACCTGCACGTGGCCAAGGTCTGATATGTGAAGGAAGTGTGAAACTTCTAAACCATGGCTTCGATGTAACAAATTCCAATAACTACACAAACCCCCTGATGTAATTGCATCATATAGCATTGTGTTGGATCAATTTCGAAATCTGTAGCGGCTTCATATGTTTCTTAATTGTATCATATCGTTGGCTATGCATCAAGATATATAAAGTGACATAATGTCTAGATGAATTCACTGAGGTACCATTGGCATATTTTCGGAACTCGCTCTAAAAGCAACACATTTAGAGCATTATTAATGGGTAAAGATACCAGCGGCTGTGAAATGTGTGGAAACACTGGGTCTTTAATGGTTTTTAAGACGCATTCATGTTCTTTGTGTTTTGGTAAAATGCAAAAACATGCCTTGTTTCAAGACAAACCTCTGCGAATCGCGCCGTGCCTGTTAGAACGGCCCGGAGAGCCAGGATGAGGTCCTCCTGCGTGATGCCGTGAGGGTTGTTGGCTGGCTGAAGACAACATGAAGAACAGGAGAAAACGAGGGTTATTAAGTTCCTTTTGGGGCTTTAAGGTATTTATACCCCACAGCAGTTAACAATCCATTACTACTGAAAACTATTCATTCATTAAGATTCATTAAGGTTAAGCGACTGCTCAAGGACATCAAACATGGAGGAGGAGGTGGGAGCTCAGTGGTTAAGGTATTGGATTGGAAGGTCATAAATTCAAATCCCAGCACCACCACCAGCTACCACTACAGGGCCCATGAGCGAGACCCTGCTCAGGTGTAAGTCGCTCTGCCAAATGCCATAAATGTAAAATTCCAACAATTTGTTACTGTGCTTGAAAGCGAAGCTGAAATTCGACGTACAGGTGTGAAGTCGACCGGGAAGTAGCAGGACGTGACTTCAAAGAGCTCTTCTGTAAACTGGTCTGAGGGGGAGAGAAGGAATAAAGAATGAGTCAGAGACATCTGCTGACGCTAAACAAGCTGCCAAACACAAAAGCCTGCCAATGGGGCATTACTTCATCTCATCTGACCAAGTATCCATACTAGGGTTGCAAAGGGGCAGAACATTTTTTTGGTAAATTTTCTGAAACTTTTTTCATCTGGGGAATTTAAGAGACGTTCCAATTTGGAATATTTATACACACAAAAAAATAAATGTTTTTTTTATTTTTTTACTTTGATTTAATTCTTAGTATCATTTTGTTTGCAAAAAATCTTACACACGGCACAAGGAAGTTTTAAACATACATTTATGTAATTTACGCGAATACTCGCCAAGATGTGCATTATGGAGGAGAACACAGTGTGTGTGTATGGGGCGTGGCCAGTGTGTAGGGGGCGTGACCAGTGCGTGTAGGAGGCGTGGCCTCGGTGGCCCTGCAGTAAGTGTGCTGTGTGCATGCGAATGATGAATGTGCAGGATAGAAATAAAAATCCGGTTTAATTACCCTGCAAGATTTTCTTTTCCAACTTATTAAGTTCCCCGTTATTGGCTACGCTGCAATTGTGTAAATTCCCAGTTTAGTCCCGTGGAAAGTTTCCAGTTTACAACAGACCAAACATTTGTACTACAATCGGAGATCGTTTGAATATGAGTGATTGAGTGTCTACGAATCTGGACTCACTGAGGTCATAACCCCTGTGGATGATGTTTCTGGCGATCTGGAAAACCAGCAGGAGGTTGCGAGGATCTCGTTCTCCATCCATGGCCTGCACAAATCCGAACACAAAGTCCGGACCCAAACCCTTCAGCTCTGCAGAATTGGGACAGTGTGACAGAATTACAGTGGATCAATGAGCAGATGAAACTCTTTCACTTTGCCTCCAGCCATTAAACTCTTAACGACAAGAAAAAAAAACAAGAATATATACGTTTAAAATGATTTATACAGGGTGCTGAAATTCCCTTAGTGCTGCACTTACACTAAAAAGCATTCTTATAAAAGCCTTTTACAGCGAACACTCATTGTGCACCACCCCACTGCTCCATTATATCTAGGAGCAAGGGGTTTAATGAGCTCGCACTCGTTCCGAACGATGTCCCGCCGCCCCAAAATCACCAGCTCTTAGTTCCAAAATTTCCCGTTTCACAGCTCCTCCCTGTATTTCCACATAGTTTTACAATAAAAACCTCAATTTCACTTTCTCTAATAATTCCGTAGTAATCAGGTATTTCGCTAGTTCTCCTAGATTATAATAAAACAACCAACCAATTACAGCAATCCGATGACGTATTTAGAAATTAAATGAAAAATACCAATAATAATATTTATCATCATCATTATTAATGCTATTACGCTCATTATTACGAAGCTGATGATTATTATCGTAATTACTGATAATATAATTACAAGAATTCTTACTATGGTCATAATTACATATAAATAATAACTGGGATGATTTTTGTATAATTTTTACTATTATTGTTTATTTTTTTTGTGTATTAAAAATAAGTCGAAAATTGGATCGTTTACATTTGAATTATTATTAATGCTATGCTTATTATTATGAAAATCTGTTGGTCTCTCGGCTTATTTACATTAATAAGGCGATAAAGACCAGCCCGACCAATCAGATCTGAGATCCGAGATCTGGGATCTTTCTTGTACAGGTGGACATTAAGGCTAACATTGGTGGTGTGTCGTTATGCTTGTACTTCCTGTCACTGTTTAGGTTCCAAGACAAGAAGACTGCAATCTATCTGTCGGTCGGGATATACACGAAACAACCGTCATGAATCTTGTACGAGTTTTTTTTTTTTTTTTTTAATCGATACAGTATCGGCAAATGAAATATCGCAATGCTTAAGTGCATCAATATTTTCTTACACCCCTACACATAAGTAGTCCTTACCTTTTTCCCTCGAATCCATGAGGCTGATGAGGATGTTATAGACATATGAGCGCTCTTTCAACATCAAGGACTGTTGAAATGAAGGAAAGGAGAAGAAAGTTGGCATATAACAGAATAATAAGAATTGGTGTATTTGGTGAGAATGATTTGATCCATATATTGGATGTGAATTCACCTGAACATGAACATCCTGGAAGAGGGCTTTTAGAATAGATACTGCTGCACCCGGAGGCAGCGCTGCGCACTTCGCCTGGAGGAACATCAACGTTTCAGTTCCACTCATTAACATTTATGAACGTTCTGGAGCAGCCGAAACTTTCAGCGTTATTATCGTAATCTTTAAGTCACATGGAGAGAAAAAACTTCCAAAAAGAACCTGCATTGCCTTGTAAAGTCATCTACAGGCTTACCAGAGCTGCGAGTCCGTGGAGGACGTGCGGCGTGATCGCATAGTGATCCTTCAGCCTGTTCTCGTAGAACGCTACCAGGACCTTCACTGTGCAGAGGATTGAAGACGTTACTCTCAAAGATCACCGCATGTTCACTTCTACAACGAGTTTACCATCAAACGTTTATTATATCCGTCTCAAGCGTCGCATGATCTACCGGATCGTTCAGACTTATTGACGCAAGAGCCAAAGACATCAAAATAAATCCGATATGACCACACCACCACTCCGCAATTCTGGGAAGATGTTTCGCTAGATTTTGTGGAGATTTTGGCTCATGCATGTGTGAAGGTGAGGCTCTATGTTTAATAGAGCTCTATAGCAGGAGATCTTCCACTCCAACCCGTCTGTATAAATGTGTGCCTCTAACAGTTTGAAGAAGAGTCACATATGACTGGAAAAGACAGGTGTCCCAATACTTTCGGCCATATACGGTACAGATGCAAACAGTTGGTGGTGGTTTTTCTTAATGCAAACACTCGCGCTCCAAATATTTCATTTAAGCGGCAAAAAAACATCATAGGATAGATAGATGGATGGACAAATAGACAGACAGACAGACAAAGACGGACAGAGGGACAAGTAGACAAATAGACAGGCAGGCAGACAAAGATGGACAGAGAGAGACAAAGACGGACAGATAGACAGATATCAGAATCAGAATAAAAGTGACTTTTAAACCCCAGAACACACAGAAATTCTGCATTAGTTTCCTGGAGCTCTGGGTGTACGTAGAGGATGAGACAAACGCTTACCATCGCTCTCGGAAAGGGCGCTGTAGGATTCCTGCAGGACCTCGGAGAGCAGCTGCACCCCTCGGCCACGGGTCTGAGTCTGAGAACTTGTTAAACTTAACCTAAGGAGACGTGAAACAACCTGTCAAGATACACGCAGACACGCGTTTCACTCCTGTTATGATATCATGCCAATGTTTGTTCGGTTTGGCAGAATATCTCACAAAAGTAAGTACACCCCTCACATTTCAGCAACCATTTTAGTATTTAGGACAATACTATAGAAATAATATAGATTTATTTTAGAGTAGTCAGTGTGCAGCTTGTATAGCAGTACAGATTTACTGAACGCTGGAAATAAGAACATACAGCCATTAATGTCCAAATAACTAGACAATATTTTTGTATATAATAGTCTACTATATACATTTCACAGCTTTGCTGACTTGCACTGCTTCATTTAGTGTCTGAGTTTCTATCCAATCAGATTTCAGCCATCATGTCACATGGTCAAAATCTGCAGTATATATCTTCCAGGTCCTGAAGCAGCAAAACAGCCCCAGACCATCACACTACCACCACCATATTTTACTGTTGGTATGATGTTCTTTTTCTGAAATGCAGCGTACACTACACGTAAAGGGACACACACCTTCCAAAAAGTTCAACTTTTGGAAAAATATTCTGGACTGATGAGACTAAAGGTTTTCGTCTTAGAACTCTGCCATGGAGACCATTTTTGCCGTTTCTTTCTTATGATGGAGTTATGAACACTGATCTTAACTGAGGCAAGTGAGGCCTGCAGTTCTTTGGATGTTGTTGTTGTGGGGTCTTTTGTGACCTCTTGGATGAGTCGTCGCTGTGCTCTTGAGGTAGTTTTGGTCGACCGGTCACTCCTGGGAAGATTCTTCACTGTTCCATGTTTTTGCAATGTGTGAATACTGGCTCTCACTGTGCTTCTCTGGAGTCCCAAAGCTTTAGAAACGACTTTATAACCTTTTCCAGGCTCGTGGATCTCAATTACTTTCTTTCTCATTTGTTTCTGAATTTTTTTGGATCTCAGAATGATGTGTAGCTTTTGAGGATCTTTTGGTCGACTTCACTTTGTCAGGCAGGTCCTATTTAAGAGATTTGTTGATTGTGAACAGGTTTGGCAGTAATCAGGCCTGGGTGTCTTCATTTATTTCTTCCCTTCCTTCCTTCCTTCCTTCCTTCCTTTCTTCCTCCCCCTTTTCTTCAATCGTTCATTCCTTCCTTTCGATTCTTCATTTATTGCTTCTCTCTTCTTTCTTTCCTTCCTTCTTTCCTCCATTCCCCTCTTCTTTATTCGTCCGTTCCTTCCTTTCGATTCTTCATTTCTTTCTTCCCTTTCTTCCTTCCACTCTTCTTTATTCGTTCATGCCTTCCTATCGATTCTTCATTTATTTCTTCCCTCTTCTTTAATTTGCTTCATTCCTTCCTCAGATCCTCTCTATACAACACCGGGATGGAGACTACAGAGTCTTTAGGTTAAATTCTGCTATGAAGTCGTTTCTTTAACCAACCAGATTTCGAGTTGGCGACACCGGGGCCATCTAGCAGGCGTCCAATAATGTCGGCATGTTCACGCCTACCTGTGGCTGACAGATGAGAAGAAACCGATGTGGTTGCAGATACACTTGCGAGGACATTTAAAAGACGGGCTTTTGAAGAAGAGCTGGCCATCGTAAGGAAAAATCGGTCCAAACTGTTGTTAAGCTTTTTCATGAAACAGTTCTACCTGTTTTTTCTCTTTCCTGTAGAATTTGCATTAAAAATACACAATCTGCATTCGTTTCAAATCTGTAATACACTGAATGAAATGCACAACATTGCACAGGGTCATTGTAGGAGGTGAATATCGATGCTTCTGATAGAGATGATGTATGCAGGTGGTGCAGTTGTGGCTACAGTGAAAGGAGACTTGTTGAATTGTGTTCATTGGGTTTCTTGCTTTAGTAATGACATTCATGCTGTATGAGTTTTTTCAGAAATTTGGCAGTTCAAGCCCCAGCATTGCCAAGCTGCACTTCCTGGGGCCCTTGAGCAAGGCCCTTAATTCTCTATGCTCCAGGGGGCGCTGTATCATGGCTGCCCTGCGCCCTGACCCACAGCTTCCCAACAACCTGGGATATGTGAAGAAAGAATTTTACAGTGAGGTAGTGCATGGATGATACCTAAAAGCCTCCTTCCTTTCCTTTCTCTCCTTTCCTCATATCCTTTTTTCCTTTATCTTTTCCATCTTCTTTCTTTCCTTCACTTTCACCCTTCCTAAATTATTTCCTTTTGATATGTCCTTCCTGTCCTTTTTTCCTTTCTTCATTCCCTACTTCTTTCACTCCTTTCTTTATCCACTTGCATCTTTCCTTACTTCTTACCCTCCATCTTTTCCTCCATTCTTCCTCCTTTCTTTTCATCCCCTTCCATCACAACACATCACAACCTCCAGTACATCTGATCACATGATCAACTTGCTTGTTAACATCATGAGCAGCAGCTACGCTAATTCCTCTCCACTGCTTCTCTTTCTCTACCCGTCCCGAGGCATCCTGAGGTTGCTCCAGCTTCAGTCACGTCCCACCTCATGAAGATTATGGACCTTCAAAGAGTAGACCCCCAAAACATCCCGAACCATCTAGAGATGAGGATGTTTTGGAGATGTTTCATGTAGAGTTTGGACACTGGACCTCTTTGAGCATTTAAAAGACTCTGGCATGGAGAAGCTGATAATCTCAGATGTTGAGCTGTTTTATGAGCTGCTCAGTAGCTCCTGGTTCCACAACGTCAACTGACTGTATAAGACTGTAGAAAAGACATTACTCATCACACCCCTTTAGAGTCTGGTTCCTCTCAAGGTTTCTTCCTCATAACATCTAAGGGGGTTTTTCGTTGCCACAGTCTCACCTCAAGCTTCATCATCAGAGATAAAAACACATCGTTCACTTATATTCAAATTTTTTATTCTATAAATAGGTTCTGTAAAGCTGCTTTGAGACAATATCCACTGTGAAAATCCGCTATAGAATAATCTTGAACTTCCTTTCTTTATTCCCTCCCTCTTTCTTTCTACCATGCCTTCCTTCATTTCAATTCCTCCTTTCCTTCTTTTCAATTTCTTCCTTCCCTCCCTGATTTCCTTTCTTTCTGTCCCTCTTCTTTCTTGTGACTTTTTTGCCCGTGACTGCAAACCTGGACTGAAAATCGCAGTTCCTGGTGAACCCTGAGCGCACAATCGGAACGATGCCACTTATTTTCTGTTCAGTCCGATACCGAGTGCTTTTTAAAACCAGTCTCATTCCTGATCTTTTCACATGTTTTGGTGAAGGAATATGAGAATTTGTTGAACACTGTTCAGAGGCAGAAGAAATCGCTTCTACTCATGTTCAAGCTCTCATTTAAATTCACACACTTTGAAAACCCCATTACTTTATGATCAGTCGGTTCATCCCTGGTGAACGGACACTTGATGTACCTGTGTGTGTGTGTGTGTGTGTGTGTTGTGTGTGTAATACATTACCCTAGTGCCTCGACCAGCTGAAGGATTGAGAACTGTCCCGTCTTCACACCTTCAAGAAAAACAAAAAACAAATATGAAGTTAATAGGAAGGGCAAATCTCCAGCTGAAGTTCAAGCATCCTAAAGACCATCCTCCTGAACATACAGATAACTACAGAGAGTTTAGGATTTAGTTCTCTGGGGCCCCACTGGAGGCCACTTGTGCACTTAGGGGTCTTTGAAAGCATTCACTTTTCCTGCAATGTGTTTTGCAAGACTGTAATAATCTGGTGATCAGAGAGAGCTTCTACTCCTGCTGCACACAGGATGTGGTAAGACAACCAGCAACATCTTAGGCACGCTTATTCTTTTTTTCTTTCTCACCCGTATTCCTATAATTCCACCTCCTGCGTTCTGATTGGCCCAGACATTCAAAAGAACGCGCAAACGACTAATGAAAGAGCGGAAATCCTGAACGAAAGGAAAACCATCCAATCACAAAGCAGGTGGGGCGGGATTAATCGGAATACGCGTGGAACACACAATGCAGGTTTACCAACAAGTTACAGACGCAGCTTTGTCTAACTGCAGCGCGTTACGTGTATAACATTCACAACTTCAAGACACCGCACCTGTCGCGATCGTCGCAGCCGAGCTGTCGGCTTGTCCGGAGACGAATTCCTCCAACAGACTGACTAGACTTGCGCCGTCGGCAGCCATCGCGAACTGCTTCAAAGCGTCTCCCTCCCACCTGCGCATGCGTAGACGTGTGTTTTTTTTTATTTAATTTGATTTAATTTAAAACATAATTACAAATCCTTAGAAGACGAAAATAATGCGATTGTACGTTGTTAGATTTGTTATATATATTTATAAAAATAAAAAAAAAATTAACAAGATCCGTTACGTACGAACGGCGGAATCGGATTCCGCGCATGCGCACTAGGTGAAGAGGCGCTGAGGCTGACCAGTGAGACGCTACAGTTAACAGGGAAGTCTGAGGCGAGCTCGCGAAAAAAAGAACAAAATATATATTAAATACATTTACGGCGAAATAACGATTGAGTTCGACAGCTGACATGGGTGTTAGTTAGGACTACTCGTGAGTGTGGAGTGAAACCGGAGAGGTTTGAGGTAAAACGGGGTTGTTTTTCCTGACAGGAATAACTCCCCCTGTGTGTGAGGAGTCGGAGTGAAGCTCGTCGCGGTGAAGTAAAAGAAAACCTTTTTTGTCTTTTATACACAAAAAAAACTATAAAATTTGACATTTTAGGGCACATTTTAGTCACGAAACGTTGCTAAGTGACACAACTAATGTGACTAGTTTAGCTAACTAACTAAACTAAACTAACTAGTTCAACTAACCCACTCGGCTCGAGCCAAATCTCGCGAGACCAACTTTTTTTCAGAAATAGAAACCAACTTGAAAAAATTGTTCATCCGATTTAATCCGATCTCAGATACTTTATTACTCAATAATAATTATTTAGTAATGATTCGGATCAGACGCAGGCATCGGTGTTAGACGGGTTTTCTATCTATCTTCATCCTCATTGTATCTCCAGACCCTTGAGGAAGGATTTCTACTGCAGGAACTGAGAAACTGAGAGAACTTTCGTTGGTATTAGGAGGAAAGACAGGATGCAGGGGATCACCTGTACATTTCTTTCAAAGTGATCTCTACCTGTGAAGACGCTTAAATAATCTAAAAAGTTCTTGTATGTATCTAACCGAAGTGAGGAACGACTTAACTAACTCGCTCATCCCGAGTCTGATCTCGCCAGACGAAATATTGCAATCGAACCTGGACGTTCCCTCCATCGTAATATTAAGACGTGATCTTTGAAAATTGATGAAAACGTTGCTTGCTTAAGGAAGACAAGGGCCGAGAAGGTTTAAGAGTCGTGACCTGACTGCGATGTGGCCCCTGTGGATCTGAGCACCATGGGAGGATGTGTGGGGAGAGAGCACCCCGAGTCCCAAGGCTCGTCCCGCCGAGGAAGAGGCCAGAGGAAACGCGGAGGTAAGACGCCGACTTCTTCTGTCGAAAAAGTCAAATATACTGGTTTCGTTTCTCTCACTTGTGAACAGGTCCTGATTTATTTCTGAGACAACCCATTTGAGATGTTTTTCCGGCCCGGAAAGCTCGAGTCGGATTGGATTGGACGCGCCGTCCACCGATGAGCTGGAGGGGTGTGGCTTTGTCTAATTGGTGGCCAGGGATGAGTCTTCAGAAGATGGGAAGATCGTCTCATTTTAGTGACTCGGTTCTTTGAAACTTGTCATCAAAATGCAGGAGTCTTATTTTGAGTGGTTTAGTTCATTTGATCAGATAGTTAATTTTCAACACATCTACATAAACGAACTTCAACTACACTTCCCATGATGAAAATATGACCATGCAGCTGAGGACAAATGATGACAAACAGAATGAGTAGCTCACCTCTCATCATCTTCTGGTCCATACCGTTTCTTTTGTCACGTGTATCCCATAATTATTCTCACAATAACATTTGGAAAACGAAGAACTCTGATCGATTACATCGTAGAGTTTCTAGGAGTGACGTGATAAAAGAACGATTTAAACTAGAAGAGTCAATAGATGAACCACTTGATTCTGTTTACGGTACATATCACGGAGATTTTGCGATGTTTTGCTTGTGAGCGTCCAGTAGAACGTAAACTGAATCAAAATGAACGATTAGTTTATGAACGCCCCGTCACGACTTGGCCGCATTCGCGTAATTCCCGTGAGAAGTTAGCAGCTGCACGGCGCTCCGATGTCACACGGGGGATGTTGTTTTTGCCAGTGTAGTTACAACAGGAGGAAAGAAAGACAATCAGAGATCTCAGAAGCGAGCGATCACAGCGTGGTTTGTGGCCTAAAACGTATGATCGGGTGCAGATCTTTTTCCAGTACCGCTCATCATGGTGATAAGGAGGAATCTAACCTGGTGGGGACGACAAACTCTGGATTCCCGGAATGCACCGCGTTCATATGATGACTCAGTTGTTCCGAGTTAGAGGAGAGGCTCAGCTAAGGTGGAATTATTGAGCATGAATGTCAGAGTTGGGAAGAATGAAGGATTAAAGCTCTGCTGCATCTCACAAAGTCAGCTCATATCCTCGAAGCCATCCTAACAAAGTGTCACGTTTGTATTTTAAATCTTGTTGAAAAGCCCTAAATGATGTTAAAACGGATCTTTTGGAGCACATCGATAAACCACCGAATGTGGCGTCAGGTTTGGGAAATGCTGCTCGAACTTCATGTCAGCGTTTGCATACATACAGGTTTCCAAGTACCGTGCGAAAGCTGTGTCCTCGATGCAAATTGAATAGGCCATAGTACGTGAATACGCAGGCCCGGAGGGTCATGACACACTTCTGCTATTTTAGGTGCAGATCAGCATTTTACAAGATGTAGGTTAGAGAGTCACCAATCCAGCCTGGATGAGCAACCAAAGTTTAAACAGCATTAAAGCGAGTAGCAGGACTGCGGCGTTCCAGCTCAAGCGCAATGCAGGTCTTAGTGATGTAGAACATAGAATTCACACCGAGACACCAACAGTTTATATTAGGGATGTAACGATACACAAAATTCATGGTACGGTACTTCCCTCGGTTTTTAAGTCACGGTTCGTTTCAATTTGGGGAACGTTTAGGGGGAAGAAATGCGAAACATAGAA
This sequence comes from Silurus lanzhouensis, assembly GCA_039877035.1. Classification (NCBI taxonomy): domain Eukaryota; kingdom Metazoa; phylum Chordata; class Actinopteri; order Siluriformes; family Siluridae; genus Silurus; species Silurus lanzhouensis. The sequence goes on along the minus strand of JBCEWE010000367.1, from coordinate 1,075,517 downwards.
TCCCTTGTTTTGTTTTTTTATTTAATTTACACCAGTTTATTATTATTAACATTTGTGAATATCAACAGTTTAAATTTGTAGAAAAAAATAAATAAAATGCCTGCTTGGTTAAATAATACAGAAAATGCTATTTAATAATATTATATACACATTTTAATGTATAAAAATAAAATGATAAATTGGCACAAATTAAATTGATTAAATAAAATGAAATAAATGGAAATAATGTAATTTTTACTCCCTCGATGTGCAGAATTGTTGGGATTTTCTCCTCTTAAAGCTGTAAATCAAACGCTAAAAGAATCCATATCGCGAGACTCATAAAAACCGTGACACTGCGCTAACTCTCGTTTCTTTTCTTTTTATACCCTGCCATTGTTGTGCATGTTTTCAAGTGTAATAATATATATCTTTTTAAATTCGCTCAAAGTGTGAGATGGTCTCAGTCTGAATGTATTTAATACGTTAATTAAAAATAAATTTAATATTTAAAAGAAGAAGAAAATGTTCGCTTCCTGCCTCAATGCCTGTACGGTTTTGTTACTGCGACTGTCCCTACTAATGCTTATTTGTAGCCCAGCGATGGGCGTTAGCTTCTACACAGACGTGCTCACGTATACACCTGTTCCTGTTTGTTTGGAAATAATATTCTGCCTGATTCTCACACACGTGGGCGTTCCCGTGACGTGAGAGGAAAGTTCCTGCCACCGGAACCCGAACAAATTCTCAGGGTTCAAATTTAGATGTAGATCGAATGCACTAACCGTTTTGAGAACCTTATCGTCCACCGCTGACATGATAAGCGGCATCCCGAACATCTGCACCGGGTGTCTGACCTATAACCATTTATGCAAGGTCTCTGGCTTTTTTGTTTGTTTTGACAACGTAAACACATGGCGCTTGCATAGTAATACAACACAGTCGAACATTGGGCCGAACGCAGGGAAGGTTTGCCGTGTTTGAAATCTTGGTGCTCGCTGTAACCATCAGATGTTCATGATTTCAGCTTCTCGACTATCAGGTTTTGTTCTATGCTCACCATGCAGGGTTCACTCATGTACACTACTCATGTTTTCTTTAGCAGGATAGAAAACATATTATACAGAGTCTGTTAGAAGTTTGGAAAAACAGTTTCCACGCTGTTCTGTTTCTATGCAACAATCGAAGAAATGTAACTGTATGAAGATAAATAAATGTCCACGTTATTTTCAAGAAATCTTCCCTTAGCGTGAATTCTAGCTTTATACACACATCCAGACAGTTCGTTTCACCAAACATTCAGCCTCTTGTAAAACTCGCCAAAGGTGTTGTGGTCTCTAGTTGGAGATTTCTTGTTCAGCCCAGAGCAGTTTAATAGATTTAGGTGCGGTGACTGGGCAGGCCGTTCCATGATAGATAACATTCCAGCTGTTTGCTCTTTAAATAAAGCTTAAGGATTTTGAACGTTCGCTTCAGTTCCATTGAGCCGCAGTACAGACGGATTTGCTCAAGTATGATATGTTCAAGTATGAAACGATAACCATGTTGGGGGTGAGGCAGTCTGAACATCTTCTTTCCTATTCTCTGTCTTACTCAAGTAATTCTGTTAAAGACAAAAATGTCTCTTCTTCCACTCATTCATTGTCCAATTTTAGTGTGATTTTGTCTTTTACTGAAAGAAATTAATATGCACGTGCTTCAAAAACCATAAAAGAACGTTCCCCCAAATTTTTTACAGCCATTGTATGTAAACGAGTTGTTGAGTATTTATTAGTAAAAAAAATCACTTTCTCGTTCGGTTTTAGTTGCCTGCTTGTTTGTAATGTTTGAATTTGCTTATCTAATGTCGAGTCATGCTGCTGTGTTCTCACTGCTAGTGCGTAACGCTCTGTACACAACACTCTTTCCTGAGTATTCCGGAAACTTTCTTGCTAATAAACAATTGTCATGTGGACAACACTTATTAACATATCTGTTAATGCTTAACCATCCCTGATAAGTTTATGGCTATATAGCTATATCTAAGCCATGGCTATAAAAGGGCTGTTTGGTGCTGATATCATGTGTTTTTTATTGCCAGGAAAAATCCTTTGTATATTATAAACACAGAAACTGTTTAAAGATCCTGAGTGCCTGATTTCTAGGCAGGTTTCTGCTCAGGTTCAGCATTCAGTCCAGTGCCATGTCTCCACCCAGACCTCATTTTTCCCTCAGCTGAAAATGTGAAAATGATATTTCCGTAAGAATAAATCAGTTTAAATGGCACTCGGTTGTGTAAGAGGCCTTGTATGATGGTTGATGTATCGTGGACAGAAAAGCGAGACGGACGAACTGTGCATTTTCACAGCGTACTAAACCAAAACATGATTGAACATGCAGAGGATTTGAAAAAACTTGATTGTCGCCCCCAAGCAAAGAATGTAGCTGATCCTTTTCACGGAGCAGTTTGTAATTTTGGTTCTCCTCCTGCCACGAGCGTGTAAACACCGTTAAGCTGTTACTCGATGCACAAAACACGTATCGATGTACACGGCTGACTAAGGAAGATTTACTGCTGTAAATGATAAAGCCTACAGGATGAACCTGTATAACCTCGGGGGACATTGTAATACACACCTACAGAAACCAGCCCTCAATGGGTTATCTTTATTGACAACATGGCGTGTGTTGTTTTGGTCACAAGATAATATAATCAATGGCAAAAGACTTGTGACCGTTACAGAGGAGTGTTGTGACCTTGGGTGCGTCTCAGGCAGGGAGTCGACCGCTTTAAGTCCTTTCAGTGCACTGGACAATTAACTCCATAAAAATAATCCCAGAATGCACCGCAAAAACCAGGAGGAAAAAGAAATTGCAGAGGAAATGCAAGTATCGTGTTGTAGCTACTTGTTTACTTGATTTGGTGGGGTTTTTTTGTTTGTTTGTTTGTATTTAAAATTGTTGGGTTTAACTGATGAGGACATTTGAGCAGGGGAAATTTTAAACTCGAGAACGTAGTCATGTTTCAGAGACAGGGGCCTCCTTACCGGGGCCCAATCTCGTGTACACCATGTGCGGCTTCACGAGGCACCCCTTCTTCCTAGCGATTACTTTCTGCCTGAGCAAAAGTTTGTGGACAGCCGGGCTTAAGGTTGTGTGCTTTTTGAAAATTCCATTTCACATTTGCTCTTATGACCCCCACTCTTCGGGGAAGATGTTCCACTAGATTTTGTGGAGATTAATTCAGCCACAAGCATGTTAGAAATAGGTGATGTGAGGAGGCCTGAGGTTCAGTCAGCATGAAAAATCAATTTCTAAACGTGTTCAGTGAAGTTCAGAGTTCTATATCAGAGATCATCCACTCAAACCCATGTTAGGCATGTTTTCATTTAGCTGGGTTTGCGCACAGGAGCATTTCATGCGGGAACAGGTTTGGGTCTCCTAAAACCTGCCAATGCCTTCATCTGTATCGTGTAGCATGGTATGTGGGTTGGCAGGGCAATGGTGAAAGCGAGCAGGTACACCTTACTGGAAGAGACACTTGAGACCTGCGTAGACCTTAGCAGCCATTTACAGGATTTCTGTGGGATCTAAAAATAAGTCTAAAATGTAAAAATCTTAAATTAATCTTATTTTCTCTTTTCTAGGTCTTTAATCATTTTTCACCAGGTCTTAATTTCTCTTTGTAACGCTCCCTCTAATGCTCATTGAGATGCTCCCTTGTTTTTGTTTGTTAGTTTCCGTGGTTGTTAAAATTCTTGCTTTTGGCAGTCCAAATAAAATTCTCTGTATTACGACTACAAATGAGACCGAACATGCAACAGCCAATCAGCTTTCCGTTATTGGAGCGAATCTCTCTCGGATTTTGCCACAGACTTAAGACGGATTTTATTTGTCGGCTTTGTGGAAGTAAAAGTTTGGTGCTACTTGGCAAAACCTGCAGAAACCCTACATTTAGCTACATAGTGCTTGTCGATTTTTATTGATTTCTTCTCAATAAGTCAGACTACATTACGTCAGGGGTTTTTAATCAACGCAAATAATCTCCTAAAGCCGACTGCTTTAGGACCTATGCGATTTCAACAGACTGTTCAAGGTGCCCAGTACAATCGAATTATTTAATACACCCTTCGCTAAAAGTTTTGAGAATGACAAATATACATTTTCACAAATTCTGCTGCTTCAGTGTTTTACAGATGTTACTATGGTACACTGAAGTATAATTACAAACATTTCATTAGTGTCAAAGGCTTTTATTGACATTTACTGGGTGTGCAACAGATAACCCACGGATTAATTGCAAATTTTTTTAGCTTGCGGATTAATCTATATTTTTTTTAACGATTGCAAAATGGAAGACTTCTTCCTGCCGCTATTGTTTTTTAAGCAGTTTTGTAACTACACAGAGCAGTCGTGTTCACGTGAACGGGGGACAGTCAACAACAGCTGCTAACGAAGGAGCAGAATAAGTTAAAAAGCCTCCCGAACCATTCAAATCGCATGTACGGGAGCGTTTCCTCGCTGTAACTGTTCTTTTAATAAATGGAAAGCGCATCATCTCTGCTCCTTTTTGCTGATCCGAACAATAATCCGATAATGCTAACAATAAAAGCGTAATGTGATCGGAACCGTGAGTTTTGTGACCTCTAACAGTTACATTAAGTTTATGCAGAAGAGTCAATATTTGCAGTGTTGTCCCTGTTTCAAGACCTCTGCATTTCGCAGGCTGTCAATCAATTTCTGGGCCACATCCTGACTGATGGCAGTCCATTCTTGCATAATCAATGCTTGGAGTTTGTGGGGCTTTTTTTGTTCACCCGTCTCTTGACTATTAACCACAAGTTCTCAATGGAGATAAAGTCTGGGGGAGTTTCCTGGTCATGAACCCAAAATTATGACGTTTTCTTCCACCCAGTCCATTATAGACTCTTTGTTCCGATTTTGTCATCGGCACGATTAGAGAAGTAAATTAGTGGTCAGGTACACTCTACTTCCGCTTTAATTTAAACTCGAGCGTCCGAACGTGTGTACGATGTTTATATTGCATTCTAATCGTAAACCAGCAAACATACTAAATCGAATTAAGCCATACAGGATCAAGATCAAAAGGATGATGCATCAGTAGCTTCGGTTTGAAGTTTTAAAGAAAAAAGTGCTTTGCAAAACAAAACATCTACTCAATATTGTAACATGTCGTTGAGGACTAATTCAGTTGCGTGCAGTTTGGAAACAATCCCCACTCAGGAAAGTCTTCAGGAAAAAGGCGATTATACTTTCCGTTTTCTGGGTAAATTGACATGCTGGGGTTTTTTTTTGTTTTTTTTCTGCTTGAGAGAGAGAGAGAGAGAGAGAGAGAGAGAGAGAGAGAGAGAGGAGAGAGAGAGAGAGAGAGAGAGAGAGAGAGAGAGAGAGAGAGACTGGTAAGGTAATGACACAGCTATGAAGTGAGATCAAGAGCTTTCTCATCTCTCGGACCAAAAAAAAAAACGCTTAAAAGTCATTTAGTTTGATGGTGTTGTACAGCTGAGCAGTACAGGGTTAAACTGGCCTTGCTCAAGGGGTCTAAAAGTGGTATTGCTTGCCCTTGGTCATGCCCTTCCAATCAGTAGTCCAACATCTTATCTACTAAGCTCTTGCCCCAGGGGAAATCCCAGGAGAAGCCCTTACTTAAGCTACCAGGATGTGTGGATCCACTTTGTAAATGCCCTCTCCTGCCGTTCTCCCATTGTTCATTACAGGAGCTGAGCGCTGTAATTCCACGTTTTCTGGTCTGTGTACGTCCAGACCCTTTTCTTCCTCTTTCTCCTGTCTAATGAGTCTTTTCATATTTCAGAAAGGTTAATACTATATTTCTGAGTCCTGCTCCGATCTTTAGTTTTCTTTCGGAGGTCTCTGAGGTTTTGGCATGTCCCTGCTAACAAAGTCTCTTTCCTCCTGTCATGAAGTAGTGCGAAACGAGGCAGCGGGGCAAATCCTGATTACGTGGCTGCACCTAAGCCGCCCACGCTATAAATAATTTGTTTGGATGAAAGGTGACCTTTTAAAACCACCGGTTGTTGCTTCACTTGCCGCCGAGCATCGTAGCATCTTTTCCGCAACTCTACACACACACACACACACACACACACACAGACACACACAGAGTGATATCTTTTTTTTTTGGTTTTATTCCTTCCCATCGACACAGTTTTCGACGTGGTGCTGCTTATCAGCAGCCTCGCGTACGGATGAGAGGGTGTTTAGTTAATGAGAAGCAGGTGAAATATGGTGGAGGCAAGTGGTGGGCGGCGAACTGATAGAGGTTTTCAAATAGTTTTTCCACAGCGGTCGAGCAAATGCAGTGTATTTACCACCGCAATATGGTGCGGGCCCCGTAAAAAGAAAGCACAGCCTTCATAATGCACCAGTCGAAAACCGTGGTTTCTGCTGCCACTAAATCAGTTACAAGCAAAAACTGAAGCGTAAATCAGACTCCGTGTTCAGTTGATCTGCAGCTTGGGCTTAGCTGGGTGGAAGTAGCAGAAGTAAATTTCTGTCATTTTGTTTCAGAATCCAGAAAGGTTCTCATTGATTCCCACTTCCCAGCATACAGGTGTTTGGGGTATTAGTACGCTTTTTCCCCTCTTTGCTTTAGGAAGGTGTCTTTCTCTGACATGCCTGACCGCCCTTAGCTTTATAAAAGCAAAGCCCACTTTGTAGGTAAGCCTCATAAGCCTCATGTGTCTCATATGCTCATGTGTTTTTGTCCAGGCAACTGATTTTCAATGATTATATTATCTCCCAGGCCATTGTGGCCGAGTTATCATGTGCAATGGTGCCATTGTTGACCCAAAATAGGGGTCTTGTTGTGTTCTGCGTCGTCGTGCGCATGCCTTATTGTCTGGATAATGGCTTTTGCAGGCTGTGTTTACCCAAAACGCGCAGTTAAAGTGGGAGCGACCATGACTTCCTCGAATAAACAGCTGGAGCTCGTGACGTTCATCCGTGCATTATGGTGACTTTATGTTCCACCGACTGATCCGATGGAAATCTAGTGGATCTTTAGTTGTCATTCTGCACATATATAATAACAGATTATTATATAAAAATAATTTATTTATTTATTTATTTTTTGATCTAGGAGCATAATCTTATGGGGAGTGATTGGATATTTTATACATAGAGAAAGTCATTACAAAACGAGACTCTTTTGCTGCAAAGGTCCCTCATAAGTCTAATTTAAGTTATAACGTGATTTACCACCTCTTCACATTTGTCATGCGAAACGGGAAAAAAACATGCCTCAACAAAAGCGTGTGTTTAATGTTTAATAGTAAGAGCATATAGAGTCTATAAAAAGCCACTGTAACTGCACTTTTACTGTTACAGGCCTGAGTGGCTGCTGGTGCTGTTCTGCTTCAGAGAACGTTAAAAATTTGTGCAAAGGCCACAAGGGTGTTGTTAAAGTCAGGTACTGGTGTAGGTGAGGTGAGGAGGCCTGGAGTGCAGGCAGTGTTCATGTTCATCCCAATGGATTTCAATCCTTTGTGCACAGGGGCTGTACAAATTTACTTTGACCTAACAAATCTATAAACGTCCAGATGCTCCATTTTATTTTTACTGAAAAAAATCCTCCCTTAGCAGGAAAAACAGCTTTTTACACACTCGGCATCTGGATGGTTTGTTTCTTTAAACTTTCTGCTGATATACTTTGCTGTGCCTTTTGTTAAACTCGCCAGAGATGTTCTTCACCAGTTGGAGATTTATTTACAATCCAGTTCATCCCGGTGCAGTTCAGTAAGATTTAGGTGCGGTGTCTGCATTCCATGATATATAACACTCCAGACGACCGTTTGCTCTCTAAATAACGCTTACACAACTCAGACGTACGCTTCAACTCATCGCCTAGTTGCATGCTGAAGTCGGTTCCTATGAGCCGCAGTCCAGACGGAATCGCATGGTGTATGTTTAAGTGTGGACTGGTAGCCATGTGGGTTCAGGATTTCTTTCACTTTTTCAGGAATATGTTTCCAACCTTCCCTGCTCCAAACAACTTCAAACCATTAAGCTCCCACCTGTGGGGGTGAAGCAGTCTGCTCACATCTTCTCTCCTGTTCTTAATCTCACACACAAGTTCTTCTGTACGAGCCAAAAATCTCCATTTTGACTCCACAGAAATTTCTTTGAGTCGTTCACTGTCCAATAATTGTTTGTCTCAAAAGCCATAAAAGACTTGGTGTTACTCTTTTTCAGCTATTGATTATTTTAGGAACCGAGTATTCTGCCGATTATTCCATCTGTGAATCAAGTAATCGAATATAAAGTACTTTTTCTTTAATAAAGCGCAATGCTAAATACACAATAGAATATAAGACGGGTTTCTTAAAATAAACAAGTAATTTGTTTCCTTTTTGAAAGATTTTTTATTGCTGCAATTGCATACAAGAATATCTGTGAAAACTAAACCCATTTAGCCATTGAGGGCAGTGGTGGTCCAGTGGTTAAGGCTTTGGGTTACTGATCATGAGGTCAGGGGTTCAAGCCCTAGCACTGCCAAGCTGCCACAGTTGAGCCCTTGAGCAAGGCCCTTAACCCTCTGTGCTCCAGGTGCGCTGTATCATGGTTGACCCTGCACTCTGACCCCAGCTTCCAGACAAGCTGAAACATGCGAAATTCTGGGGGAGTGGTAGCTCAGTGGTTAAGGTGCTGGGTTACTGATTGGAAGGTCGGTGGTTTAAGCCCTGGGATCGCCAAGCTGCTGCTCTTGGGCCTTTGAGCAAGGCCCTTAACCCTCCGTGATCCAGGGGCACCGTATCATGGCAGACCCTGCGCTCTGACCCCAGCTTCAGAGCTGGGACATGCGAAGAACGAATTTCATTGTGCTGTAACGTATATGTGACAAATAAAGGCTATTCTATTATTTATATACAAATATATAAATAACAATTAAAAAATATATTTCAAATGGCTTCAAAATCTCTGTTTTAGTTTAAAACGATCCCAAACTTTGGAAACTTTGTTGTTTTTTCTTTGGACTGAATCTTCTCTTTACCCCTCACTGTTTTCTCTCCGTTTCTCCATTTTTCATTCTGCAGCATCTTCTGTGTTACCTGTCCAGAGCGCTCCAGAGTTTAGCGGGTGGTGTGCCAGTAATAATGGTCCGTGGGGAAACACATTGCTCCCTGTGTAGTTAAATAGACTAGACGAAGCAAATGATTTGCCTCAATGCTTTTTTGTATTCGAAGTACTCGAGTTACTCGAAGAATAATTTTAGCCCTAATGCTACTGCAGTACATTACATAAAATCCTTTTCTAGGAATATCTCCATGATCATTTCTAGAAATGGGACGGGTTATAAAGTAGACTATTGTATATAAAACTATTTACAAATTAGATCATTTATATATTATCATAATTGTATATTACATATGAATGCTGTTGTTTGATTCTGCGTGATGCAGTTTTGTTCATGAGATGTACCATCCTAATTCCCACAGCACGCAACGAACCTCTGAAGAAGGATAAGCCCAGGTGGAAGAGCGACTACCCAATGACAGAAGGGCAGCTCCGCAGCAAGAGGGACGAATTCTGGGACACCGCGCCGGCTTTCGAGGGCCGCAAAGAAATTTGGGACGCTCTGAAAGCGGCCGCTGTTGCACTGGAATGCAACGACCACGAGCTCGCTCAGGCGATTCTGGACGGAGCCAGCGTCACTCTACCACACGGTGAGAGAGTCGCGATACCTCGTAAATAGTCATTTTCAGGGTGTAATACCGCGATTTCCCACTTTAGTGGGTGATCTCGCACTTTTAAACGGTCAAATAACGCCACACGAGCAATAATCCTGCCTTTCCCCCCTTTCCGGGCCAGTTATTATAGATTTAACCAGATACCGTGTCTGAATAATTACACTTCTAAATCCAGTTCCGCTGTTTGAGATGCATTTTGCAGGTTGGCAAGTTGGAATTTCTGTGGGGTTTACCAGTTTAATGCAGGGAATTGGTTGAATGTAGCAGTCGAATTTCACCACTCGACTCAAATATTAGATTTAGATATTGGTTTTAATACCGCATCATTTCCAAAGTGAGTTTTGAAAATATCTTTCAACACAATTGCCCTGTTTATTTTTCTAAAATATAAAATTTGCAAAAAAAAAAAGAATGTATAAATCTAATTCAGATACATTTGAAAATGCCGATTTTGTCTAAAGTCTATAATAGCATACATAAGAGATTGTAACATAACGCGTTATAGTTATAAAAAATGACTATTTTAGATGTTAAATTGGGTCTTTATAATCTTATGCGTAATCAAATGCATATTTGAGTCTGGAATTTTGAAATGAAATATGCCTAGGAACCCTGTGAATATCAATGTCTGTTTCCATCCTTGTAGGATCTCTGACCGAGTGCTACGACGAGCTCGGCAATCGCTACCAGCTGCCCGTGTACTGTCTGGCGCCGCCCGTCAACCTGATCACCGAGAGGAGCGAAGAGGAATCCCTGCCGGAAAACGCAGACGCCCAGACGGCCCCCAAGAAGGAATTCCAGCTCAAGGTGCGCCTCTCGACAGGCAAGGACGTGCGTCTCAGCGCCAGCATGGCCGATCCCGTGGGCCTGCTGAAGAAGCAGCTGCAGGCCCAGGAGGGCATCGAGGTGGTACGCCAGCGCTGGTTCTTCTCCGGCAAACTGCTCACGGACAAGACACGCCTCCAAGACACCAAGATCCAGAAAGACTTCGTCGTCCAGGTCATTGTGAACCAGGCCGACTTTTAAAGCCAGAAAGAGCGCAGAGAGAATGCAAGAAGGGTAGAGGGCTGCTTTTTGTGCTTTCTTTCCTTTTTTATTTTTTTTCAGGAACAGAAAATCGCTGAAATACAAGAAAAGACAGCAGCATATGATGCCCACTTCCTGTACATGACTATTTATCTCTGCCTTTTTGTCTTACCTTGCAAAACTTCTAGTTTCTAAACGAAAGAATAAAGACGGACGTCACATGTCGGATCATCACTTTACCTGGCTGGTTTCATGTGGAAAGACTAGCGAAAGTAAAAAAAAAAAAAAAAAAAAGAAATTCTATCTAGAGTTTCTATTCGTATAACCATGAGAGCCTCTTTGAATCTCACCGGGTTAGAAGCGATTGTTCAAAAGAAGTGAACTGGAGGATGAACCGAAAGAGTAATATCCATGCTTGCTTTAGCAAAGTGCCAATATAAACAAGGGTGGGAAAAAAAAAGCACATAATCTCTTGACTCTGGAAAGGAAAGAAACATACAGAGGATCGTGTCGACCCATACCTCAGCGCTCCTTCTCCAGACGATGTCTCAAGGCTTTTATTTCTTCACTTTTTTAGAATACAGGAGCTTCATTTGCACACTTGCTAATATGTATATGCGTGTGTGTGTGTGTGTGTGTGTGTGTGTGTGTGTGTGTGTGTGTGTGTATTTGCGCCTTTTAAAATGGGGAAAACAAATCCTATATGCTGATCGTTCCCGAGGTGTGCCTGCGTGTGTTGGCTTCGAAGCCAACGTCTCTTCGATAAAAAAAACAGGTCTAATTTTATTCTATTTTTAAAAACGTGGCTGGCCCCACGAACGTCCTCGTTTCAAACCCGTATCCCGTGCGACAATTCAGAGCAAAGGCACAAATCTACTATGCAATTTCTGTTTTTCGTAGGATGACTCTTTCAGTTCACCAGGTTGCCCGTCGCTCCAGACCGCGTAAACGTCTCTACCCGACACGTAGAGATATATATTTTAACGAAACGCTTTATGGAAAAAAACAAGTGCAGTCTAAACAACTCTAATAGATTTGTAAGAGTTGTTTATCTTTAACCCTAGATCTTATTTGCATTGTTTTGTCATTTGGGTTGCGCTTGCAATGACGACATTGACGTTCCTCCTTCTTGTTTTACCCGGAAGAATAAAATACAAAGAAAACAATAAGCAGTAAAGTAGAAGGAGGAGGAAAGGGTGCACCAGTATTTAGCAAACACTTTTCGGTGCGGAAACATCGTCAGGGTCAATCCGAGGACAAAATTACCCTTTTTTTTTTTTTTTTTTTTTTTTTTTTTTTACTTAATTAGACTAAATAGTCCAATCGGTTATTGTAGGGTAAGATTTTAAAGTGTAGAAGCAAACGGTACAAATTACAAGCCATAAAATTGTATATAATGCTAATATAAGGGTGTGTGAAATTTTTTTGTTTGTTTGTTTGTTTGTTTTTTTTTTTGTGTTTGACCCCCTGTGACACTCGATATTATCTCACTGCCTCCTTATGATCCTCCATATGGAAGGTCTATAATTTGTATAATATATATATATATATATATATATAAAAAAGCAGGACTGTCACGTTGTTCTCCCCATCCCACTTCCACCCCAACTGATTGTGCAATACAAATCTACTGTTTTCTAACAGTACAGTTACTTCCTGTTTAGTAAGACACTGTCCTGTCCGACTGAATCACCCCCTCGTCATGATCAGCCCTTATTCATGCTCAGTGTTGTCATTGTATTTTCTCGTATCTCGCTTGAGACCGCAACGTCGACTGTGACCTCCGGTCCGCTGATGAAACAGGTCTGATAAGTTCCCTTACAATAAGCAGAATCTAAAACCCTCATGTTATGACAACAGACATCTAAAAGCTTCTTCTTTTTTTTCTTCTCTTCTCTCTATTCAGCATTTAAGGTAAAATGCCGAATATCGTTTCATGTTTCCGGATCCTACGCAGTACCACGTTGGTGTTCGTTGTTAAACATGAAGTGGGCAAGCTGTGAGCTAATCCGCGAGAACGTCCTCGTCTCCACGAAGGATGTTACTGTACTGTTTTTTTATCATTCTAGAGGTTGCTCGCAAGCATTCTCAAGTTTGTTGTAGTAGAAAACGGACATGTTCCGTCTTGAATAGTGCCTGCGCGAGGTTGACGAATGATTGCGTGTGTGTTGGGGGGGGTTTGTTCTCGTTAAATCTTCGAACATGTACCGAAAGACTGTAAGAGCTTTGACGCAAAGCCATGGACGCTCCTCTCCGTTTTTCTTCTGACCAGCACGTTTGAAGGCCTCCTTCCCCTTTTACAAGCATCCATAAGCCATCTTTCTCTTCTGAAGCCTGCTGTTGTTCTGGGGAGGAGGAGGATCAGGGGAGGATCAGGGGAGGATCAGGGGAGGATCAGGGGTGGATCAGGGGTGGATCAGGGGTGGAAAGGTCACCTTTGAAAGACTGATGAATCTCAGATTAATGTGTATATTGAGAATTGAAATGTGTATGTGGTTCTAGAATGTTTACACGTAAGAATCCCTTTGTGATCATTTATAAGCCTTTTGTTCTTCCTCACAGATATTTTAAGTATCAATAAAGTCACTCGAAAAACTTTTTTCTCTTAGATGTGCGATTATTGTCTTATTGGGGGCGTTTCGGGACACCTCACTTTTCCAACTATATGTGCTTCTTCTCCACAAAACTGTTGAGAGGCAGATGATTGTAGATGTCATTGGATGTAGCATAAAATCTTTCTTCACTTAAACTTCGAGACCTGAACCTGTTCCAGCATGACAGTGCCTCTGTGATGAAAGAGAGCTCCATGCTTTACATGCCTTTCGGAATGAATTTTTCATGCTGACTGAACCCCCAGGCCTCATCACCTCACCGTCATCAGTACCTGACTTTACTTACACACTTGTGGATCAATGAATCTCACACACACACACACACACACAAATCTCCACAAAATCTACTAAAACATCTTTCTAGAACAGTGGAGTTTATTATAACAGCAAATGAGGAAGCGGTGTGGAATGAGAAGTTCAGAAAGCACATTTTATGGTTAGGTGTCCACAAACATCTAGTGTACTGATATAATCCCAATCTTCTCATCCCTACACTGGGTACCTGTTAAGTTTCCAATCGACTACAAACTATTGCTACTTACCTACAAGCCCTCACGCTCCCTGAGATCTCAAAACTCTGGACTTCTAATAGTTACTAGAATAGCAAAGTCCACTAAAGGTGGTAGAACATTCTCACATTCAGCTCCTAAACTTTGGAGTAGTCTTGTGGACAGTGTTTGGGGCTCAGACACACAACACATCACACATCATAACCTTGTGCTCCAGAACATCTGATCACACGCACATTATCAACTTGTGCTTGTTAATATCATGAGCAGCAGCTTTGGGTTTTTTTTTTATAAAGATATGTTCTACTTAACTGTTCTACTTATTTCAGCACAATTTCCTTTCAAATGTCTGCATTTAAGAAACGCGTTAATTTATTCATAAATAATGAATTGTCCGGATTTTTTCATTCGAATAGAAATTCTTGAAGCTGTACATAAAACGCATAAGAATCCGTATCGCTGGATTTTCGCAGAAATGGCGATTACGGACCTGCTGGGATTTGAACTCATAACCTTCTGAGTCCAACATTATATCATATTACGAGGAACATCAGTCTGCGCTGGGACCTAAAAAGTCTAAAATGTAAAAAGATAAATTTTAGGCTATAAAAAGTCTTCATTTCTCTATTCTAGGTCTTTAATCATTTTCCCCAGGTCTTAATTTCCCTTTGTAACACTCATGCAACATGCAACAGCCAATCAGCTTTCTGTTATTGGAGCGAATCTCTCTCGGATTGTACCACAGACTTAAGATGGATTTTATTTTCCGGCTTTGAGAAAGTGCAAGTTTGGTGCTACTTAGCTTTAAAAAAAAATGGATTTAGGGTCTGGTTAAGGCCAGTTGCTAACAACATTTGTGTTTATTAATGTTGTGATGTAGGACTTAAATTTCATTCTTCATGGCCTTAATAAAGTCTTAAAAAGTCACTTTACGACACCTGCAGAAACCCTGAATATGTTCTTACACCTTTTGTATTATTGCGAACATTTCTATGTATGTAATATTTCATTTATTTTTAAATAATAATCATTTCTATTAATTTTCTCCTGTACTTATATACGACCTTGTACTTTGAAAGCTCATCGCCGTGCCAGAATACAGTAGAATTGAAATCAAAATTCCCATAATATTCGAGGGAACAATGTAACTTCCTGTGACACATGTGACATGTCCCATGTAGAACATTGTAAATTGTGCAAAGATTTTCAGAGCAGGTGATGCTTTCAGATTCAGGTTATAATATTGTTCTTGTTATTGTCATGCTGGAACACGTTTGGACAATCATGCCATGAAAAATGTTCTCCTGGAACCTACACTGACATCATGATCATGATACTAACTTATGTTAAATAAAAAAATAAAATAAAAAAACTTGGTTGGTTTGACTTAAACACACACACACACACACACACACACACATTTATATATATATATATATAAAGGTCATCTGACCTTTCCTGATATATGTGGTTCCTCTCCAAACTCTTAACACCAAGCTGTGGAAATTCTACAGGACGTCTTTAGATGGCGCTATAATGCAATTTTGCATTCACTTGAACTTGGAAACCCGAACCTGTTCCAGCATGGCGATGCCCCTGTGCACAAAGTGAGCTCCTTGAAGATCTGGTTTACATGCTTTGGAGAGGAAAATCTTGCTGCTATAGAGCTCTGATCTCATCCCTACTGAACACCTTTGGGATGAATTGGAAAGCTGACTGCTCACCAGGACTCCTCACATCACCTACATCAGTACCTGCTTTTCGTAATACCATTGTGGCTGATGAACACAAAAATCCATAAGCACACTCCAAAATCTAGTGGAACATCTTCCCAGAAGAGTGTAGGGAATTATAAGAGTAAATTGGGACTAAATGTGGAATGTGATGATCAAAATTCACATACCATAATTATGACCAGGTGACCCAATACTTTTGGCAATATAGTGTATATATACTGTATATATTAACGCACATTTATTTTAATGGCACATTTTTTGGAAGCCTGATTAATACAATATAAATATATAAAAGGCAAAATTAAAACCTTCAGTGCAACACTGAATTATAACAAATAAATAAATAAACTCCACACACAATTGTTTTGAATCACTAAACATTTGTTTTACTGATGAACCAAGTCTCAGAAGTGTTCAGTAGGCTGTTCAACTCCAGGACATTCATTCATTTATAGGAGTTGTTCCTAAGCCACTGCTGTTTTGTTATGTAGGTGAACCTTCAGCCCAGACTGAGGAGCACTGTGGAACTGGTTTATATTAAGAGATATATCTGTACTTTGCTTTATTCAGCTTTCCTTTAACCCTGGTGCTGAAAAACATCCCCACAGCATAATGCTGCCACCACCACGCTTCACTTTTGGGATGGTACTGGCCAGGTGATGAGAGGTGCCTGGTTTCTTCCAGACAAAAGATGGAGGCCAAACAGTTCAATCTTGGTTTTATCAGACCAGAGAATCTTGTTCCACACAATCGGGGAGTTCTTTAGGTGCCTGTTGGCAAATTAAAACATGTTTAAATTAATACAGAAACAAGAATTAAAAAAAAGTCAATCAAATGCAGTTTTGACATTTGATTCAATATGAATCAAAAATTTAGAGCACTGAATTTTCAAGATTAGAAAAAAGGTTAGGGTCAGGGAGCATACAGGATGGCAGAGGGTTTCAGCCTTTCCCTGCAAACTCAGCTTAATTCTATCGTCTAACCCACAGAATTATGCTTCTACACCTAAATTCTGGTCCCAGCTCAACATCCATGACCTATTGTTTCTACAAAAAAAGAGAGAAAAGATTGTCACTATAAACAGTAAGATTTCCATGACCTGCTTTTGATAAAATGTTTTGGGCAAAACAAAAAGATATTTCTTAGGAATGGTCTGGTGTTGAGAAACAATTCTCAGTAAATGCAGGATTGAGCAATGCACTGGGTTTTATGTACGGTAAACCAGACCACCTCTCTGCAAATGTTCCAAAAAAAAAACCTTTCGAAGTGCTTACTGTCTTATGCAAATAAAAAAATAATAATAAAAAAATAATAATAATAAAGAAATAAATCTGAAATAAAAAACATCTCAAAAACATCCTCCAGTTGATGGTGCGAGTGCAAACAAATCCAGAAGATGTCGCTATAAACTATAAACCAGACTCGATCAATATTTTTTTCATAAAGGGCTAAAAATCAATCCTGATTCGTTTTTCTCAGTTGCTTTGGACCGTTTCTCAGATCAGAAATAAAAATCACAAAACTATTCCACATCGTGTAGTCACTTGCGCGCGTCCTAAAAGCAATTTCGTGTCGATTTAAACAAATTGCAAATGCTTCGGTACATTCATTGATTGTGTACAACTGTCTGCCGTTTCAAAATGATGTTTGCGGATGATATTGTGATTTGTGGTGAGAGTAGGGAGCAGGTTGAGAAAAGCCTGGAGAGGTGGAGGTACGTGCTGGAGAGAAGGGGAATGAAAGTCAGTAGGAGTAAGACAGAGTACATGTGTGTGAATGAGAGGGAGGGCAGTGGAGTGGTGCAGTTGCAGGGAGAAGAGGTGGAGAAGGTGGAGGAGTTCAGGTACCTGGGGTCAACAGTGCAAAGTAATGGAGAGTGTGTTAGAGAAGTGAAGAAAAGAGTGCAGGCAGGGTGGAGTGTGTGGAGAAGTGTGATAGCAGGAGTGATTTGTGATAGAAGGGTATCTGCAAGAGTGAAAGTTTATAGGACTGTGGTGAGACCTGAGATGTTGTATGGATTAGAGACAGTGGCATTGAGTATAAGACAGGAGGTGGAGCTGGAGGTAGCAGAGCTGAAGATGTTGAGATTTTCATTGGGAGCAACGTTCCCCTGCCTCGATCTTGATCTCTCCATAATTATTCATTCGTTAAATGCAGTACCCACACCTTCCACATGTTCATTAAATAAAACATTTCTATTCTCTTAGTTACATGTATTTAGCTTAAAAATAAAACAATGTCTAATTAGAAATGAAGATCTGTATGAATGACATATTCCCCTCTTTTTTCAAAGGTCATCATGGGCCAGCTTCGGCCCTCTTGCAACTCGGTTTTGAGCAGCTAGTCAAATAACCATCAGACTCCAAGCTGAAAAAAACATCTACAGTACAACACCAAACCACCAGATGGCAGTATCTGCCAATAAAAAGCAGCGGAAGTGTCCTTAATGTCATTGTTTAATACCTTGTTACTGACGTTGAAAATGTTAATAAGAGTTTTTAACTTTTTTGTCTAAACTGTGGACTGTTTTCAGACCAATTTATATGAGTGGCGTCTTACCGAAGACTCCGTTGTGGAGAAAGTCATATCCTGTTTTTAGTTTTTAGCATATATTTAATAAGCAGCTTCATCAAACAAATCCAAATCAAATAGCTTCTCTGGAAATAAGTTCAGATGGACAATTGAGTAAGGAATGCGTGTGTTTTTCTAGCAGCAGGATGTGACATCATTCCGATGAAGGATGAAGGATGAGGGATCAGCTGGATTTTGATGACAGAAGATGAACGTTCTTTTTTACTCCTGTTCTCAGCTGAATTTATTCCCTATAGCCCTGTAAGTCTAATATAAAGAATACATTTTTACACATATTAGGAGTATTAAGAATATTAAAAAAAGGTCTTTTGATTAGGAGAACAGGAGACAATTAGATCATTATTTAATATCAGGGAAAAACTCATTCAGATGGCATGAGGAAGAAACCTTGAGAGACTCAAAAACCCATCCTTGAACATCCATTTATTACAGTTCGGTCACCGTTGAGGTGAATTTATCAGTGATGTTCTATTCTAGTTAGAGATTGTTATTTTAGATAGTTGTTCTGTCCTCTGTTTCTTTCTCAAGCAGGCTGCATGAAACGTGTCGAGGGTGGAGTCAAGTGATGCTGTAAATGAAGAGATTTATCAAAGAGCGAAGACATTTTATCAACCGTTGCATCATTATTCCAACAGGATCTTTTCCGACGATCCTCAGACCCAAAGAACTCCTTTTAGCTGCTCAGTTTGCGGACACCTCACTGAACACAGATACATTTGGATGAGTTTTATGAATTTAGATTGCGATATTAGCTTAGTGGATACGGCAATGGATCTTGGAGCTGAGAAGGTTGTGAGTTCAACTCCCAGCCTAACTAACCACTCCTGAGCCCCTGAGCAAGACTCTTAACCCCATTACCTCTCAGTTGGGTGAATGAGATAAATGTAAGTTGCGATGCAGGGAGGTTGTGGCTCAGTGGGTATATTTTTATACTCTGGATCGGCTGTATAACTGAGATAAAGTGGGGAAAATCAAATGTTTATTATTATAAAATATAATTATTAAATAGATTATGATAGATAGATTATTACATTCTCCTGACTTCTCCTGTGCAATAAGCTAAATAAATATTTTAAAAAAAAAGCGCTTTTATCAATGATCATTGTCTAAAAGCAGCTTTACACAGATAATGTGGTGATAAAAAATAAAGATGTTCTTTATAAGTTTGTCCCTGATGTAAGTTTGTCCCTGATGAGCGAGCCGGTGGCGACTGTGGTGAGGAAAAGCTTAAAGGAAGAAACCTTGAGAGGAACCAGACTCAAGAGGGAACCTCATCCTCATCTGGGTTGCACCGAATGTCCATTTATTGCAGATATACGATGTTGCGGGGTGCAGTGATGATGATCAGAAGCAAACTGTAGTCCTGAGTCAATGTAGCGGACTGTTGACATTAACTACAGTCCAAATCCATCCTCAAAGCGCCCGTTCTTACTCCGGAATTTCATGGAACCACCCAAGGCGTTGATGAGAAGCCGTCCCAAGCTGCACAGAGTGGCCTCCAATTGAAAAATACAGTGAAACGACACAAAAAGCAAATACGGTCTCATAGCTCACAGCACATTTCTTCTTTTTACCACAAATATATCTTTTTGTTACATTCCTGAGCAAATCCAATGTGACAGATTATAAGAAAGGTGCTGTTTATCTTTTTTTCCTTCAAAAGTCAATACAATTTGTTGCAGTTTTTATATCTTACTTGTACAAATAACCTGGAAAATATGTAGAACCTGATTAAAAAACCCCAATGGATTGAATCGTGACTTGTGCAAAAGCGTAGTACGCCGTGGAGGAAAAACCTTCGTGTTGGAATGCCTTTTTGTCTTTGGATGCGCCTTTTGGGAGTCATTTTATACGCACTAGACGGGACGTTGGAGATCCTGAGGGGTGGAGCAGGAGACATTTGAATCATATTGCCAAGAAAAGATAAGGAAAGGTGCTTTATACTCGTTACTTTACAACACGGTGATTTGTTTTTCTTTGCACATCCTAGCCATGTTAGCCATGTTAGGAAATTTGGGTCAGCCATCATACAGCACCCATGGAGCACAGAGAGTTAAGGGCCTTGCTCAAGGGCCCCAAGACTGGCAGAATGGCAATACCCCCTTAACCTTCCCCACTAATGGTTAGAGACTGTATAAAAAACAAATGAATGAACTTGAAAAGCAGGTGATGTCCAGAGTTTTGGACAAGACATAAACTCATGACTAACATACATTTATATAACTGAGCATGTGAGGGTCTTGATTGAAGAAATAATGGCAGGAAATCAGTATTCCATTGGCTTATCCAGTACACACTATTTGGAGTAAGGATCAGAGGACATTGTGAGCAAGGACACAACAGACCAATGAGAACAGTGAGAGTATCCATTAGTGAACTTTCAACCTTCTGATTAGCAACCAAAAACCTTAGCTACTAGACCACTACTTATGTCCTTTTCCTTTCACATTTCTTCTTCAAAACATCAGTCGAATTCCTTCTTTTCCGCACAGGCCACTCAGGTGCATGTTCAGTCTCTTGTCATTTCCAGACTCCTCCTCCTCCTGGACTCACTGATGCCAGGTCCACATCTGAACCTCTGCAACTAATCTACAACACAGCTGCAAAACTTGTTTTCAAGCTTCCCAAGTCCCCCCAACCAGCCACCCACCCACCCTGTCAACCCCAGCTCCTACACTTTCTGGTACAGTCACAGTTTTCAAACATACCTCCTTTAAAGGTTTTTTCACTACGTATTATTTTGTTTTTGAGAAACACGTGTATGTTCCTTTCGTTTGAATTTAACGCTGTAAAAATTGCCTTTGACCAAACATATTGATAAATGTCCAGGACATTTATTTTCATTGAAAAAAAATCCTCCCTTAGCATGAAGAACAGCTTTACAGACTCTTGGCATCCGGACATTTAGTTTCTCCAAACATTCATCTGAAATTCTTTGCCGTGCCTCTTGTAAAACTCACCAAAGGTGTTCTTCGCTAGTTGAAGATTTCTTTATGATCACAGAGCCTAGGATTTAGGTGCGGTGACTGGGCAGGTCACACTCCAGACGATTGTCCAAATAAGGTTTACAGGGTTACCTGATGAGGACGGGTTCCATTTAGAGGCTGGATCCTCTAAAGGTTTCCTCCGGAAGGTTTTCTGCACCACAGTTAAAGGTTGGTTGGGGGTTCAAGTACCTGTATCCCCAAGAAGCCACTCTTTAACAAAGCCCTTAACCCTTTCTGCTTCAGGGGTGCTGTATTATGGCTGACCCCAGTTTCTTAACATCGCTGGGATTTGCGAATAAAGAGTGTGACTGTACAGGTTGTCAGTGGAAATCAACACCGAAATGAAATGCAAATGTTCTCATTAGCAAACATTCATTTTATTTTTATTTTCATTGTTGTAATATGACATTTTAAGACTGCCATACAACCCGATTCATATATTGAAGGCTCCACTGTGGCTGACCCCACCCTTCCCCTGACCTGAAGTAAAAGGTCCTTTCAGCTGTGTGAAGAAAAAAACTCTCCATGCTGAGATAAGACCAGTATGAAATGAGCAAACAGTCCTGGTGTTCTGTGATTTGATGTGGTTTGTGGTCGATTTACTCGAGATCACATCACATGGCAGATTCGCTCGCTTTTGGGCTCGTGTGGTTCAGTTTTGGATGAGAAGAAGGACGTCTGAGGTTAGAATTCAATCGATTCAGGACTCAAGCCAGCACCAGACGAGGACAAAAAGTGAGAACGAAAGATGACGGCTAAGAGAAAGAGCTCAGAAAGGGAAAGGTTATTAAGAGAAATAAAGCCTTAATAACACATTGCCTGGCCTCTGCGCCAAAATTCGTGCAACTCCCACGCTTTGAGCAAACAGTCTGGGATCTGGAGGTCTGAAGGGAAAAAGCATCTATTGATATATTCCAACAAGGAGCTAAGTGTGCTCTGTGCACAGAAACTCACTGGAAAGAGAAAACGAGACAAAAAAATGGCATATTTGGAAATGAATGGGTTGCTGTGTGAAGTATAATAGTAATGTGTGCTACTTAGTAGTAGATACATTGTTCAAGGAAAGAACCATCTGCAGAGAATGCGTTTAGAAGAATGAGCAAATCGGTAGAGTTAAAAAAAGAAAAAAAATGCAAACTAAATTGCTCATTTTCCTCTTTGGAAAGTCTGACCATCTTCTCCACCCATGCTCTTGAAATACTCGCATACTTCAAACTCTGTGAGGCAACCTCTCGGTTTTGTTTGTGCTCTGTGCATTCGCTTGACCCCA
Source organism: Silurus lanzhouensis (assembly GCA_039877035.1). Lineage (NCBI taxonomy): Eukaryota > Metazoa > Chordata > Actinopteri > Siluriformes > Siluridae > Silurus > Silurus lanzhouensis. The sequence goes on along the minus strand of JBCEWE010000367.1, from coordinate 1,053,099 downwards.
GCCTATAAAAATGCATCATGTTCCCCCCCTTCAATGTAGGAGGCATCTTTTTTTTTGTCTGAGGGACTTCACCATAAAAAAGCACGGACTAAAATGGGCTTTGAGGTTACAGCTGTTGATGACTAATAACGTTGAAGGATGAAAAAACAGAGAGCTTTACGTCTCGAACATCATTCAAATTGATTCAAAAATCCTCTTTTGTGTCCAGGAGATCTGAGCATGACCAGACATTCATCACCAAACTTTCACCAGCCCCAGAAGTAAATTTAAATTGGAGAACGCACGAAGAGGAGCAAAACGGACATTTCCTGTGTGTACGCTGTGGCTGTTTAGAACATCAGATGTCAGTAAATGTTTTGCGCTTGTGCACCCTGCAATTTTTGGCAAGCACAACTGGATAACTGCCTCCGAGCTGGTAAACATCAATTAACGTTCTGCAAACATAAGATGAAAATTTCTGCTCTCTGAGCAAGCCCTATTCAGGGTAGTACAGGGTTTTTTTTTTTTACACACACTTCGAACACCTTTTTTTGGTATCTTTTTATTACTTTTTTCAGCCATATTTGGTTCATTTCCCAAATTGCACACAATTCTGCAATATATCTTTGGATGCATGACATTTTCCATGTCCTTAAACTAGGAGATTTACATTCACAGCATTTAATAGTCTGGAATATTTCTGGATTATTATTATTATTAATATATTAATATATTATTATTATTTTAGAATAACTTGCCCAGAAGTCTTGGAGGTTTTGAATCCAGATAGAGTTTATTAACAGAGTTTAAGTAACAAAGCCGAGCAACTTTTGCAAACACCACTTCAGAACCCACTCACATATATACCCTCCTGAAGCTGTACACCAAATTCCATACATGTCCTTCTGTATTTTAAGACTAAGAATCTTTACCATATGTTTGCTCCTAAAGGATGATCAATAACTTGTCACATACTTATTTCTAGCACCTGTAGGGACAATGTTCTTTTCCTAATATGACTATTTTCTAAGCTTCAAATAGTTGACTTTGTTCTAATCACACTGTAATCAAATACATATTAGTGAAATGTTTTTCTTTTATAATATATCATTCTATGCATTGAATGAATATATTCCACATTAGACGCTCTTATCCAGAGCAACTTACTTTTATATCATTCATACAACAGGGTTGAGGGCCTTGCTCAGGGGCCCAGAAGTGGCAGCTTGGTGTGGCTTATATATGAGCTCACAACCTTTGGATCAAAAATCCAAATTCTTTCATCGCATAACCCAGTGATGTTAAAAACCCGAAGTCGGAGCACAGTGTCAACCCTGAAACAGCACCAGTGGAACACTGAGGGTTAAGGGCCTTGCTCAAGGGCCACAAGAGTGACAGCTTGGTGATAACAAGGCTTGAACCCCCAACCAGCAACCTAGAGCCTTAACCACTGAGCTACCAGCTATTTCCCCAAACCTGTTCCAGCATGATAATGCCCAAAGCTCTCTCCATGAAGATCTGCTTCACAATGAGTGGAATGGAAGATAACCTACTATAGAGCTCCAACCCCATTGAACATGAATGAAATGTGAATACTGACTGCAATCCAGGCCTCATCATCTCACCTACATCACTACCTGACTTTACTAACTGACTTAAAGAGCACATCTCCATGAAATCTTGTGGAACATCTTCCCAGATGAATGAAGATCAAATGAGGACGAAATGTGGAATGGGAAGTATTAAAAAATAAGCACATAACAATCTTATGGTCAGGTGCCGACAAACTTTCCATCATAAAACTGTAGAATCGTTTTATGGCTTTTTCACTACAGCGTCTATTAGATGCATATATTTTGTGAGAAAAAGATTTGAGCCTCTATTTCAAGATGGCTAAACCTGATCTTCTTTTCATTCCTTCCTGTGCACCCTCACTTTGATAAGCAGTTCTTCTCAAAGCCAAGCAGAAGCTTTAAAGAGATTTCACTGTCTGGTCTTGATGCTGATAATGACGGGTGAAAGAAACTAATCTGGTAATGGATGTCCCTGGTTGATGGAGATGAACCTCAGAAGAGCTCGGGGGATTATTGCAATTCCTCCTTTCTTTACCTGGTGTAAAGTTATTCTTTTCTTTTCTTTATTAATAATGATAATGATGATGATTGTGGTTCAGTTCCAGATCTTAAGACTTAAATAGATTTTTAGCTTATTTCAAGAATAAAATATTGAAGAGCAGATTGCGAAAGATTATTATTGTTTTAAGATTGTTTTTTTCTTAGTAAGTAAAGCTTCAAATTTATTACATTAAATTTTACCTGCAAATTGAGATTAATTACCATCAGAGACATCATTTGAGGACTTCTATCTTTTAAGACTTTTAGCTGTAACTGTTTAAAGGCTGCCCAGTAAAAAATACTCAATAATCACACTTAGGACTTGTTTATTAATATTATTTATTCCAAATTCTTGTTTCATGTCGACACCAACACATTTATTTACAACCACAATAACGAATTACAAGTAAAAGAAGTAAATAAAAATAAGTCTTTATGGCTCTTTTATTCAGAAGTTCAATAATGTTGTAGTTCAGTTTCAGTTTTTCATGTTGAACATCTTTTAGTGATCAGTGTTTAGTTTAAGTATTTTGAGAAGAAGTAAGTAATGATTTCATTTTGTTTTTGCATCATAACTACTGTGTGTTACAAGATTTAGATTTTTAGTTTAAATGCTGTGGCTCATTAAAAGACAGAATATATAATGATGTTGATTCTTTAATTAAGAGAAATTCTCTTGTTCAGCAGCTCTGTTTTTAAAATCTTTTCACACACAAAAAAATTACAAGCTAGTTTTAAGTCAATTAGACCAAATCGACTGCTTGGAAAAAGTGTTTTAATGCTTATTTTAGTTCTTTTCTAAAACCTAGATATGTTTACTTATTTCAAAAAATCTTACCAAATGTAATTATCTTACTGCACTGGCAGATCCTTTGACATGGTTCTTAAATCATGCATTTGTTTCTTATATTTAGACTTAGTTCTTTTTAGTCTTATCATACGACACCATTATACTATTTAAAACCCTGGTCTGCTTTGTTTTCGATTGAATTTGCTTTAGACACACCTTCTTGTTTTTCGAAGTGTGCTGCACAACAGGGCTCGACTGAGACTTCCTTTGCGGTTCTAATGCAATGACCATCATCTGGTCTGCATTACTGAACATTCCCATGTTCCTTTCCTACATTCTCATCGCCTCCCACTCGGACTGGAGTTGCTGAATCGTTATGTGTTGAACATTTTACCTTTTTTTTTTTTTTCAGGCAGCACTAACTAATGGAAGCTCTGGAGCCCGAAAAAGCTGCTTGCTGAAAGGCTTTAGCTTCTCAGGTCTTGGAGAAACCCAAAAGAGAGGGACATCTACAGCTTCAGATCTCCACAAACAGTTTGTACACACATCTAATTAACGCATCCAGGATTCCAGTAACTATAACATCAATAAATTCCTTCGTACAATCCATCCCCCACTTTGACTCTTTGCCATGTCCTCGAGATCTGAGATAATTTTGTGAACTAGTAAATTTAAAGCTAGAAAACCTCAACCCTAAGTGCAAACCAGAGCAGGACACATCTAGGATCGCAACATATGCAACAAGTCAGCGTATTCTTTTTCCAGTTTTGCCACACAGATTACCCACAAGGCCCAGGCGGTTTGGCACTGTGAAGGAGAGAGGGGGTGGGAGACGAGAAAGAGGAAGGAGGGTTGGGGGTGGAAGGAGGAGGATGGGTTGTTAGAGGAGGGGGTAGGGTTAGGCAGTTTTGCCACGTTTGCATCAAGGCTGAGCAGAAATCTATTTGAGAGCTGCAACAGAACTAAGCAAATGTGGATTTTCTCGAATCTCGAATTGTGTGTGGCAGGATTTTTCGATCTCTGATTGTTTTTCGGTCCTTGGAATCCGAGTTTAGACCCTGACGTGTTAAATACCGGGGACTTTTCTCTTTTTCGTTGACACGCAATCGTCTGGATTGCACACATTTTTGTAACCCAGATAACGTGCAGACAAAACGCACATTTCAGTGTGTAAAAATATTTTCCTATCTGCTCAGCGGGCCATCCAAATATCAGGGGGAATAAAAACAACAACACACGCACATCACTCCTGACAGGACAAAACATCTCACATAGTGATCGGCCCCTTTATCCCTCGCTCTCTTTCCCTCCCTGCCCTTGATCTTCATGTCCTCGCGATGCTTCGAGAACCATATGTGTTTTCCAGCATCACCTTGGAGACAAGGGCATCAAAACAGAAGGGGAAAGGCGGGAATGGCGGACAGATGACTTGGTCAGAGAAGTTCAGACGCAAGAGCGGTCGTGCAATAAAAAAAAAAAAAAAAAAAAACGAAGCTATCAGCACATTCCATGCAGCTTGGGGTTTTTTCACAGAGACGAAAGAAATACTCTCTCGCTCATGGACAGGGGCTTTGGGCAGCATATAAACAACGGATAGGGGAATTTACAGCCCTCGGTTATTTGTGCCTCCACAGCAAAGAAGAGGGACCCAAAAAATTAAGGGGATTTTCGGACGTTTCGAACGAAGTTAAGTTTGCGGTCTGATTGCCAGAAAAAGGTCTCGGGTTTGGTAATGTTGTAACCAAATACCAGCTTCATCACTCGAAGTTCATTAACATTGAGTTCTGCTTTCGGTGGACTACAAACAAAAAGGAGCTGATGGTGTTGAATGAGGAAAAGCAAAACTCAAAAACCTCCCATCCACGATAAGTTTTTTGGAGTTGGAGTGCTTCCATTTTACTGTGCAATCACAGACAGGAAACATGAGTTTCCCTATAGTTAATGCTTAATTACAGTTTTTTTTTTTTTTTTTCGGTCATTTGGGTCACTTGATTTCCAGCATCCACAAACAGCACTCATAAACTAAAAGCCAAACCCCAACCTATTGTTGCAAAAGGAGATTCATGCAGTGTTTCAAAACTTCCTCAGTAAACTTCTAACACTTTATACACATACCAGGCATAACATTATGACCACCTGCCTAATATTGTGTTGACCCCCCTTTACTGCCGAAACAGTCCTGACTCATTAAGCAATACAGCATTAAGTTCTTTAGCAATTTGAGCTACAGGATTTGAGCTTCATCTTTTGGATCGGACCACACGGACCAGCCTTTGCTTCCCACATGCATCAGTGAGCCTTCCCTGCCCATGACCCTTCTGCCGTTTCACCACTGTTCCTTCCTTGGAGCACTTTTGATGAATACTGACCACTGAACACCAGGAACATCCCACAAGATCTGCAGTTTTGGAGATGCTCAGACCCAGATCACAATTTGGCCCTTGTCAAACTCGCACAGATCCTTGCGCTTGCCCATTTTTCCTGCTTTGAACACATCAACTTTGAGGACAAAATGTTCACTTGCTGCCTAATATCTCCCACACACTAACAGGTGCCATGATGAAGAGATAATCAGTGTTTTTTACATCACCGCTCATAATGATATAATGGTGGGTGTATATAGAAATGATGTGCCAACATAGACTGCATTATTACGCAGCTTCTAAAATTGGACAGGGCCTAAAATATGTGCTTGGGCTTAATCAAAAGCATCATTATTTATTCAAAAGGACTTCGTATCGTAGACATTATACATAGTCCACATATTATAGTTGAGTTTAGGGGTGTCGCTGAACAAGGATTCGAATAAAAATTGTCAAGTCTTGCCTATAGTTGCCTATAGGGGGAGCTAAATCAACTAAATTGCCAGTGCAGTGAAGTACAACGCAAACATCATTGCACTGAAAAACAATCAAAAATGTATTTAGGGAATTAAAATAGAACAGAATATACTGTATCTTTACAGAATCCCCCAGACATTGTTAAATATTTAAATAACTGCCTCTGAAATGCTTCTGTGTCTGTCACGAATCATCGAAAGTGAAACTTCAATCTGTCAGAGGGCGGGTTGGATTCTCTCAGACGTTTTTAATCGTTTGAGGTTTCTTATTCTACAAATGATTAAAAACGCCTGAGAGGAGGCCAAAAAATCATTTTTTTAAATTTGTAATAACCTCACACTAATCTTTTTTTTTTTTTATATATATATAATATTTTATTGATCCCACCAAAAAAAAAGGTCTTTGCACATCCCTCTGATGATAGAAAGCTGGAGTCAGAGGGCAGGGTCTGCTATGATCACCCCTGGAGCACAATGGGTTAAGGGCCTTGCTCAAGGGTCCCAAGAGTGGCAGCTTGAGTGATGCTGGTGTTGACCTTCTGATCATTAAACCAAAGCCATAACCACTGAGCAACCATCTTCACATGGTTAGATCCATTTGATCACATTAAAGATATTTGTAAAGATGTAACAAATGCAGTGTGAGTTTTATAGCTACCTTTAGATATATTTGGGACCATCTACAGATGCAGTGCTGCAGGTCGTCACACCTGTGTGTATGTATGTATGTATGTGTGTGTGTGTGTGTGTGTGTGTGTGTGATATTGCTTTTACAGTTTTATAAATAAGTAGATAATGAGAAAGTTCACATTGAAACCGGCTTCCCGTCTACATTCGTATCTATATATCTTCATCTAGTTGCCTATATGGACAACAGTGTTGAGCCACCTGACTCAGAGGCCCACCACTGTATGAAGATTCGAGACTAGCTCTGTTTACAAGAAAGTACTTTCTAGGGGAACATCTTCTCAAAAGATTAGAGATTTTTATTAGAGAAAATGGAGACTAAATATTGAATGGGGTCATGTGTCCACAAAATTTTGAAACATGAAGTGGTTCCAGTCCTGCAAAGGTCCATGCTGCACACACTGAGCCTCGTTAATCAATCTTTTAATAAGGCTTTGTGTAAATGTCTGTCTAAGCCAAAACACACCGTCATTCTCTGCCGCATTTAACAAAAGGTTTCATGAATAGCGGATTTTCATCATACTCGGGTGCCTGTAGTGGTCACCTACAAACCGCTTCCCTGACACAGATTATTAACACTTTAGTGACGCCCACAAAACCATGGAGCATGAAGAGAACCATCAGAGTAAATACTGTAGGTGGAAATTATCTTGATTCACTTCTATAGCAATTCATTTTTTTAAAGTAAATGAAAACATAAATAGTATATACAGTACAGACCAAATGTTTGGACACACCTCATTCAATTTTCTTTATTTTCATGACTATGAAAATTGTAGATTCACACTGAAGGCATCAAAACTATTATTTACATAACAAAAAAGTGTGAAACAACTGAAAAATATCATATTCTAGGTTCTTTAAAGTAGCCACCTTTTGCTTTGATTACTGCTTTGCACACTCTTTGCATTCTCTTGATGAGCTTCAAGAGGTAGTCACCTGAAATGGTCTTCCAACAGTCTTGAAGGAGTTCCCCGAGAGATGCTTGGCACTTGTTGGCCCTTTTGCCTTCGCTCTGTGGTCCAGCTCACCCCTAAACCATCTCGATTGGGTTCAGGTCCGGTGACTGTGGAGGCCAGGTCATCTGGCGCAGCACCCCATCACTCTCCTTCTTGATCAAATAGCCCTTGATGCCTTCAGTGTGACTCTACAATTTTCATAGTCATGAAAATAAAGAAAACTCTTTGAATGAGAAGGTGTGTCCAAACTTTTGGTCTGTACTGTATATATACAGTATATAGTATACAGTATATATATATATATACTGACAAGACCTTCTCTGCTGGCCATAGTGATTAGAATCACTATGTTTTAATATATTTTTGTCCATGAATATCTACTAAATTATTCACAATAGTCTATTATCTTCCTTTAATAGCATTTCCAAAGGTATCTGTCTGCCATAAGCCTTTTCTGTGAACACTGCAATTCAAGAAATTTGAGGTTGCATTTGGACTGTAATTAATATCAGTAGTCTACTACAATGGGACCACAGGCTGCATGAGAAGTTATGCATTTAGACACCTATAACTACACACCTCAACAATAGAACCGTAATGAATGGACATTAGGTGCCACCCAGATGAGGATGGATTCCCTTCTGAGTCTGGTTCCCCTCAAGGTTTCTTCCTTATACTATCTCGGGGAGTTTTTTTTCTTGTCACTCTCGCAACTTACTTAAGGGCAATAAACGTACACATTCTTTTATATAACCTTATTAACGCTTTATCTGTGTAAAGCTGCTTTCAGACAAGGTCCATTGAAGCTGTAGCTTTAACCAAACAGATTTCGATGTGTTGACTCCAGGGCCCTCTAAAGGCCCAGGGCCCTCTAAAGGCACTCAATAAACTCAGCATTTTCATGTCCTTTGATTGGACGGTCAGAGATCGCACTCGTTAGAGCTCGCAAACTGCATCTGAAGCAAAATGCACAAGTTCAAATATATTTATATGGATTTAATAGCTGTTTTTTTGTTAATTGCACAATGTCTGACAGAGGAGAAGTTTTCATTTTGTGTTTTTAAAGTTTTTATTAAGTTATTATGTTAAAATGCTCATGTTATCAGAAGCACAAAGCATCCTATGAATGTTTTTCTGAATTTACTGGATGTTTCTTGAACACCTAATTTCTTGCCTAAATGCTTATATGAACAAATAAATCAAATTAAATTAATATCAATTATATATAAATATAATTTTTGGTTTCTAAACAAAAGGACGCTCCTACAACGGTCATGTGAGCTTCAGATCTGGACCATGCTGCAATGAAGGAAGGTTGCCTGGTCTTTCACATCATGTCCATGGCCAGGTTTGTGACTCGCTTACCTGTGGAGGAGAAAGTGAGCCAGTGGAGGCAATGTGATGCTCTGGTTGATGTTCTGCTGGGAAACCTTGAGTGCTGGCTTTCATGATGATACTTTGGCACATAGCAGCTTCCTAAACGTTATTGCAGATCTAACATCAACAGCGTTCACTAATTGCAGGATAATGCTGCCTCGCACACTTTGTTCAGGATCAGTGTGAAGAGTTCAAGGTGTTAGTCTGCAAATTCCTCAGATCTTGGTCTGATCCAGTGTCTGTAGGATATGCTGAAAAAAAAGTCTGATCCACCTCACACCTTACAGAACTCAAAGGATCGGCATGCTAACATCCAGATTCCACAGCACACATTCAGTGGATTTGTGGAATCTAGGCCTTGGTCAAGAATTGTTTTGGTGCCCCAAAAAGGACCTACATAATGTTGCAGCAAAAGAAAAGTTTAATAGTCAGGCAGATAAATCCAAAATCAGCATAGAAACACAATCCATTAAGATTTAAAGTTGAGGGGTTAATGGCTTTGAACTCATGACCTTCCCAAAAATGCTTGTACCATTCACGTTTACGTCATTTGGCCAACACCCTTTTCCAGAGCGGCTTATATCATTTATAAAACTAAGCAGTGTAAAGGGCCTTGCTAAAGGGCCCAGCTGTGGCAGCTCGGTGGTGTAATCACTGAGCTACCATTTTACACAACAACTTACATTTATGACAGTGAGCAGAGGCCTTTATCCAGTAGTTGAGTGTTAAGGGCCTTGTTTAAGGGCCCAGCCACAGCAGCTTTGTGGTGCTGGCATTTTAACTTATGACCTTCTGATCAAAGTCCAGTCTTGTAACCACTTCCAACAAGTATTTGTTTCATTTACATTTACGCCTGTTTTGGCATACAGCCTTATCCACAGTGACTTATGTTTAACTCATTTATACACCTGAGCAGGTGAAGGGTAAGGGCCTTGCTCAAGGGCCCAGCCACAGCAGTTTGGTGGTGCTGGGATTTAAACTCACAACCATCTAATCAAAGCAATTTTTGCACTGAGCAGGTGAGAGTTATGGGCCTTGCTGAAGGGCCCAGCAGTGATAGCTTGGTGGTGCTACGATTTGATCTCAAGACATTTTGGTCAAAAATCTAGTGGTTGTGGTAACTACCGTAAACTGCTGAGCTACCATTTCCCACAGATGCTGTTAATGTTTACCAGACCCTCATCCAGAGTGACTCAGCAGTGGCAGCCTGGTGGTGCTGGGATTTGAACTCATAACATCATAAAATCATCTTAACCACCGTGCTAACCCTTTCACATTCCAAAAACATGCAGTGATCAGTCGATTTGCACTGTAGTCCATGTCGTCCATGTTTGTAGGCTTTACCTGCTGCAGCGAACCCGGAACACAAGATTGGCCATCACGTGTAACTTAGCGGTGGCGTAAAATAACGCGTAACAAATAAAAGCTTGGAAAATGATCTTTATTGATAGCGTATAAAAAGGAAACAGTTTACTCGCCTTTCACTAGATGCTTACGAAAGTTACGTCCATGTCATGATAGCGTATTATTACCGTAAGACGTAATACACTTTTGACTCGAGGCCAATAAAAAAAATGTGGTTTGTAGAAAATGTAATATTGCCTCGTTGCTTATTTAGTTCATTAACGTCAAAAAACAACATTTTACATGTAAAAGTGCTCATTTTTGATCAAAACACAGGGATATTAAAACGTTTAAGGAATTATATTTAGAGTAGGGGAGGGTACAAGAAAAGTCATATAACAGAGTGAATAACAAGAGAAAAAAAAAAAAAAACAGTATAGAAAGTGACTTGTTTGAAATCCTTACATGCACAGTGTGCGGTGGTTTGTACAGCGGACACCTTGTCGTATTCAAGTAACTCACTCGCTCTTGCTTGGGGGGGAAAAAATAAATTAGATACTGTCAACTGCCCTGCAGTTACGATGTGTTTGATGGTGTTACAAAAGGACATGGAGGAAGCACGGGGAAATACAGTACAGTCGTGGGAACTATGGAATATAATACGTACAAATTACGATGAGAAATATTCCCCCGGCCGCATACATGTACATGACGTGATTTTTACAAAAAAAAGCAAAGAACACACACCATTTGCAACAAGCTATAACCGGACCAGACGCCGTTTCTAAATGTCGAGCTCCTCGCCAGTTCCTCTTTCGCCAGCTGGACAGCTACACTACACTACTGGAGACACGGTGTGACTTGGATTTATTCTTGCATGATCCTGACTTGCGACACAATGACTGACCTGAGAGAGTATTCGGTAAATTCGAATTTCTAAGAGAACGCCAATAAGAGAACGACCCAAAAACATGCGAGATTCATGCTTCCAGAAATCCCTCCTTTTTTCATTTAGAACCACTGGACAAAAAGAGGACATGCAATCGAACAAAACCTCATAGTTGACTTCATGTGAACCTGATCGGTTGTACTGTTTTCAAATGAGTTTACAGGTAAAGAAATTAATTTTTAGAGAATTTTTTGATTTTATCTAAAAGGCAATATAATGCACTCATAATTGTCTCTGCCACTTGTGGTATATTCAGTAGTTGATATTAGCATCTTTCCTTTATTGGATTTGTTGATATTTTTACAATATATTTTTTTTATTTATTTAATTAATTTTTTTGCTGTCCAGCAACAAAGCACATACTAAAGGCTATCTGACGCTGATAAATATTTTTGTGTGGATTACTCTTTTGGTGAGAGGAGCATATTTCGGCTGGAAAAAAATCTAACTGATGCTCTTATTGTTGGCTCTCAGGGTTTGGGAGGGGGTCGAGCAGGAGGCGGACACGGTGCGGTAGGTGGAGCTCGGGCGGGCGGTGGACCCGGGGCCACAGGAGGTCCTCGAGAGGGCGGAGTCTGAGGAAGTGGACTTGCAGGAGGTGGTGCCTGGGAGTAGTCCGGAGGAGGCGGGGGTGGACTTTGTGCGCTGAGGGGGGCCTTTGCTGCCTCCTCTTTCACCCGGGTGAAGTTGATGCATCGGCCCTGGGGGAAAGATAAAACAGAGAAGCAAGAATGAAGAGATTCAACTGTGGCACATACCTCTTTCTCTCTCTCTCTCTTTCTCTCAGCCAGACTATTAGCCCTCCACCTCTTTTTAATCAGAGGTGTGCAGCCATTTTACTCCCTCTTTGTTTTCCTTTCCTTCTTTTGTCTTTCTGTCTGGTGCATTTTGGCCAAGCTCCTTAGAAAACCACTGAGGAATTCTGTCTAACTTATAAAATATGAGTCATAGAAAAAAAAAAAGGTTAAATTCCTCATAAACAAATCATTCTCCTTTTTTACTTCTACTTATTTTCTTCTACCAATATACTGTATTTCTATTTGTCAAGTTCGGTGTGAACATGCTTCTATCACTCTCTTCCTGATTCCCCCTGACACTATTAATATTTTAGTGGTTAAGATGTTGGATTTCTGATCATAAGGTCATGAGTTTAAATCCCAGCACCATCAAGCTGCCATAATGTAAGCTGTCAATGTGCTTCTGCTCATCATGAAGATTTATACTTGCATTTACATTTATGCAAATGCTCTTATTCATAAAACAGTTCAGGGTTAAGGGCCTTGATCGAGGGCCCAACGGTGGCAGCTTGTGGTGGTGGTTCCAACCTTCTAATCATCAACATCTTGACCACTGAGCTACCATTTTTCCAAACCAGTGAACATCCAAGTATAATAGCATGAGAAAGAAAGCTTGAGAGGAACCAGGCTCAAAACACATCCTCAATAATTACATTTATTATTAATTATTAATTACAGTCCAAATCCTTGAGTAAGTGAATAAATTCACCTGGATTGCAGATTTGTACTGAGACTACACTGTTCTTATTGAGCCCATAGTAATGTCTTGACTACCTCTGTATACTATCATGATTTATAAACTTACTACTTTTTAATCACCCTGAAGAGATTTACATTTGACTCTGGTTCCTCTTTGGATTTGTCCATCATGGAGTCCATCAGATTTATCATGGATCTAAATAGAAATCTACATCTGAATTTCTACAGAGCTGCTTTAGAACAATGTGAAGTTGAATTGAACCCGAAAACAGAATTGTGTGAATTTGTCCATGATCTCCTGACATGCCTACAATTTGACTCAGCCCCGTAAAGTGCTTTGTTCCTCGCCTAATGATGAAGTGTTACGTGTTTGAAGTGGCTGCTCTGGAACTGCAAATGACCTCATCTCACCAGTCTGCTGTGTGTGTGTGTGTGTGTGTGTGTGTGTGTGTGTGTGTGTGTGTGTGTGTGTGTAACTTGAAGCCACTAATTAAGGTTACGAAGGTCTGCCCACTGCTTTTTGACGTCAGAGCTGTTGTAACTTTCTGAAGCTGCATAACTGAGACCCTGTGCAGCTGCAAAGGAGAGCCGGGCCAAAGAGTACGCCTAAAGATACAACCAAAATGAAATAGAATCAAAGTGTGTTCCTCTAAATCATCTACAGAAACTGAATAAATTCCTCATTTCTCAAGAAATACCTGTGCACGATGGCGAGCGAATACTGTAACTCGTATTAATAGACATGAGTGTTAGAAGGTCCATGAATCACTAAAATGGCATCTGGCTTTTACATTTTTGAAGAATGCTTTATGGGAACATTAGCAGATGCCCTTGGTGGCCTTTAAGTGTGTTTCTATGGCAACCTCTATGGCAACAAGACATAAAGTGAACAAATCATTCCCATCATTACGCGATCCGGACTAATGTGCTACATACATATTGGCAAAGTTTGTGTATGTAGACGTGTTTTGGGGGATCTGCTTATTGAAAATACAACATTTTCATTTATTTCTGATCAAAAAAATAAAATGAATCAAAAAAGATTTGTTCATTTTGAGGAACGAGATTCAAAGATCTGAATCAAATAAAAATAATCTAAAATAATCTATCGCTACTCGTGATGGCGAAGAAGTACAACTTTTTCGAAGGCAACAGTGAAAAACTTGAGGAAATATGCAATACAAGAACCGCTGGGGTTGTGCACTCTCAGAAGATAACCTGATACAGGAAATAATGCCAATTTCACTTGTTTTCCATGCTTGGGACAGCATAAAAAGTAGGTCTGCGCATTCTTCGGCGCTCTCGTCATAGCCTGCTCGCTGCGCAGTGGGGAGAGCGATGCCATTTGGAGAAAAGAGGTCGAGGTTTGCTCCTGCTGAATAAAACTCTAAGCTGTTTTTGACAAAAGCCATTGAGCGTGCATCTCTTCCATTAGTAAATTAATTGTAACCACTAATCCGTTCCTGGAATTTCGCAGAATGTTTGCAACAAGGCAAATTACCGTGGTTACCGACAGTTATGGCATAGTTTCCACAATTAATGTTTTAAGTAGAACCCAGTGAGCAAAAGTGAGAAGTTCCATTGTTGCACCAAACTTGCACCAAAGCTCAGCCTAAAACGTACGAGGAACGTTCTATGTTCAAACCTAAAGCTTATCAGGTTCAAAGTGTTCCCAAACATGTGTTTGATGTGAAGGAATGAGAGCCAGACCGTTAAAAAAAAGATGTCTAGAATCGGTCTACACCACTTCGTTTATGGTCAGTGATTTGAAGCAGGTGGCAGATGTTGGCCATGATGTATGCCTATGATATATTTCGAGATGATAGATGGAGAGAAGAAGTATAGGGCTAATGTATAGGGGTCATGGAATATGTATTTGGGTTTGTCCATCATGGAGTCAATCAAATTTATTATGGATCTAAATAGAAATCTACATCTGAATTTCTTCAGAGCTGCTTTAGAACAATGTGAATTTGAATTGAACCCGAAAACAGAATTGTGTGAATTTGTCCATGATCTCCTGACATGCCTACATTTCGACTCAGCCCCGTAAAGTGCTTTGTTCCTCGCCTAATGATGAAGTGTTACGTGTTTGAAGTGACTGCTCTGGAACTGCAAATGACCTCATCTCACCAGTCTGCTGATGTGTGTGTGTGTGTGTGTGTGTAACTTGAAGCCACTAATTAAGGTTACGAAGGTCTGCCCACTGCTTTTTGACGTCAGAGCTGTTGAAACTTTCTGAAGCTGCATAACTGAGACCCTGTGTAGCTGCAAAGGAGAGCCGGGCCAAAGAGTACAGATGAGAAAAACAGACTGGTGAAAGTTAATGACATGCTACTAGCGCTATGAAACACACAGACACACACACACACACTTACAAACTGCTTTGGACAGTGTAACCTAGACTTTTAGAAAGAAAATAGTACTAAGCTGTACCTTCACATTCATTTCCTTTCATTCCAGTTAACGATACAGACTGGAGATGCAAAGTGCTAACAAACGCCTAAAGATACAACCAAAATGAAATAGAAACAAAGTGTGTTCCTCTAAATCATCTACAGAAACTGAATAAATTCCTCATTTCTCAAGAAATACCTGTGGACGATGGTGAGCGAATACTGTAACTCATTGTTATTAATAGACATGAGTGTTAGAAGGTCCATGAATCACTAAAATGGCATCTGGCTTTCAAACAATATGGAATTGAAAAACATTTTTGAAAAATGCTTTATGGGAACATTAATCTGCCCTTGGTGGCCTTTAAGTGTGTTCCTATGGCAACCTCTATGGCAACAAGACATATGTGCTCAAACACTGCTATGAAAACCAAAAGGATGGCATTCATCAGTCCGGATCGCGTAATGATGGGAATGATTTGTTCACTTTGAACAAACTTTTTATTTGACACAGAAGAACGAGTCGTCTCAAAGATCCAAAAGATCCTTCTACTACATGAGAAAAGCATCGCAAAATCTCTGTAGGTTGTGTACAGGACACAGAATCGAGTACTTTACCTCTCGAGCCCGAGCCGTTTGTTCTTTTATCATGTGAGTTTTATTAATGTTATGCAGTGCATTACATGGGAAACAGAATCGAGTAATTTATCTCATGAGTCCCCTGGTCCGAGTTCTTTTGTCACGTAGCTCAGTATATACGTATTGGAACTATAGTCAAAGTTTGTGTATGTAGACGTGTTTTGGGGGATCTACTTATTGAAAATGTAACATTTTCATTTATTTCTGATCAAAAGAATGAAATGAATCCAAAAAGATTTGTTCATTTTGAGGAACGAGATTCAAAGATCTGAATCATGAAAATAATCTGATCTTCCTATCGCTACTCGTGATGGCGAAGAAGTACAACTTATTCGAAGGCAACAGTGAAAAACTTGAGGAAATATGCAATACAAGAACCGCTGGGGTTGTGCACTCTCAGAATATAACCTGATACAGAATATAATGCCAATTTCACTTGTTTTCCATGCTTGGGACAGCAGAAAAAGTAGGTCTGCGCATTCTTCTGTGCTCTCGTCATAGCCTGCTCGCTGCGCAGTGGGGAGAGCGATGCCATTTGGAGAAAAGAGGTCAAGGTTTGCTCCTGCTGAATAAAACTCTAAGCTGTTTTTGACAAAAGCCATTGAGCGTGCATCTCTTCCATTAGTAAATTAATTGTAACCACTAATCCGTTCCTGGAATTTCGCAGAATGTTTGCAACAAGGCAAATTACCGTGGTTACAGGCAGTTATGGCATAGTTTCCACAATTAATGCCTGGTTTTAAGTACAACCCAGTGAGCTAAAGTGAGAAGTTCCATTGTTGCACCAAACTTGCACCAAAGCTCAGCCTAAAACGTACAAGGAACGTTCTATGTTCAAACCTAAAGCTTATCAGGTTCAAAGTGTTCTCAAACATGTGTTGGAATGAGAGCCAGACCGTTGAAAAAAAGATGTCTAGAATCGGTCTAAACCACTTCGTTTATGGTCAGTGATTTGAAGCAGGTGGCAGATGTTGGCCATGATGTTTGCCTATGATATATTTCGAGATTAGAGATGGAGAGAAGAAGTATAGGGCTAATGTATAGGGGTCATGGAATATTTCAGAGTGACGTATGGAATGTCATGGAATGGGTCCTGAGTAGCGGTCTATAAGAGGTCCTTAGTAGAATATCTCTGAATTGAGATTGAAATGGTTTGGTCATGTGCAGAGGAGGGACATGGGGTATATGAAATGGTAGAAGAATGCTGAGGATGGAGCCAGCAGGGAGAAGAGAAAAGAAGAAAGTCAAGGAGGAGGTTTATGGTTGTGGTGAGGGAAGACATGGAGATGGTTGGTTTGAAAGAGGCAAATGAAGAGTACACAATGGTATGGTGACGTATGATCCGCTGTAGCAACCCTTAAAGGGAACAGCCAAAAGAAGCAGCAGAAGAAGAAAAAGAAGAAGAAGAAGAAGAAGAAGTTCAGTGTCTGTGGATAATAGGTTTGAGTACTCACGTGATCTCCAGGCTGTGGTCTCATAAGTGAAACTTGGTCATAACCTCGGCGAAACAGAGCCCAAATTGCATCCAGTTTACCCTGGATATAATAACATAAGTACATAAGCAGAGAACTAAATAGCAGAGAATTTTAAGTGTTTAATATTACACATATACACTTTGAAACACACACACACACACACACACACACACACACACACACACACACACACACACACACACACACACACACACACATACAAACACACACATACACAAACACAAGGAAAAAAGTCTTAAACTAGATATTTAGGGAATGGCAAGTGAGATTTTCTTACCCTAATTGGGGAATACCACTTCCTGTTCTGAGGAGCCCTCTTGTACCCATGTTTTTTAGGCTTGGGTTCGAAGGGTTCGTACTCCTGCTCAGGCATTTTCACAACCGCATTTTTGGGTTTCTCCAGCTTGGCACCCTCTTCAGTGGAACCCTTCCCTCCCCAGCGGACCTAAAGCGTTAATTGTTGCAAAAAACGTAAAATGTCACAAACTGCTCCTAGGACCTTCTAGACATTTGAGCATGCAAATGTAGCAGCTTAGCGGTTTAGCCATTGGATAAAATGGTTGTGAGTACAAATGCAACTTCTGGGCTCCTGTTTAAGGCCCTTAACCCCATAGATGCTCAGATGTATGAATGAGATAAATGTAAGTCGCTCTGTATAATGACAACAGCGCCAGGGTCCTCGAATTCAATCATGAGCTTGCGTTACTGACCATGTAGAGTTTCACATTACCATGGACAGTTCTCCATGTTCATGTGGGTTTCCTCTGGGCTCACCGGTTTCCTCCCAGCCTTCAAAAGCATGCCCGGCATTGAATTGGCTACAGTTATTCCCTCCTTAGTGTGAATTTGTGTGGAAATGGTGCCATGTAACCGAATTGTTCATACTGTATGTGTATTGTTTGAGACCCTGACTAGGATTACTGAGAAGCAAAATGGCTCCTGTAGACATCTGATAGCATTTTCTATATTTTTTACAACCTCTATATGATGTTCAGACTTAACATAGTTTTATTACAGGCTTTTGGTTTTGGTTCATCTGAGAGTCTTTAGTTTCTTGGATCCACATCATGTATTGTCAGTGATGGTCCTAATCGCTTCAACTCTATAAACAGTCAATTACACGAATGCATTTCCCTTCACCTCCATTCGTTTTATTCCTCCGACTCCTCGTCCGCCGTAGTATGACGCATCTACAGTTGGCCATTTTTTCTTCGGCATGCCGTCCTCGTCGTCAGATTCCTGACAGAAAGAATGAATGAGACAAAATGTCAATGTTCGAAACAAAACATTGGACCATCCAACCAGCTGCATTGTGTATTTTAGTATATGGACATAGCTAGCACAATCTATAGATATCAAACACTTTATTACAAAATCAATTAAAACCTTTTTTTAGCTGGCTTTTGACACCGACCTCCTTAAATTCCTTCTTTAACTTTACTCATAAAGACTGCACTGTACATTAACATATCTCCATACTGTACACTTACCTCGTTTTCCATGATGCTTTTTACTGTTACTGTCTACTGCTACATGTTCTTTCACTGGTGCACAAATTATTGCATTCTACCTCATATGTCCTTTTTTGCACTCTTATGGTCACTTTCAAATAATAAATTCTGTGTTTATATAGTATTATTGTAATATATATTGTACCTTTGCACTCATATAATAGTATATTTCTATATTTCTATATTTAGATTTATTTATGTATATTGCTATTTGCAGTTCTGGTTAAATGCTAACTGCATTTCATTAGCCCAGTATTTGTACTCTGCAAAATGCTAATAAAGTTTAATCTAATTTAATCTAATCTAATCTAATCTAATCTAATCTAATCTAATATATTCTTATATAATATAATATAATATAATATAATATAATATAATATAATATAATAAGTACTTTTAAATGTCATATAATTGAGACAGTACTTTGTATTTAGTATTTTGGACAGAAGTAAGTAAACCTCTTCCATTAGTGTCTTTAAATGGAAGAAAATTGTGCAGAACCTCTATTTCCACTATTTTCAGCATTTTTTAAAGAAACTATGTGGAAATAAAAAGGACTTACTGGTTGTGGGGGTGGAGGTGGTGGGGGCTCTTTAATAACCTGCGGATGTGTTACAGATAAAACAAGCATTTTTAAACAATAGTGAACAAAAAAAAAACCCAGTAACATTCTGCCATTATCATTTTAGAGTTTAAGTGAAAATGTATTTTCATACTAGATACAGGAACCAGCATTTATCCTGAACTTTACCTACAGAGATCCATTACAGACACAGAATCCAGACATCTAGTTGTGTTTTTTCACTTGAAATTAGCCATGACCTTCTTTTTTATTGCGATCTCTGACACCATGAGAGAAGTTAGATTAAAAAAAGCAAGTGTAGACTTACTACTGTGCAGCACAGGGGCCAGAACCACCACATGAACAACAAGGCCAACAACAGGAACAGGACCAGCAGGGTAATGAGGAGAATAGTGCCGTCAAACTGCCAGAGAAAATGCAGCACAAAATGAAGTGTATTCTCAGGAATGTTGTCATTCCTATGCAATGCCATTGTTTACCACATTTAAATAATCACTGGCAAACCGTCTGTACCCTGACCCTGTCTTATCATTAATAACAGGGCATAATGACTGCAGTTAGAGGTTTGTGGAAAAAAACACCACACCCCATTTTTAAGCTAGGAAGACGTGATATACTCCATCATGGCGACCCCTGCTACCCCCTTACATTTTCTACAACCATCTTCAGGAGATTTCAGGGCTCGTTAATCTCTAGAGCCCTTGTGGTTTGGCTGGAAAAAGAGCAAAGAGAAGAAGAAAAGAACTCACTGTGAGGGAAAAAGACCCCTCTGGCAAAATGTATCGAGAAAGAGGAGGCTCTGAGAAGAGCAAAAGCAGGAAAGTGGAAAATGGATAAAGAAAGCTCGTTATATAAGGGTTGCCAAACATTCTTTTAATGCATACTCGACCGATAGCTTTAATATATTACCAATCAGTTACCATGCACTTAAAAAACATCTGTCAGCAATACCAGTCTTTTGTGGTTGTAGTTAAATGTGATGTGTACTTACACACTCGGTTGTGGTGATGTGTACGGAGCTGGTGATAAACGACAGACCTTCATTCATGCTTACTTGCAGGTATACCACCCTGATGCAGACAGAAAACACACGATTTGTTCGAAAAACAGTCACACATATGCAATCTTTTCTTTTTATACAGTTCACATCTGTTTTACCGAGTAGTTCGGAGTTGTTGCATTCAAAGTTCTTTTAGATGAATCCACGAACAATGAAGTGAAAGTTTAAGGGGTTAAACAAGCACAAGTGCACTTGACCACCTTTGGAGATAGAGGCCTGCTGATTTATCAAGGAAAAAAGCTGTCCCAACCTTGAAGTCACATGACTATTTAATTTGCATGTATCAGTCTTGGAAAGGGTGATATAGCCATTTTTAAGGCTTTGGGACTCAAGCAAAGCACCGTGAGAGCCATTATCCACAAATGGAGAACATTAGAAACAGTGGCCGGCCACTTCTGGTGTTCCCAGAAGTGGCCGGCCTACCACAAGAGTGCATCACGACTCTTCCAGGAGCTAATAAAAGAACCCAGAACAACATCTAAAGAACTGCATGCCTCACAAGATCAGTGTTTATGATTCAACAATAAGAAGGATACTGAGCTAAAATGGCATCCATGGTAGAGCTCCAAGGCAAGTTTCAAGGCTGACCATAAAGAGCACAATGCCTTGTCTTATATTAGCCAAAAACATCTTGATTATTCCAAAGTAAAATGATGAGACTGTTAGTAAGGTTACATCTGGCATAAAAATAACACCACATTTTATAAATACATCATACCAATAGTAAAACATGGTGGTGGTAGTGTGATGGTCTGGGGATGCTTTGTCACTTCAGGACCTGGACGAGTTGAATTGATTGATTTTGGGCTCTACCAGAAAATCCTGTAGTAGAATATGCGGCCATGAGTTCCTGATATTAAGTTCAAGAGTGCTTGGATTATAAAGGCAATGATCCAAAACACACCAGCAAGTCCATGTCTAAATGGCTCAAAAAAAAAAAAAAAAAAGAAAATAAAGGTTTTGGAGTCGCCTAGTCAAAGTCCCTTAAATCCAATTGAGGTTCTGTGGCATAACCTTAAACAGGCCGTTCATGCTTGGAAAACCCTCCAATGTGGTTGAATTAAAACATTTCTGCAAAGAAGAGTGGGCTGAAATTCCTCTACAGCGATGTTCCCAGTTAGCTGGTTAGCTGCTAACCACACAACCGGTAATTAGGTTTAAGGGGGAATTATTTTTTCACATAGAACCAGACAGGTTTGGACAGCTTTTTTCACCTTAATAAATGTAATCATTTAGAAACTGCATTTTGGATTTACTCAGATTATCTTTGTATACATTTTTTGATGATCTAAATAATTTAAGTATCACAAATATGCAAAAAAAATGTTTTATTAGGAAATACTTTTTCACAGCACTGTACTATGTAAATGAGATTGAAATACATATACTTGGTAGAACTCAGACTTTTAAACCCTCCTGTAATAATAATTAGATCTATCCATAAGGCTACATAGCATGAAACAGGATTAAAATCTGATCCAGAGGACAGGAAATAGCAAAAGGAATGAGTTCAATGTTAAATAAAGCAGTGAAAACAGAACTGTTGTGACGATAAAAAGCAAGGTACTACATGAACTCCTACAGGAACAACACGCTCCTGAGGTACCAGTGACCAGTGTTCCTGTCTCTTTTCAAAGTCCTACCTCTAGATGGAGATCTCTTCAATTAGAGACCACCCTGTGCACCTAAGGATGATTCTACATGAACAGCTTAAAGATCCATGAAGGTGCTGAGCAACTTGAGAACTATGAGGCTGAATTTGGATTGGAATTAATTTCGACAGTCTGCTAGGACGGTTGAGGATCACAGTTTGCATAAACAGTTCTGCATTTCAGCACCCTCAATGAACAGCACCTCAACAATGATAGAACTGTAATAAATGGACATTCGGTGATGAGGATGTTTCCCATTTGAGTCTGTTTCCTCTTAAGGTTTCTTCCTCATGATGTCTCAGGGATTCGATACTGGCTCACTCATTAGGGACTAACTTATAGACATTAAACTTATACACTATTAAACAACTTTATAAGCTATTTACCACTGTAAAGCTGCTTTGAGACAATGTACATTGTTGAGAGACTTATAACGTAGCAAGATTTTTTCAAAATGGAAATGATCTAAAATAAAACGATATTTGTGTGAGCAGGGCAACAGTCACTTACAGTAATCACAAGAAGAGAAGCCGAGATGGATGAAGAATCCAAGAACCGTTGTTGTTTTTAGAGCGAAATATGTTAAAGTAGGGTCAGAGAGTTTGTGGAAAACCAAACATGCAATTAGTTTTCCTGCAGGTCGATTCTAGAAAAGTACAGGACAACAAGGGAGAGATGCTATTGACTGGGGCGAGAAGGAGTTTTCTTTGTGTTGCTTTGGCATACGAAACAAAGATAGAAAAACTAATTTAAAAAAATTACAAGCTCAGTTTAGGTAAAGCTAAGAAGGAGGAGTAGAAGAAATGGAGAAAAGGAATGTGACCCCTAGCAGGCATTAATCAGTGTGTGAGTCTGGTTCCTTCTCTTAAACGGGGCTACTTACTTTCCGACTTCATCTATACTTGGTGCTGGACACAGCATGTAGGTGTCTTCTATATCAGCAGGATGTACATCTATAAAATAATGATCAGAATCGCACTAAAAACCTGAACATACAATATAATAACTCATAACAGGAAATACATGTAAAAAAAAGTCTCACTTAAGGTTTCCGTATCGTTGATCTTGAAGCTGCACATCACCTGTTCGATTTTTCTGGCGTGCAGAAAGCCGTTGCCCCGAACCACCACTTGGAACGACTCTGAAAAAGTAATTCGCCATCAGTATTTTTATGACGTCAGATTCACATTTGGACAGTTTCACGAATTTCACCAAAACGCCATGTTAAAGCAATCAGCAGCAGAGCCTCAAACCACAATGATGTAATGTTCCTCCTGAGGAAATGCCTCTTCCAGGTTCTCTCCTTATTGTTATAAGCTAACCTGCAATTTTATAAATTCCCAGTTTCTTCCTGTTAATTCCCATGGAAAGATTCCAGTCTTCAGTGTAGAGTAAATCAGGTTACAAAGAAATCCCATGGGAGAAGACTCAATAATGTCGAACTGTATTGGAAAAACGTCCTGCCCTTACCTCCTGCACATACACTGGAAGGCTCAACTGCCAGGATCTCAATGCAGGATTTCCTGATGATCTGTTAAAATGAAAATAATGACAAGTTTGAAAAGTGAAAGCATTTGCAGGACCAAACCACAACCAGCACTACTGACATATAACGATGATACATTGAAGCTGCTTGTGGACGCATGTGTTTTTTGTATGCGTTCATCTGCCTTTCATTTGGAAAGGATCTCTTGTTTACCGAGTCGATCACGCCTCGAAGAGCTTGGAATCCTCCTGTCACGGGAAACACGTGCTCGATGGTGTCCGCTATGGTCGCAAGCTACAGTAAGACAAAAAAAAAACACTGATTTGTGAAGAGGTTTGATCAGGGGCCCTGTCAGGTTCCATAGATATTGCAGCCATCATGCAAAAGCAAAGCAGGAGAAGAAAAAATCAAGTTTTACCTGCGTCTCGTTGAAATCCTTCACGCCGACACAATACACGATGGCGCCCAACGTTCTTGCTCTGGCAGCCTGCGACAAAAAAACCACAGACAAACACAAACCATGTCACCACTGGTATTCCGATGAGAGTCAAAAAGCACGCAAAAAAATGCCACAAGGTGTTTTTACCTCCTGTTGTGCAGCTATCAGTGGCTGCTCGTTGAGTTCCCCATCCGTTAAGGCGATAATTACACTTGCTTTGCCTAAAAAACGTGATATGAAGAGATTAGTGATGTTTATTAGAAAGAAATCTGGAATTCTAGGATCAGGAAGTTTCACAGAGGGTTTTGAGCAGAACTCACCAAAATTCTCCTGATGAATTTGCTCGTTTGCCTGTAAAAGAAAACACACAAACAAACACACACACGCACGCACGCATGCATACACACACACACACACACACACACACACACACACACACACACACACACACACACACACACTCATTTAAACTAAAAGCAGTATAAGGATGTATATATACTTATTAGTCGCATGTACATTTATTAGTGCGCTAACGCAAATTTTTTATATTTAAACGGCACAAATGTTTTCAAAGTGCGATTAATGCAGCACGCATTTCTGTTTGACCATTCTGATTTAAAATATAAATACATAAATATTGGAGTTGAAATTAAAACTGCAATGCAAAACACATTTTATTCACGTCCTAACTTTACTTAGATATTTCTAAGTAAACATAGCAAATGTTAGTGTTTGGTGTCCTGTTAATTTTTTATCATAAACACCATAATTACTTTAAAAACCTATATCTTAACTGATAACAATAATACGATTAATTGCGATTAAATATTTGAATCGATTGACAGCCCCTGAATAAAAAAAATAAATGAAATTATGTATATTTGAAATATACATAATTTCATTTATTTTTTTTATTCATATTTCATGTATGTTTCTTTTTCTTGTAGTCTAAAGCAATATCTGGTAAATGTATAAAAGTTTGATTTTTTCTTATCTTATTTTATTACAGCACAGTAAAATTATTTCTTTGTATATCTCAGCGATGTGAGGAACCTGGGTTCAGTCATGATACAGCACCCCTGGAGCATCAAGGGTTAGGGGCCTTACTCATGGGCCCCAGGAATGGCAGCTTGGTGATACTGATGCTTAAATCCTTAACCACTGTTAAGGATAAACAAATGTTTGAGGTAAAATTCAGTGTTTTAGTCAATGCCCTAAAGTTCATTATTTTTTTCCCTATAACAGGTATTGTTTGGCCTTCTTCTTTTGCTTCACCGATGTACCAGTGTATGGCTTTTTCAATTATTTACATAACCTATTTTTTCCATTTACAGTTCATCTGGAAAGTATTTACAGATCTTCACTTTTAACACATTTTGTTATGTTACAGCCTTATTTTAAAATGGATTAAATTCATTGTTTTACTCAAAATTCTTCAAGCAATACCCCATAATGACAATGTGAAAGAGCTCAGGTGCATCCTGTTTCCACTTATCATCCTTGAGAAGTTTCTACAACTTTACTGCAGTCCACCTGTGGTAAATTCAGTTAAATTGACATGTTTGGAAAGACATACACTGGTCTATATGAGGTCCCACAGTTAACAGTGCATGTCAGAGCACAAACCAAGCCATGAAGTAAAAGGAATTGACTGTAGAGCTCAGAGACAGGATTGTATCGAGGGACAAAAACATTTCTGTAGCATTGAAGGTCCCAATGAGCACAACGGCCTCCATCATCCGTAAAAGGAAGAAGTTTGAGACCACCAGGACTTTTCCTAGAGCGGGCCGCCCGGACAAACTGAGCGATTGGGAAGAGGGGGCTTAGTAAGAGAGATGACCAAGAACCCAATGGCCACTCTGAAAAAGCTCCAGCGTTTCTTTGTGGAGGGAGGAGACCCTTCAAAGAAAATACCCATCTCTGCAACACTCTACCGAACAGGCCTGTATGGTAGATTGGCCAGACAGAAGCCACTCCTCTGTAGAAGGCACATGACAGCCCACCTGGAGTTTGCCAGAAGGCACCTTAAGAACTCTCAGACCATGAGAAACAAAGATTGAACTTTTTGGTTTGAATGGCAAAGTATGGTGGTGGCAGCATCACGCTGTGGGGATGTTTTTCAGTGGCATGAACTAGGAGACTGTGTGCCAAGCTTGTAGCATCATACTTAAAAACATGAGGCTGGAATTGGTGACAAAAGTTTCTTCAATAAAGCATTGAGCAAATGCTGTGAACACTTATGTACATGTTATTTTTATTTATTTTTGTAATAAATTTGCAAAGATTTCAAACACACATTTCACGTTGTCATTATAGAATTTTGAGTAAAATAATAAATTTTGGAATAAAGCCGTAACATTACAAAATGTGGAAAAAGTGAAACGCTGTGAATCCTTTCCGGATGCAATGTACATCATTTTATTCCACTTATAACTTACATTACAGCAGCTATAAACAGATATTTACTTACCAGCCTGTTTAAAAATAATAATAAAACCTTTTGGCTGGTACTGAAGACTCCTTCCACATCCAGTCCATAATTATCTCCTTCTAGGGAACTACAAAAACCTAATAGGAGCTTTTATCCAGAGCTGCTGTTACAGCAAAGATCTCAAGACCTTCTGATAGAGAAATTGAACTACGAATCTTACTGTGGTATGAACTCTATTACAGTATTTACAGAATGAACAAAATGAACAAGACACCTTCTGCAGGCCAAGGTGCATGAATGTATCTCCTCCTGGGATTTCCTTCCTCAGGACGTTTAGGCCTTTGGTTATCTGGTCCCTTAGAAAGAAAAAAGGTAGTATGAACAAGAGAAAAATTCGATCTCAGTGTGTTTGGTCTCAATACGATCTATATTATTATATCTGGAATTATTTACACTCTATAAACCACATGAAGTTCAGGTTTTTATGGAAATTTAGTTTAGTTGTAATAAAACAGAATCAAAAACCTATAACACAGTGTGCACATATACAGTATATGTACAAATATATGTAACACATCACTAACATTCCATAATTAATGAAAATATTAATAGAAATAATACATTCAGCAATTAGTGATTTTTTTCTGTCGATGATTCCCAGTGGGGTGAAGTCTTTGAGATGTAAATGGACTTTGTTACTGTAATTTTATGCCTACTTTCTAGTTTGAGTATCAAAGATATAAACAACGTTTACTCTCTACACAACTAAATTTCACTTCACTATTTTTTTATTGATGATGAACATCACCACTTACATTCTGCACCTCTGTCATTGAGATATCATTAAGGCTTAACACTCCCCTACCCTCATCTAAGAAACTTTTTTAGCTTTGCTGGCATAATCTTCAGTCTGAAAAGAGCAATAAATTGCAAAAAGCTTTTGAGAAGCTTTTGTCTGAGAGCTGCATCAAATCACAGTCAGCTCTGAATATTTGG
Source organism: Silurus lanzhouensis (assembly GCA_039877035.1). Taxonomy (NCBI): domain Eukaryota; kingdom Metazoa; phylum Chordata; class Actinopteri; order Siluriformes; family Siluridae; genus Silurus; species Silurus lanzhouensis. The sequence continues at coordinate 1,025,876 of JBCEWE010000367.1, read as the reverse complement.
TTTGATTTTATTTCAAATTATTAAATTTTATTTCTTTCTTGGATACTAAATTCTTTAACTTTGTTACATGATACTGTCATTTGATTTGTTAATTAAAGATACTATTGTAAAAGGTCGCTTTAATGCCATTTTTTGGACCTACATGTTACATTCTGACATGTTGAAGACACTGTTGTGTTGCTCTTAAAAGCTTTTTCACCTCTTTACACTTCTGATAATCCACATTGTACTGTAGTTTGACTAAACAGTATTCTCAGCACTCTTTCGAGTATTTACTTAAACCCCCTACTGTGTTTTGCTTCTCCACTACCTATGTCAGGTGACCCTCAAACAGATGTCAAACCCCATGAGTCACATACACTACCCTTATACTGCTTTCCTTCTGCAACAACACCAGCAATCGTTTCATTTTATTGTTACTGAATCCGATACCTGTTTTCTGTCAATTTCATTATCGTGTTTCCTCTGGTTGAAAACACGATGAAGGACATCCGAAGCAAGGGGCTAGAATGCAAAAAAAAGTGTTAATACTTGTATTAAGCCAATAATCTCGAATTTCTTTCTATATTCTACAAAGGCTGTAAAATCCCTACATTACCTGGGGAGTATTGATAAAAAAATACAAATAAAAGCACAGAAATTCGCATATACCTGATAAATTTCTCAGCCAAACTCTCAACAAAAGAGTAAATCTCATGCCAGTGGTGCTTCACACTTCCTGACCTGAGGAGAAAAGAGGTCTATTAGTGTATGTGTGTATAAGATTCACACTCTACACTGGACAGTTCAATTCATTTCTATCTGTTTCTTAACTAAAATCCTTCAGGTCGGAAAAAAAAGCATGGAAAATGGCATCTCTTCTCTATAACAAGACCCCTTTTTTTTGCCCCTTTTTTTTGCCCACTTTGTGCTTCAGGCAAGGCAATAAAATCCTTGTAAAGGTTGAACATTTCCTGAACTCTGTCGGAGGCATAGATGATTCATTAATGACACACGGGAAATGATGTAATTGATTCTTGAAATAGACGCCAACTTTCTGACTCAGTCGACTTTAGAGGATCTTTACCTCAACAAAAATAGGTCTTCATTCAGCTTGATGTAACAAAGTCTGGACACCAACTGCAGACTTTTTTAGTGAGTGTATTTTTAAAGTACGACATGTTGAAGAAGATATAATAGAACCTCACGGATGAGTTAATTGTTTAGTTTTATCTCAAACAAGTTCGTAGCGTAGGGTAAAAGCTTGCTAATGAATCGTTTTCGGCTTAAAACTCAGGAAGCAAAGACGCAGTCTGATTCATCTGATGAAAACGTGGTTAACGTGGAGCGATGAATGGCAAATGAATGTGAAGCTCGGTGAATGGCAAATTCAACGGGTCAGACGGAGGACTCGTCACCATTTTCAATTTTCGCTTTCCTAACCTCGCAATGCAGCCTGTTGATCTTGGACGGATCAGACTTTCGGAGGTAACAGCAATCCTAATGCCTAGCTAGCACTTTTCTCACCTGTCCAAACAGTGTTTTGCGGGAGGAAGTGGCCATTTTTGTGTGAGAACCTCAAAGAACTATTTTGTGGCACAGTTGCTTTAATCTAAATTGAATTAAATGTTTAAACAGCGCTTTTTTATTATTATTTTCCAAAAATATCCACGAGTCACAACAGCCTGATTGAAGTTTTCCACATACACTAGATGTATTTATCTGGACAAGATAGTATGATAGACAAGGCAGAAAAACAGTGAATTCGTTGATGAACACAATTGAATACAATTGATGCTTCAAAATGTATACATAGATTTACACACAGTATATTGGCTGTGAAATGTGTTACTTGACAATTTGTTGATTCAGCAAAGCTAATTAATGATGACACCCTGTAGATTTCACACGGCTCCATTACTCTATGGAACCCAAAACGCAATCCCCATCTGCATTTCTGAAGAACACTTAAATTAAAGTGTCATAATATATAACAACAGATAAAAAGAAAAACAACTTTTATGCAACCTAATTTAAGAAGAGACCTGACTTCATGGATATCTTGCTTTCTAATCCAGTTTCAGGCAAACCTCCAAAACAGCACACAAAGGAATGACGAATGAGTAGTTTAAGCTTTGTGCAGAGTCAGCACTACACTAATCCAGATCATCCCTCTTTCAGGCCCCATAATGGCTAAAGAACTGGTTATGATCATATATTCCTGACACTGTGGCAAAAAATAGAACTGCAATCTCATGTTAGTTTATCTAGAAGTATCACTTCAAGTCAGTGTCTTTTAACTTTGAAAGCCATGTTTTAGCAGACGATTTTCTTTTTTCATTGTATTTCCTCACTTTCAACCCCTCCATAAAAATCTGTAACAGTGTAGTAATGTTTTAATGGTGCCAGAGCTAACGGCTCCTCCATCCAAGCCCATCATCTGGATTTCAAGGTGTCCTAGAAAAACAGTGTGTCGGGAGTGAATTTACACGCTGCAGCTGCTCCGAACTGCTTGTCATTACCCGCATGATGCAACGGCCAGGTTCAAGTGAAGAATGTTTGCTGGATAAACAGAAGAAGTTCACTATTTTGCCGTCGGGACGCACATGAAAGGGACGTCTGCTGCACATAACGGCATCGTTAAAGAATTACTTTCCAGAACCAAAAACCCTGTGGAATACAAATTCGACACGATGGACATTTCCAACAGTAAATCAATCCAAAACAGTTGCATTAGCAACAGAAAACCGGCTAAAGTGAGATCTAATTACTGCTCCAAAAGCAATACAATACAAACTGTAATGAAAAAAAAACCAAATCCCAATTTAGTTGCTAAAAATGCAAATGTTCGGGTTAATAAGATGTGTTTGGATAATTACAATAGGCATTTTGATTGGACCCCCAGCTGCTAGTGGCAATACTCTGTTTTTATCTCTTTCTTGCTTATACGAGGTGGCATCGAAAGATTCGAGACTAGCTCCTTTTTTTCAAGAAAGTACTTCATTTATCTATGTTTACACACTATCACTTTTAAAATAGTCCCCTTGCACAGCAATACAGCGCTCCCAGCGTTCCTCAGGAATCCTGGAAGTCTTCTTTTCTAAGCATGTCAAGCACCTACTGTGATTCCTTTGTGCTGGATCTACATCTTCAGGAACATGTTCAGAATAGCAGCAGTTGCACAGCTCCTGGTGTACACAGGACGATGTCTTTTGGCACAACGGCTTATGTAGGTCGGCGCTTCCTGTGACTGTGCATGCAGCTTTGTGCTGCCATCTGATAGTCTCGAAACTTTTTACGATACCACCTTGTATTTTCTCTGAAACCAGAATCACATTTTGATTGTTTTGGGTTACTTCATTTTTCCATTCTTCATAGATCTCCAGGAGCTAATTTACTATGATCAGGGTCGTGGTGGATCCAGACTGTATCCTATGGCCATAAAACATAAATTTATGAATTTTTCTTCTGGTAGAAGTCATCCATAAATTGGATCTCACACACACACACACACACACGAAAGAAAGGTGTTATGAGCCTTCACTTGTGTGTAAGCAAGTTTGCTAAGTATCACGTTTTCCAAAAACTTGTAAAAGCATTGAGATCCTTCATCTGTTCCTGTTTTGCTTATCGAAGAACGCTATGTAGAACACAACTTTGACTGATCCAATCACGCCTCCAAAACAACACCATTTTCGTTTTGTGTGTACATTTGGGAGTAATAATTAGCATTTACACGCTTATAAAATGAATTTCCACACGCTAATGATTTTCATTATCTGATGGTCGAAGGTCAGTTCCAGAACCCTACATTTGGCTATAATGAATGAAGCCTATAAATGAAATCTACTTAAACACATGAATATTTTCAATAGAAAACCATGAATAAGCGAACGAGGCTTCAATAAAAGAAATACTTCATCTCTTCTCTTCTCTTCTCATCTCAACTCAGAACTTTTTTTAGGACGAATGCTGAGCTCGGACACCACAGACATTTCCAATGTGGCGTCAGAATCAGAGCCAAAAAAGTAGGCCGTGGATACTGACTCAGATATCCTGCAAAACAAGATCCTGGGAAACAGAGTCGTCTCGCTCGTCCCTGTATCTCAGATGAAGTGTGTGTGTGTGTGTGTGTGTGTGTGTGTGTGTGTGTGTGTGTGTGTGTGTGTGTGTGTGTGTGTGTGGAGAGAAGAAGAAGAAAAAAACAAAACCTCACAAGAAGATTGTTATGATGCTTATTCAGCACAATCCTGTTTGTGTCATTACACAAAAACAAGAAGGACGGATTCGCACCGAGTGCCTAGACACTTTCTTTCTTTCTTTCTTTCTTTCTTTCTTTCTTTCTTTCTTTCTTTCTTTTTCTTTCTTTCTTTCTTTTTTCTTTCTTTCAGCATGTACAGTAATTCTTATCTATCTATCTATCTATCTATCTATCTATCTATCTATCTATCTATCTATCTATCTATCTATCTATCTATCTATCTATCAGCATGCAATCATTGTCTTTTTTGCTTTCTTTGTTTTAGCATGCAACAGCCTATTTCTTTCTTTCTTTCTTTCTTTCTTTCTTTCTTTCTTTCTTTCTTTCTTTCTTTCTTTCTTTCCTTCAGCATGTAGAGTAATCTTTGTCTGTCTATCTATCTATCTATCTATCTATCTATCTATCTATCTATCTATCTATCTATCTATCTATCTATCTATGAGCATGCAATCATTGTCTTTCTTGCTTTCTTTGTTTTAGCATGCAATCCTTTTTTTCTTTCAATCAATTTTCTTTCTTTTAGCATGTAATCCTTGTCTTTCTTTCTTTCTTTCTCTCTCTCTGTTTTCTAGCTTCACTTGGAATATTGGCAAATAATCTTGAACAAACGAGCACCAATAAAGGTCTGAGTCAAAACAGCTTACAGGTTAAAACCCCCAAGAAATATGGAACAAATGAACAAACAATTATCAATGTCCTTTAGGACAAAAAAAACCAAAAAAACAAAAAAAAACAAAAAACAATGATATAAATACAGATTAAAGACTTACTTGTCAAGGACAAAATACAAGTCGAAGGCACCTTGACAAGACCTCTCCTGGTCCTCTTCTTGTCCCTCTGCCACCCCAGTGATGGCGAAGAGCAAAATCTCCAAAACGACCAGTGCGAGAAACATCTTCTTCACGGAGCCCACCATCCTCACTTTCAGTCGCGCAAATTAAAACAAGTATAAAAAACTAGTAATAAATAAAAAAAAATGTTTTCATTATCCCCGAGACGTCTAGTGAAAGGAAAAAAAACCATATATGTATACGAAAAAAGAAAGGATGAAAAACACACAAAAAAAATATAAGTCCGTCTTTTGCTCTTATTAGATTCCGACAGAGGTTTCCAGGTGTTGCGCTTCTGCTGCGAAAAGCGTCAGCGCCTTTTACTTGCGCAAAAAATTAAAAAAAAGAAAATGACACCATTAATAATAGAAAATAAGAAAAAAAAAATATTATAGTCAAATAAACGGTGTTAAAAAGCTTTTTTCCATGCTCAGGACGCAAGCGCGAAGCAGAGACGTGTAGCCCCCTCAACACACTGAGTCCAGAGGCAGGGACTTGGCAGCAAGAAGGAGACCTGGTGTCATATTTCATCCCTTGTAGGAAAAAAACCTTTTCTTTCAGCATGAACACCACCAGTAGCATGAGAACTGGTGCTTTAAGAGTCTAGGTTTTAAGGCAAGTTTGCAAATGAGCAGATTTAAAACCAAATCATTTTCTTCACCAGACTTTTGCTTCTTGTAAAAAAAATGTATTAAAAATTATTTCTCCAATCTCCAATCCAGGAAACCTTCCATCTGTACATTTTACAAAATGTTTACAAAATCTGGCTGTAAACCACTTTGGGTTAGACGTGCTCGAACACTTTTTATTTTGAATTCTAAGCTTATAATTAGTTTTCTGTGGCTTTCTCCTGTACACAGGGCAGGTTCTAGAGATTTGGAGGCCCTAGACAAAATTGCAGAAACAAATTTCTTCCCCTATTAATTTAGACGAAGACAGTTATTTTATACACTTACTTTTTATATACTTATGTGGTCATCACAAAAAAAAAAAAACAAAAAAACAAAACAAAAAAAAAAATTCAAAGGTCAACTGGACTGGTTCTTCTTCTTATACCGTAGTCATGACCAACCAGCTGCAACTGCTGTTTTTATTGATCAACTTTTACTTTTTCTTTAGTATTTTAAAACCCTGCAATCTCACTGCACAGTCGATCAGCTTGGATTCAACACGTCATCCATACGTGCATTTAAAGTCTTAATGCCTCAATAAACTGGCTGCAGATAATGAGCCATCTTCAAATGCTAATAATGCAAATCTGCAGAATGAGGCTCTGTTTATTTACATTTATTACATTATTATATTATATAATGGTTTTGAAAGAGGCAGATGTAGAGGACAAGAGGGGGTATGGAGACTGATGATCTGCTGTGGCGACCCCTAATGGGAGAAGCCGAAAGAAGAAGAAGAAAACAAAATTACATTATATTACTATATTGCGTTATAATACAAAAATACATGATGACAGCTCACATTGCTGCACCATGAGCTGTGCTTTTTTGCGTGCCTGTTCAGCTTTTCGTTTAAAACCCCCTGAGAGATCGTTTAACCGCCATCAAGTCAGAATGCGGAAAAGTTGGATTTGTTCTTCACTGCACACAGTCTCACTGCATCCAGAGGATGAGGACCCACATTTAAACAATAACATTAACTGGTTTTGAGACATTTTTTAAATCATTGGACTTATGGTGCCGTCTTGATTGGTGAATTAGTGCATATGTTTGTTGGGGTTATGGAGGTCCCACCTCCAAGCCTGATGCTCTAGAGCAGTGGTTCCCAACCTTTTTTGCGCCATGGACCGGTTTAATGTCAGACAATATTTTCATGGACCAGCCTTTAAGGTGTGGCGGATAAATACAACAAAATAAAATGATACGAGCATAAAAACTGGTATTTTCTACATATAATTGTTAGGAAGTTTTCCTATCCGGCTCGAAGAACCATATAAGGATTTTCACTATCTGTGTGCGCTGATCAGGGGATTGTACTCGCCCCAGCGTGTCAGGAAAACACGGTACAGGATTCAGAACACTCATCTTTACTGGGTATAGAATTAATCGTATATGAGGTGATTCTTGCTGTCTTCTGTAAGCTGCTGTTTGGTAGGTTGCGTGATGCAGAATGCATGCTGAAAGGCAACTGCTGAATGACCACTGCTGAATGGTCAGTGCTGAGTGACAGGTTGCTCGATGTCGAATGGCCACTGGTCAATGACGACTGCTGCTCGGTGTTCTGGCCTTTTATACTCTTGATGGAGGATGGTGCACTGTGATGTTATAGGTAACTTGTCATTGCTTGGTATACTGTTTGTCTGCCTCTAGTGGTGAAGTGTGTAATTACAACTGAATAGGAATCCTTTCTTACACTGCCGCCCTCATATATGCATGGCATATTTGCTCCTAAATCTAAGTTAAAAGTCTGTAACAACAGACCCAACTGCAAGGGTTTTAGTCTCTGCATGTCATTTGTGTCGTAGTTGGAAATTGGGTAAGTAGTGTCTCACAAAGCTTGACCAAAAAATGATCAGTAAGAACTTGACTTTGTCTCTATCTTCGTCGTCCTATGGATTCATTGGCAGGGTATATCACTTGAGGGAAAGAGCTGTCTGGCCGCCCCATGAGCAGAAGATTTGAGGTAATTTGTCTAAATCTGCTACATTGGAGGAGACATAACCTAGAGGTTTGCTATTACGGATTCCCTCTATCTCGATAAGTACTGTTTGAAGAACCTCTTCTGTTACTTTTTGTGCACCTACTACTGTACGGAGGGCATTTTCAAGAGATCGGATCTCCCTTTCCCAGCTGCCACCAAAGTGAGGGGCATTAGGTGGGTTGAACCAAATTCAATCTTTTGTTTGGCAAGATGCCATTGAAGTTCCTGGCTGCAATTCTTTAAGGCATCTTTAACTCTCTCTCTCCACCCTGGAAATTAGTGCCTTGGTCAGATATCAGTTCTGAAGGGGTGCCTCTGTGTGCTTTAAATCTCCTCAGAGCCATGAGGAAGGAATCAGTGTTTATAGATGTGAGAAGCTCAATATGTACACATTGAGTTGTAAGACATTTAAATATTTTTCCCCATCTTCTCTCCAGGTGTCTGCCTATTTTAATTTGGAAAGGTCCAAAACAATCCATACCAGTACTGTAGGAGGGTGGTTTGTGAAGTCTCAAGCATGCTGGAGGAAGATCAGCAATTTTTGGGTCTCAGGTTTAGCCTTCCACTTACGACATTCCATGCAGTTATGTTGGGATTTTCGAATGGCTTCACTAACTCTTAGCATCCAGTGGTGAAGCGTGGAAATGAATAGGAATCCTTTTCTTACAATAAAAATAAACGTGAATCCACTGTGTTGTTTTTTTTTTTATTTGGCTAGCTTGGAGGTTTGAATTTAGCGGTAATGTATTATGTGTTAGCAGCTGGAGCCCCTTTAAGAAGGTAGCGGATGTAGGCAAAACATGTGACCGAGGCATCTTCACATGCATTAAGAGTGAGTCATAGACAGATGTGGCTGAGAGAATCCAATAATTTTCCAAAATCAGATAATAAATAAAATGGAAATAATGTAAGTTATGTATGCATTCTGTGTGGCCCGGTACCAATTGACCAGGGGGGTTGGCGTCATTCCAACAAGAGGAATCTAATAACAAGCCTAAATATTATTTTACACATTAAATCCTGTCCATAAATTGTTTGCTTGTACAGTAAGTAAATATTTATTCAATTATCATTTACTCATATATTACTTATTATATAATATCTTCTTCTTCTTCTTTCGGCTGCTCCCATTAGGGGTCGCCACAGCGGATCATCCGTCTCCATACCACCCTGTCTTCTACATCTGCCTCTTTTACACCAACTACCAGCATGTCTTCCCTCACCACATCCATGAACCTCCTTCTTGGCCTTCCTCTTTTCCTCCTACCTGGTGGCTCCATCCTCAGCATTCTTCTACCAATATAATTCATGTCCCTCCTCTGCACATGTCCAAACCATCTCAATCTCGCCTCCCTCACCTTGTCACCAAAACATCCTACATGCGCTGTCCCTCTAATAAACTCATTTCTAATCTTATCCATCCTCGTCACTCCCAACGAAAACCTCAACATCTTCAGCTCTGCTACCTCCAGCTCCACCTCCTGTCTTTTACTCAATGCCACTGTCTCTAATCCATACAACATCGCAGGTCTCACCACAGTCCTATAAACTTTTCCTTTCAATTTTGCAGATACCCTACTATCACAAATCACTCCTGTCACTCTTCTCCACCCACTCCACCCTGCCTGCACTCTTTTCTTCACTTCTCTAACACACTCTCCATTACTTTGCACTGTTGACCCCAGGTACCTGAATTCCTCCACCTTCTGAAGCTCTTCTCCCTGCAACCGCACCACTCCACTGCCCTCCCTCTCATTCACACACATGTATTCTGTCTTACTCCTACTGAGTTTCATTCCCCTTCTCTCCAGCGCATATCTCCACCTCTCCAGGCTCTTCTCAACCTGCTCCCTACTCTCACAACAAATCACAATATCATCCGCAAACATCATAGTCCAGGGAGACTCCTGTCTGACCTCGTCCGTCAACCTGTCCATCACCACTGCAAACAGGAAAGGCTCAGGGCCGATCCTTGATGCAGTCCAACCTTCACTCTAAACCAGTCTGTCGTACCTACTGCACACTTCACTGCCGTCACACTGTCCTCATACATGTCCTGCACCACCCTCACATACTTCTCTGACACACCTGACTTCCTCATACAATACCACAACTCCTCTCTTGGCACCCTGTCGTACGCCTTCTCTAAATCCACAAATACACAATGCAATTCCTTCTGTCCTTCTCTATACTTCTCCATCAACATTCTCAAAGCAAATAAGGCATCTGTGGTGCTCTTCCTCGGCATGAAACCATACTGTTGCTCACAGATGGTCACCTCTTCTCTCAGCCTGGCTTCCACTACTCTTTCCCATAACTTCATGGTGTGACTGATCAACTTAATACCCCTGTAGTTACTGCAGGTCTGCACATCTCCTTTATGCTTAAAGATCGGTACCAGCACACTTCTTCTCCATTCCTCAGGCATCTTCTCACCTTCCAAAATCCTGTTAAACAATCTGGTCAAAAACTCCACTGCCATCTCTCCTAAACATCTCCACGCTTCTACCGGTATGTCATCTGGTCCAACCGACTTTCCACTCTTCATCCTCTTAATCGCTGCTCTCACTTCCTCCTTACTAATCCTATCTACATCCTGCTTCACCAACTCCACATCATCCAACCTTCTCTCTCTCTGATTTTCCTCATTCATCAGCTGCTCAAAATACTCCCTCCACCTTCTCAACACACTTTCCTCACTAGTCAACACATTTCCCTCTCCATCCTTTACTGCTCTAACTTGCAGTACATCCTTTCCAGCTCGGTCCCTCTGCCTGGCCAATCGGTACAAATCCTTTTCTCCTTCCTTAGTGTCCAACCTCTCATACAGCTCCTCATATGCCTTTTCCTTGGCTTTCGCCACATCCCTCTTAACCTGCTGCCGCATCTCCTTGTACTCCTGCCTACTTTTCTCATCACTCTGTCTATCCCACTTCTGTTTTGCCAACCTCTTTCTCCTTATGCTCTCTTGCACTTCCTCATTCCACCACCACGTCTCCTTGTCTTGCTTTCTATTTCCAGATGTCACACCAAGTACTTTTCTAGCTGCCTCCCTCATCACTCCTGCAGTAGTTGCCCAATCATCCAACACCTCCTTAACACCACTGAGCCTCTCTCTGACCTCTTCCCTGAACCTCACACTACACTCTTCCTCCTTCAGTTTCCACCATCTTATTCTTCTTTCAGTCCTCACTCTCCTCCTCTTCTTCTTCGCCTCCAAAACCATCCTACAGACCACCAACCTATGCTGTCTAGCTACACTGTCCCCTGCCAACACCTTACAGTCGCCAATCTCCTTCAGGTTGCATCTCCTGCATAGCACATAGTCCACCTGTGTGCACCTTCCTCCACTTTTATACGTCACCCTATGATCCTCCTTCTTCTTAAAATAAGTGTTCACCACTGCCATTTCCATCCTTTTAGCAAAATCTACCACCATCTGCCCTTCCACATTCCTCTCCTTAAAACCATACCTACCCATCACCTCCTCGTCACCTCTGTTCCCTTCACCTACATGCCCATTAAAGTCCGCCCCAATCACCAACCGTTCTTTCCTAGGTACACCATCTACCACTTCATCTAATTCACTCCAGAATCTTTCCTTCTCCTCCATCTCACAGCCAACTTGTGGAGCATAGGCACTGATGACATTTATCATCATCCCTTCAACTTCCACCTTCACGATCATCACCCTATCAGAAACTCTCTTCACCTCCACTACACTCTTACTGTACTCTTCCTTCAGAATCACCCCTACACCATTTCTCTTCCATCCACACCATGATAAAACAGTTTAAATCCACCTCCAATGTTCCTGGCCTTACTCCCTTTCCACTTGGTCTCCTGAACACACAGCATATCTACCTTTCTCCTCTCCATCATATCAGCTACTTCTCTCCCTTTACCCGTCATAGTACCAACATTTAAAGTACCAACCCGAACCTCCACTCTCCTACACTGCTCCTTTTCCTTCCGTCTCTGTAGACGTCTTCCTCCTCTCCTTTTCCTCCTTCGGCCAACAGTAGCCCAATTTCCACCGGTACCCTGTCGGCTAACGATACCTGTGGCGGTCGTTGTTAACCCGGGCCTCGACCGATCCGGTATGAAATTCTCATTTGTGATCCGCATATTTGATTTGGCACATGTTTTACGCTGGATGCCCTTCCTAACGCAACCCTCCCCATTTACCCGGGCTTGGGACCGGCACTAAGAATGCACTGGCTTGTGCCTCCCTAATGGCTGGGTTCTTATTATATAATATAATTGATCATATTTAATAAATAATACTGATTCTTTATTTATTTTATTCTTTATTCTTATTTACCAATGGTGTGTTAGAACCCTTGCTCACAGTGGGCTACTGTATGCATTTAATGTGGAAAATTAAGTCCATCTCTACAGTGGCCAGTTATTAGCTTTATGTTGGCAACCTGCATGAAACACCAAACCCATTCACAAGAAAGAAGAAGAAAGAGAAGAAAAATCATTGCATCTTAGGCTATCTGTAATATAAACTGAAAAATAACCTGAATAAAACTAAAAATGTAATTCAGTTAGCCTGTATTATGTAATTGTTTTATGTCCAAAGACAAGACCATAAATTCATCTGCCATATCTGAAGAAATGTAGGATTTTTAATAATATATATTTAAGGTATTTGTTATATTCATTAAAAGATAATGATTATAGATAATCACTGATTATGTCAGCAAAAGAAAGTCTTTTCTCATGTTGTATTGTTTTTTCTTACTGTTGATGTGCAGCATGGTGGTGCAGTGGGTAGAGCTGAAACACCTCACATCTCAAGGGTCCAACTTTGATATTGAGCTCAGATTTAAATTCCAAACCTTTATGTTTCATCCAGCATCTCCCCAATTATGGATATGTTTTCATGATGCCCTGTGGTTGGATTGGCATCCTATCCTGTGTATATTCCTCATTCCATTATTCCAGGTTATTACACTCCAAATCCACCTTAACCCTGACCAGGACATGCCTCCCATTCCCACTGCCCTGCTCTAAGCACAAAAGCTATGATGTCATATAATACTCAACAACCCAGTAGTGTCCTCACTAACAGGCTTTTTAATTATTTTTTCATTATTGATTGAAAATGTCTAACAAAGTCAGTCTTTTTCATACAGCTGACTTTTCATGACCTTTGGACCCAAAGTCCAATGCCTTAACCACTAATCTATGCTCATACAAATACATCCCCATACAGAGTCTATTTCTCCTGAGAAGATTCTACAGAAAAGCTCTCCAGATAGTCTTCAAGCATCCTCTCAAAACAAAAGGCACGAGGAAGTAAGAAAGTGCTGTGCATTGCACAAACCACTCTACATCCTGCTATGAACTTCCGCTGGCCAGTGCTCATTCAGGACAACAATAGCTCGTTGACCGGAATGAGAAAATAGAATGATCTTCCTTCAATCAATTCAGTCTAAGCAGCTGGGAACAGCTGGGAAAGCAAACAAAGATCCGTGTTGGAGGACAGAAAAAAACATGGGTAGCCATTTTCATTGGGAAATGACCTTAAAACCTGTAAAAAGAAAAAGAAAATTAGGTTTACACTTCTTAGGTAGCCCATCATAGAAATCGCTTAATTGAATCCCAGCAACATGAAGATGCCACTGCTGAACCCTTTAGCAAGGCTCTTAACCCTTAATTGCTCAAACATGTTAATGAGATAAGTATAAGGGACTCTGGATAAGAAAGTCTGCCAAATGCTGTAAATGACATCCCATATAGATAACCATTACACTGTGTTCTTGAGGTGGAAAAATGATGCTCTGTCTATAGAAGTGGGACCAACTCCTAATTCACATATTCAGGTCAAAATCCCAGATACAAACAAAAAACTGTCATAAAATTTCTTCAGCATTGAATTTACTGTTTTTATATCAAGAAAATGCAATTTGCTCAAAATTTTTAACAATAAAAAACTATTCTTTATTCCCTTACATTGCATTTTCTAGCTGAACTGGCATACTCATTTACAATCAGTATCACAGTCAAAATACCAGTTACGATTGTTTTACTTACAATTAGTAATATGAGAAAATTACAAATATTTCAAGTTAAATGTAGCAGCATATATGCGGTACAATATTTTGGGATCCTGCCAAGATGTATGCAATCTCCCGCCTTGTAAGATGCCATAATCTCGCCAGAGGTCAACAGAGATCAGTTGTCTCGGTTATACAGCGCATATTTTGTTTTTGGTGTTAGGTGTTTTGGTGAAACAGAGCAGGAACCAGCACTCGTCCATGCTACATACATATATACTGTAAAGTTTATACGGTATAGTTCTGTAAATTGGTTAAATTTTGTAACAATTAAATGATTAACAAATTACAGTATACTACCCTAAACTGATCACCATTCTTTAAGACGCCGATGTGGGCTAGGCAATGTCTTGGCTTACGATACTTTCAAGTTACGATGGTGTCATCGGAACGCATCTACACCATAAGTCAAGAACTAGCTGTAAAAAACAATAACATAGACCACTACTGGAGCACATTTGTATACTTAAATGGTGCTTTCAATCACAGATATAGTTTTGGTACAGGCTTTATACAAGTCACCCCAGGAAGAATCAGATGAATATGCTCTACAGATAGTAATAATGAACTATTCTATAATGCTATCTATAATAATGTAGGTAGCACTTTGGGCAGCAATAGCACACCTGCTAAAATGAGTCTTAAATGGTAGACAGCTTCCCACTGTGTTGCCTTATTTTGGCCAAATTTTAGGACAGTCAATGTTTCTCAGTGTAAGAAAACCAACACCCTTTCAGAAATGAAACTGCAAGCCAGTGCAACATTAGTGAGCTTGAGTCATGGCTCAAGTTTGCCTGCCAGGGTCAAGGCTTTTACAACAAGGTATCCGCTCCCAAATCTTCTGGCCACTTATGGACTATAAGTTACCCATGAGAGGTGGATGACTAGCTATTTCCACAGCTGGCTAGCAGCTGTAATGCAATCTTAGCAGAGTGCATCATATATTGGAGTAAGAACAAAGTTGTTTTAAGCTGTCTTGGGAGTCTATTGACACCATGCTCTCGATTTCCACAGGCAGGAAAAGAAGAGTATACAAGAATTCTGATTTGGCAGAGGTTCAACTAAATTATGAATGAAGCAAAACTAGGAAGGGTAGATTTTGGACAATCAGGCCAAGGTAGCTCCCTTAGAACAAGGATCCACAGAAGCTAGGAAGTGTTGCAAGCAGGCATGGACAAAGCCAAGCCGAGTCTCAGCCAGACCCTTAACACACACATTTTTTGATTCAGTCCTGCCCTGTCAAGTCCATCACATATCTACATTCAGCACACACAGCATCTTTATCAATAGAAGAGAGTCGCTAAAACAAATCCTAAGAATCTATATGAAAAGGTTATGACCAGACAGGTTCTATGATGGAAGTTACTTTCCAAACTGCCATAAAACCCAACAGGGGGAACGGCCCTCCATGCAAAAATATCCCCTTTGAAAGAGCTGGACAACTTTCCAAGCCTCTGCCCAGGACACTGGCAGGCCAATTCAGCAATGCATTTGTTTGGGAGATAAGAGTTGACTTGGGCAAGTGGCTCAAGTTCCCATCTAACATTACTAACTTTACTACAGCCAGTTATGTTGCTTATATCGCTGACAGTACCCTGATAACACCACACTGATGATGCAAAAAGAGAGTAAGCTAAGTCAGAAAGTCAGGAGCTGATAAAAGTGTCAAAAGGCAGGGTTCTTAATGTCATAGAGGCTGTTAAATAGCTTACAGATGGCTTTGGTTTAGGGAGCTGATCAATGGTAGTACTCATGGTATTTCTTGCTAGTACCCATGTTGAGGACTGATTAATTTAACCTTATTAATGCCAAAAAACATACCCAGAATATGTTAATGCATTACTATGGGTCTAAGCCTATGAATATATTCCCTAATCTTTAACATCTTATACTACAGAAGTCCTAAGAGAATATTCTCTTTAGCTTTATCTGTGTAAAGCTGCTTTGAGACAATGTTCATTGTTAAAAGTGCTATACAAATAAAAATGAATTGAACTGAATTGAATATTCAGTAACACATATTAATACTTTTTTTTTGTTGTTTTCTCGTGATTCCGTAGTATAAGATGTTAAAGATTAACCAAATTTATATTAATTACTGGGTTTTATATGTATAATACCCAGTAAGTAATGCATTTACCTGTTCAAGGTGATTTTTATGGCATCAATAAGATGTTCAACATTGGATTCAGCTATCGTGACCGAGCTAGATTGAAGATCAGACCTTAACATGGTTCCTAGTAAGACCTACCATTGATACAACCATGGATCACCCCTCCTAAACCAAAGCTGTTGGCAGAGATGTCAAAAACACACACACATCCTTCACTAGAGTAGAAGTACAGATTGTCATGTTTTAAAAAACTCTGGTAAAAGTTGAACTACTGACTTCACTTTTCCACTCAAGTTAAAGTAAAGATGTTTGGGCTTTTACTTGTACTTAAATAAAAAGTAGCCATTAATTACTGCCTGTTTTAGTGTCATACTGGTACCTGGACCTCACATCATATTAGTATATTAATACAAATGAATCTCAAATGTTGTTAAATAATGAATGTATGCCGACTGAACAACCACCATAGAGAACACAAGCAGAGAAAAGATGATGATGATCAGGAATGTCTCTGTTCTCAGTCATGTTTACATCCCTGACCCCCTCTGTCTCATCCACATTAACCCAAGACTTCTTGTTGCCTTCTGCCTTGCTTGTTAGCATTGTAGGCTAGCCTACGTCTCTGGTGTGTGAGAGCCAGGATACACCAGCGGGAGGTTGAAAAAGTCGCGCAATAACAAGAAATAGGTTGAACACTGAAAATGTTACGCAATGAGAAGGAAAAGCCTTCTCCTAGTTTGAAAATGTAAAAAGTATGAAGTACAGATATTTGTGGAAAATAAAATTAAGTGAAAGTAAAAAGTTGTCTAAAACATAAATAGTGAAGTAAAGTACAATAACTCAGTATTTATACTTCATTATTTGCCATCTTTGGCCGTTTGTAAGCTCGTTCATCTATGATGAATGGCTTGATTTTCATTTTGCGGCCCCAATGATATATTATAATGCTATAAAATATAATACATGATCTCTTAGGACTTCCGTATTATACAAATTCGCAAATCATATGGTAGCATAGTTACTGGCTGGTCCCAGACAATAGTTTTCATTGTTATTCACCTTTTCTATTAACTTGCTTCTTCAGTTTCCCAGTCAGAATGGAATCTCAATCATGAGTATCAATGTCCATCCTCAGTTTATTAGCCACCTGCCCACCCTACAGTGTAGGGGCTAGGTATATTATGCAATATATTCGTGTAGCACATATCTAGCTTTTATTCAAAAAATTCTGTCCACACACACATGTCCAATCATAATGCTTCCACTTATTTTACATTTTGAATTTTAAGTATCTTAGTCGTTTCGTTATTTAAAGTTCTCAGGGTCCTCCGAGCCACCAGGGGGCCCGAAACAATAGGAAACTTCAGTGAAAGTTCAGTAACCGCCCTGTACCTACAACAATGCCATATCTTTTAGACATTCCATTGTTCTTAGATTTTCCTGAGTTGAAACTCCAAACCTCTGGAAGCTGCTGGACTGATTCATACCAGGCTTTTCCTTTATTTTAATAGAATTGTATTTTTATCCAAAAACACAATTACTAATAAATGAGGTGGGTTTTTTTTGTGGGGTTTTTTTTGTGTTTTTTTTTTTTTTTTTTTTTTACTGTTGTCACGTTGCACTCTCAGTACATAATTGTGGTGTAGCGCCATCTTCTGGATCTATTGCTGTTTCACATTATTTCCTCATGTTCAAAATATGCGAGGTTATGAGGTCTATAAAAAATTTTTGAATCATGTGATTCTTCATTCTTTTTCCTGCTTGGATGCAGTTCAGCGTTCCCAAATATAAATAAGACACTAGAATGTGCTTTCGTATGGAAGTTGTAAAAGGCCAACCTACCAAGTTGTTTTCTTGTTATTGTGACTTCATTTTCTTGTTATCTCGATGTAACAAACATTGTTTCCTCGTGATCAGTACTCACTACTTTTTCGGCATAAGAGCATGTTCTAGAGGCAGCATCATTGCAGCATCATGGATAATAACCATGATGCCCCCGGTCACACAAATGGTTATGGTTATTATTAGAACACATTCTTATGTTGAATACAAAAAAAACCCCCTAATGAAATAAAATTATAAGAATGAATAAAATAAAGTCATGATCACGAGAAAACAAGAAAGAAAAAAATTATAATGTATGGACTCTTGGGACTTCTGTACTTTTGAGACATTCCAGACTATACATGTTTATTTTATACTGATCAGATTAGCATGTGGATGTTACAGTGCAAAACAAAACAGACAGTACTTTTTTATGGTTCCACATATATAAAATGAAGTACTATTTTAATCATTTCCAACATTTAATTGTGTATATTTGTGTACGCCATGAATCTCTAATTAGATTCGGCTTAAAGAAAGGGACTACAGAAGGTTTTAGAAGTAACACACAAGTAAGCACAAGTAAGTACAATGGCTTTCAGTCTTTGAACTCTTCCCCCTTTCTGACCATCTGGCTGTACTAACATCTCTAGTTCCAGAACTTCATTTCTGCCCTAAAAAGTGCTTGTTGAGTATACCCTTAGCCACATCCAGGGCTTCACTTTCAGGCACTGAAACGTGAGGCGCAATCCCGGTTCCCTCCCAGGCAGGACCCTGGGTAGTGTCTGAATGGCTGACGGGTATCACCAGAACGCCATCACCATCGCTCACTTGGAAGGTTTTCGGCGGCTGGCAGGAGCCTTGGGTGTGTTCGCCAACAATCATGGCACGGCCGAACTTCTTCATGATATAAACGAATTCCTCTGCTGCACCAGCCGTATTTCTACTAGTCAGGATCAGTAGGCCTTTCTTGGAGCCGTATCTTCTGCCTGAGAAAAGGACGGGTGTGATCATTTCAGGTATTGTTTCAGAGTAAAAAAAAAAAATACAAAATTCAAATATGCCCAACCTGTCAACTCGGGAAGGGTGACGAGTACTTTTGTGGTGCCCGAGGATCTGTCGTACAGTTTGTCCAGCACAATCTGCATGTCTTCGTCAAAGAAGTAAGAACACACTCCTGCGATCGGGTTGGTGGACCCTCCGATGTTGTTCCTTCAAAAAAAGAGTTCTCATAAATAATTCAATATCAAAATTACAGAAATACTGGCCATATTTTATATAGCATTACATTTACATTATTTGGCAGATGATCTTATCCAGAGCGACTTACAACCCAGCAGTTGATGGTTAAAGGCTTTGCTCAAGCGCCCTGCAATTGCAGCTTGGTGGTGCTGGGATTTGAACTTGTGACCTTGTTTTACCAGCTACTGGGTGGAAGCCATAATAGAAAACGAAGGTACATTTACAGTGATTTATTTAATAATTACAATCAAAAGTATCCATTCGACTCCAGTTTGAGCTTCTTCAACATATCTCATTACATTGAACTTTTTACATTTTATTTATATTTATTTGCTTTGATGTTGAATTGAACAGCAATGTGAATGCCTTCTTCAATCCAAGTTTACATTCCCAGATTTTTTATTCTTTTAAATTTCTGCTTCAAGGCAAAAAAAAATGTTGTTAAAGGACATGGTCTAGATGCTTATGTGCCTGAAAAATTCAGCAAACTCAGAGATGATTTACCCATAGATTATTTGCATGACCTCAATTGGGAGCTCACACGATTATTTAAGCATGAACAATGATGTCAACCCTGAATGCAGTTCTAAACAAATCTCCATCATTTATATTTACAGTACATTAATAAAATCAAAGTTCTTTTACACATCTGTACATCTAGAGAACGGGCGAAACAAGAGTGTATGTACCTTAGATCGATGATCATAGCATCAGTATCTACTACTTTGTCCCAAACGTGATCCACGATGATCTGAGCGATCTCTGCGACTTGCGGAAAGTCTCCAAACATGTCGAAGCGCATATAGCCGATGTTGTTCTCAAACACTTCGGTGCGAAACGTATCTTTGATGAGTGGCACAAGCATTTCAGGGCTTGAGATCTTTATATAGAAAAAATAAACCAATTAATTCAAACATAAACATAAAATTACATCATTTATATATGTATAAAAGTGGGTGGAACAAACATTTAAACCCAGTATATCACTGCTTACCATTAGAGGAGGAAGAACAGGAGGGTTGTCTGTCATTTTCAGGCACTTGTCCCCTGACAGTTCCAAGAGATCAGCTGAGAGCTTTGCTTTCAGTTCATCCCTCGAGGAAATCATGCTGTATTCCCCACTGGCTACTAGAGCCTCTAACTTTTCCGCTACGTTAGCAGCAATGTTGTCGAAAGCATAGTTTTGCGCAACCAAAGATGCTGCCAATTTGACAATTGCAGGGATTTCGGCACGAAGCTTAATGATCGCGAGTGCGGTGTTAATGGCATCATTGGCATCAACTTCAACGTTTGGTGCCACTCCTACGACCTCCCAGCTTTTGCCAGTGATGGGATTGGTGGATTTAGCGACAGGTACAGAAACGTAGAAATCGGTATTGCCGAGATTAATCTGGTCAATTTTTACCGATCCTCCAGCTGTATTTTCTCCAACAACGGTAGCTCGTTTTAGGTTTTTTAGGCAGTAAGCAACATCCTCTGCAATCCCAACAGTGTTCCTGCTAGTTAGAATGATCAGAGGTTTGGATGTTCCATATCTTTTTCCCAATAAAGTCGGCATGGACCAGAGCTCAGTGGTGATGTTTGAAGGACGATCGTACACCGAGTCAATATGGATAAGAGGCTCAGGATCAGTGTAATAGGAAACAATGTAAGGGATTCCAGAGAGTTCCCCACTAACAGCATAACGAAGGTCCAGGATCATGGCCGATGTAGGGAGAACTTTGTCCCAAACATGCTGCAGAAGAAGTGGCCCAATCTTCTGAGCGATCTCTTCCCCGATAATGTGTTGAATCTTCAGGTAAGCGATATCGTTTTCAAGGACCTCTACATTCACTGTGCTCTTGACCACAGCCGCCAGGTGCTCTGGTGGGATGTCATAAACTGCTGGAGATGCTGCTGGAATGTAACTTGGATCATATGTGACCTTCACTCTAGAATCACCAGTTGTACTCCTAACCCCATCTGTCAGTATACGGGCAAGTATACTGGGATCTTGGATGTTGAGGATCTCGGTGATGCTACTGGCGAAGCTTAGTACCTCTTCCATACCGAAAAGTTTTTCTGGAAAGCAGTAGTTGTCCAGAAGCACTTTAGCTAAATCTGTAAAAAGTGTGGATGAAAAATTGCAGTAAGCATTGTTGCTAAATGCTAACAGTATTGCTAACAGGACTAAACCTTGAGCCATGTTGTTTCAGATTGTTGCTCTCAGGGACTACAGTGATGTCAGGTCTGGTGAAATGCTCGTCCTGCACATGGGTTTGTTAAATGAGATTATTTTTACAGTCAGCTTTTTTGTTAGAGCACACGTAAGAGGCTTTTCCTTGCAATGAACCTTTAATCTCATTAGCTCAGTTGCCTTAGTGAAGCAATAGCAAAAAAAATTATACAACCCCAATTCCCAAAAAATTGGGACACTGTGTAAAACATAAATAAAAACAGAATGCAATGAATTGCAAATCTCATAAACCCATATTTTATTTACAACAGAACATATAAACATATGAAATGTTTAAACAGGAAATGTACCATTTGAAGGAGAAAAAAGGTCATTTGTATTTGATTGCTGCTTCACAACTCCAAAAAGTTGGGAGGGGGCAACAAAATCTCAGTCATGCAAAGAAGAAGGCGTGCATCAACATTATCTAGAAACACTGCCATTCTTTCTGGGCTAAAGCTCATTTACTAGGGCAAAGTAGGACAGATGAAAAAAAGTGCTTTTGGATCATGTTCACACGTACCTTATTCTTGGCGTGATAGAGATTTAACCTGCATTTGCACCTTTACATTACCCCATACTGGAACTGTGTTTGTGATGTTTGCACATATTTGCACATTAACATTTACAGTGTTTGGAAGATGCCCCAATGCAGAGCGATTTACAATAACGTCATTTACAAAACTGAAGGGTTGAGGGTTACAGGAGTTTCTATAGTCCTGTGTGAAGGCCTGCTTAACTTTAATTAGTTTGATGTTGTAATATGTAACAATTTTGTTTCTTTTGTTACATTATATTGTGTTAATGAAAAGCTATTTGACTTAATCGAAAGACAGATTGCTCATGTATTCTCCAACCCTGATTAACAATATCTTGTTTGGAAAAGTATTTGAGTAAAAGTATTTTGTTACTGTACTTATGTCATTTTTGGCTACTTCCTAGTTTCATTGAGTATCAAAGCTATAAGCAACTTTCACTCTCTACTCAAATATATTTATCCTTCAATAGATGTATTTTATTACTCCACTGTATTTTAATTGACAATGAGCATTGCTAATTACATTTTGCACCTCTGTTGAAGATGTCATTAAGGTGCAACACCCCTATGCATATCTCCAATCTGCCTGCACTCTTTTCTTCCCCTACCTAACACTCTCTCCAACCCTTTGCACTGTTGACCCCAGGTACTTAAACTCATCCACCTTCACCACCTCTTCTCCCTGCAACTGCACCACTCCACTGCCCTTCCTCTCATTCACACAGATGTACTCATCCATCAACCATTAAACCATTGTAAGCCATTCAAATCTGCCCCAATCACTAATCTTACATTCCTAGGTACACCTTCTACCACTTCATGTAACTCACTCCAGAATTCTTTTCCTTCTCCTTCATCTCACAACTTACTTGTGGAGCATAGGCACTGATGACATTTATTATCACTCCTTCAACTTCCAGCTTCACGTTCGTCAGTGTATCAGAAACTCTCTTCACCTCCACTACACTCTTACTGTACTCTTCCTTCAGGATCACCTACACCATTTCTCTTTCCATCCACACCATGATAGAACAGTTTAAACCCACCTTCAATGTTCGGTGCCTTCTGAACTTCTGAACAATGTTCTGGTCTACTGAACATATAACATATCTATCTTTCTCCTCTCCATCATATCAGCTACCCCTCTCCCTTTACCAGTCATAGTACCAACATTTAAAGTGCCCACCCAAACCTCCACTCTCCTACACTTCTCATTTCCCTGCTGTATTTGTAGGCGTCTTTTTCCTCTCCTTTTCCTCCTTCGGCCACCAGTATCCCAATAGCTAACAATATCTCTGGCGGTCGTTGGTAACCCAGGCCTCGACCGATCTGGTATGGAACTCATATTTGATTTGGCACATGTTTTTTTTATTCTGGATGCCCTTTCTAACGCAACTCTCCCTGTTTAAGGCACTGAGAGTGCACTGACTTGTACAACCCTAATAGCTACGTTCAATATGAGTCAAATACTTAAGTATTGTTCAAATCAGATACTCGAAGACATTTACTCAAGTTATATTGGAATTGGTGAACTTTAACTGAATGTAATAGAATACGTTTGCAGTAAGGTATCTGCTCAAGTAGGATTTTCAGGTATTCTTTGCTGTCCAAAAAGCCAGTGTAAAAGGATTTGCAAATATAAAGCCAGATTTGAGTTTGTTAATGTCTTTGTACATTGCCTTTTTACCAATCCCAAAGGGAGAGATTTACAAACATTATGGTTTGATACACACTATTTTCTGATTTATTATTACACTATTATTACACTAAAATTATTATTTTGGATGATTGACATTGTGTATCACTGTACATGTTGCCATTAAAATGCACTCAGGAAACCATAAAAAATACATTAAAATGCTACAGAATTGCTCAGACTTATTGTGGCCAGCTGCTTCTACATAATACTGCAGAAGATTTACGCAGGAACTGAAAGTCCTTTGTCATTTGATGCAATTCCTCTTTGCAGGCGGGTAATTGGCGAATTGTGCTCTTTATCCCGTCTGATCTTTTAATACCTCATCTCTTATTCAGCGCCATCTGCTGATTCCCTGTGGCCAATGGAAAGCCAGAGTCTTACCTTCAGGAGCTTTGACCTATATACAGATACTTGGGAATGGAAAGGGGATAAAGTGCTAAGAAGCACAAGGTTTACACAAAACATTAAAGTCCACCTCGGAATAGCCAACGATACGATACAATAAATATACATATGAAGCAGCTTCTGGTGTGATGCGATACGATTCACTCCATTACGATGCAGTGCGATCTGATTTCGGTTCGACACAATGGGAATCAATACGGTGCAAAGGAAAAAATAACATGCTATGCAATTCAATATAGTACAGATAGTCTGCTTTTATTTTTTTGTTTTAGTCAGACAGTAAATCATCAATTTACTTAACTGCCTTCTGATTTCTAGGACAAAAGACAAAAAAAAAGAAAAAGAAAGAAAAAAGATATAAAACCAGGCGTTCTTTTACTGTTCCATCTCCAGAAAGATGCAGCTCTACCTCTGCCATGTTAATATATATTTTTTGCGACTCTCAGGACACGCCTCGTTCGCCAGTGTTGTGATACATCATATATTTATGTAGCAGCAGTGGTGCTGAGAGAACGTGCAGGGAATCAGAGTGAAGAAATCAACCTACATAGAATATATTGTTCACTTTCTAACTAACAAAATGTATAAGTATAGTGCATCTAATTATAATTATATATAAATATATTATACACACACACACATTTTTTATATACATTTACATTTGCGGCATTTAGCAGACGCCCTTGTCCAGAGTGACATACAAAAGTGTTTTGAATCTCTAGCAATGAATAAATCCACACTGGTATGCTAGATTACAAATTTAAGATAAATCGGACTACAACTCTTGAGTTTTTTTTTTTTTTTTTTAACAACGCACAAACAACAACTTGGAAAGTGTTAGTTTAAGTGTTTTTCTGCAAGAGGTAAGTCTTCAAACATCGCTTAAAGATAGCCAGGGAAAAGCATTAGTGAAATATACTTACCTCTACCCCTGAGAGAAGGTGGTACCAGTCGAGCATATATCAGTATATCAGTGTATATATATATAGTATACAGTACAGTACAGTACAGACCAAAAGTTTGGACACACCTTCTCATTCAAAAAGTTTTCTTTATTTTCATGACTATGAAAATTGTAGATTCACACTGAAGGCATCAAAACTATGAATTAACACATGTGGAGTTATATATGGAATTATATACATAACAAAAAAGTGTGAAACAACTGAAAAATGTCATATTCTAGGTTCTTCAAAGTAGCCACCTTTTGCTTTGATTACTGCTTTGCACACTCTTGGCATTCTCTTGATGAGCTTCAAGAGGTAGTCACCTGAAATGGTCTTCCAACAGTCTTGAAGGAGTTCTCCGAGAGATGCTTGGCACTTGTTGGCCCTTTTGCCTTCACTCTGCGGTCCAGCTCACCCCTAAACCATCTCAATTGGGTTCAGGTCCGGTGACTGTGGAGGCCAGGTCATCTGGCGCAGCACCCCATCACTCTCCTTCTTGATCAAATAGCCCTTGATGCCTTCAGTGTGACTCTACAATTTTCATAGTCATGAAAATAAAGAAAACTCTTTGAATGAGAAGGTGTGTCCAAACTTTTGGTCTGTACTGTGTATATATATATATATATATATATATATATATATATATATATATATATATATATATATATATATATATATATATATAATTTTTTTTTCTTTTTTACTGATGCAAATATCAATGCATCACATGAATCTTACATCCCTATTAAATGCACCAAATAGGGTAGACATAAAAACTGTATAAATGCAAGCGTGGATAAACCGAAAAGAAGAATTCCATGAGAGATGCTTGGGATTAAATATATTTTATTATTAAGACTTATTTCATTGCACATCAGAATCATGTAGGAGGCTAATATCTCCATCTGATCCCCTCTTTGCTCAGTAGAGGGCGCTAATTACATATTCTCCAGGGAGCAACACACACACACACACACACACACACACACACACACACACACACACACACACACACACACACACACACACATTTTTTGTTTTAGTATAAAACTGGGTAAATAAATATAACTTCATATAGTGAATGATTCATTTAACATGTAATGGTGCGACACTGGGATTCATTACTGAATAATTTGCATGTCCTCCAGGTTCTTCAGTTTCCTTTGCCGTCCCCCAAAAATATGCCAGGCAGTGGTCTGTCTACTTAAAATTGCCCCTAAGTGTGAATGAATGGGAGAATATGTGTGTGCATGGTGGACTGTATTGTGTATCTGTATTCGATGTGATGCTGTCCAGCATGAAAATCTCACCGAAGATAATGAAAGTCAATTAAAATCAGCACCACCATGCAGCCATAATAATCCATAGTGAAAAAGTAATAAAAGAAGCTAAAAGGCTATGGTGTGGATTTCAAGGCTAATGTCGAATACATAAACATGACAATGCAAATTTTTTCCCCCTATTTTTTAAATGATTGAAGTGTTTTAATGCTGAATGGACAAATGATATTTAACTTAAACCCTCCATTGAAAAAAAAAAAAAAAGAGCAAAAAATAAAACATGAGCAGCATAATCATAGTTAGATTTTTGTTTTCTTTCTCACTACCTACAGCCGCATTTCGCCACTTTCATCTCCTCATAAAGATGCCTCACGGTGATAATGCCGTTCTCTTGGTACATGACGGTTAAAGGGTCCAGCTTTGTCGGAACACAACACGCCTTGTTGGCTTTTTTCGGGTTGCTCAGATTGACCAAAGTTTGAATGATGGCATGCTTGGAAGGGGTCACATCTTCTGTAAGAGGAAAGCTGCACACGCCTTTACATTCGTATGCATCGTATTCGGGGGGCGCGACGATCCATTTGTCCCATCCGATATCCCTAAAATTGACTTTCAGGGAGGTTCTCCGGCAGTAGTTCTTACCAGCGTGCCTCTTTGTTCTTTGATGGTGCTTTGTCTCATCTTCGAAGGCGTCCGTGCTCCATAGAAACTTCTTGTTTTCATGAGTCATCATCTCTTGCACCTCGTTTTTGGCTTTGAGTTTGCGCTTCTCAAGGTCGTTCGAAAAGGCGATTAAAACAGGTGAGGTGGCGTTCACCAAACCCAGGAAGATCTCGTAGCCTTCGCCATGGAAGGCTGCACAGCCTTGACTCTTCACCTCGACTTCCAGTTCGCCTACTCCATGCTGCGAATAAAGCCAGCTCTGAACGGCACTCGTCACATCAAAATCCTCCCATGTGTGCCCCGTGTCACGGATGTCCTTCCTGTCCAGGAGATGCGACGTTTCTTGTTTTTTTGTCTGCACCACGTTATAAACGTTAATGGAAGTCAGACTGTCTTCGCAGGATGAGTGATTTCTTCGCCATAGCATGAAGAGTCGGAGTTGGATCACGGTGACCTCCTCATAGCGGGGGATTGAGACATTGAATCGGAGCCTGTGTGAAGATTTATTCTCACTGATAACGGTCACCTCTGTGGAAGAAATAAACCAAATGATAATAGCCACGCCAATGTTTCAGTACTAGGAATTTCACAAGATCATAAATGATTACAGAGAACAGAAAACTCAATGTTCAACATGTGACCTTACCTTGTACGACAAAGCTCCGTATGACAACCGAACGTTGAACCGAGGACATATCCGAGGCATACTTGTTGTACAGCTCCATCATAAATGGAGGAGGTTGAACTTTCCTGTCTTCCTCAGGAACCCCCGACAGCTTCAGCATCTTCAGAAAGTTTGCTTTCATAGGCTCCGAAAAGCTTTCAAAGCTGTCTCGCTTCTCTAGGCCATCCTCTAGGGCGTCCTCCAGAGTGTCCTCCAGAGCGTCCTCCAGAGCAATCTTTCCGTCTTTTCGCCGAGTGGCTTGAGTTATTGGTTTCCCGTCACAGAACCAAACCGAAATTAGGCATAGGTGAAGCCAGAAATAACAAAATCCCCGCATTGTTCTCTAGCTCTGCGATTTACATCTGGCTTTTTCTTCAGAGGATGCAACGTCGAAATTTCACTCTCATACTCGTACATTAAACAGCGCATGCTTGAGATGACCGAAGCAACAGTTCGGCTCTTCTTATCTGGACAATTGATGTTGTGTTTTAAGGTTTGTTATCCTTTGGGGTCTTGTGGTTAATTAAGTTTTTGTAAACATTTCACCGACGTTAGCGAGGCTAATGAGTGCGCAAGGATACACAAGAATGTTGATCCCCCTTCAGGGTCAGCTGTAGGATTTTTGACTTTGCTTTCTTGCCTTTTGATTTTTGATCCTTTGGTCCATTTAAGTAAATAAAAACTTCATTTACAAAAAAAAGTATACATTTGATTAAGAGCAAAGGTCAATTAGTAATCCAGATCCATTTTTATTAACTTTATAATGCTTTCTTTTTCCATGCTTTGAATTCATGGATTTGGCCAGTTGTTAGGTTCATGGGATTAAGGACATTGGCCTGTGTACTGTCATACCAATTTATGTTTTGTTTCCTAATCACATAATTGGATTGGAAGGACGGGTTCTGTGTTCAAAGGAATGTCCTCGTAAATATAAGGCTATGAATAGACTACAAGCTCAGATAAATGAGAAATTGATAAAAAACTGAACATATAATCTGCAGATTTGGCAGATGCCCTTATCCAGATCCACTTAAATTTATCTCATTCATACAACTATGCAGTTAAGGGGATAAGGACCTTGCTCAGGGGTCTAGGAGAACTTTTAGGTCCAAAGTCCAATACCTTAACCACTAAGCTACCATTTTCCCCATCTGAATATATTTAATTAAATAAATGAATTCCATTCATGAACAAATTGGAATACAATTTATTTCATGACTCCTCCCACACACCATCCACACATCCACAGAGGTGTGTATGAGTGCAGGATCCTGCCTGAACCACGACTATAATATAAATTGGAGTTGCATGTGTGCCACTGTGTGAGTCATTTCTCTTCTTTAAATGAGTTTTACTGGTTTCAACCCAGTACACACCACACACACACACACACACACACACACACACACACACACACACACACACACACACACACTGGTAAGATAAGTGTAAAAAAACTCAACTTTAAACTTTATAGTATTGGATACTGAACGTATGTTTTTTTGTTTTGTTTTTTTCATTTTACCATACATACAAATGTACACAATTTGTATGTACACAAATCTGTCCGTCCTTCCGTCCGTCCATCCGTCTATCTTTCTAAACAGTATAGATAGATAGATAGATAGATAGATAGATAGATAGATAGATAGATAGATAGATAGATAGATAGATAGATAGATAGATAGATAGATAGATAGATAGATAGTCTTGTTCTTCACTTTAATAATTATAAATGGTTTCTGAAATTGTGTCAAACTCTCTACTTAGACCAAAAATCTAGAAATGGTGACTGGAGACCACTCTGTGCAGCGGGAAATGGATCCACATCAACATCAACAGCCTAAAGATTCATGAACTTACTGAGCAACTCGAGGATTTTGAGGATGAATTTGGACTAAAATTAATATCAAGTTTATTACAATGGCTCAGGACCACAGGTTGAATGAACAGCGCCCCTTAACTGAACATTTCAGCTCAACAGTGATGGAACTGTAATGAATAGACATGTTGAGGATGAGGACGGGTTACCTTTTAAATCTGGTTACTTCCTCAAGCTATCACAGGGATTTTTTTCTTGTCAGAGTCGACAATGGCTCACTTAATAAGGACAAAATTACAGTTATAAGAAATAAACTTATAGGCACTACAGGGAGTGCAGAATTATTAGGCAAATGAGTATTTTGACCACATCATCCTCGTTATGCATGTTGTCTTACTCCAAGCTGTATAGGCTGGAAAGCCTACTACCAATTAAGCATATTAGGTGATGTGCATCTCTGTAATGAGAAGGGGTGTGGTCTAATGACATCAACACCCTATATCAGGTGTGCATAATTATTAGGCAACTTCCTTTCCTTTGGCAAAATGGGTCAAAAGAAGGACTTGACAGGCTCAGAAAAGTCAAAAATAGTGAGATATATTGCAGAGGGATGCAGCAGTCTTAAAATAGCCAAGCTTCTGAAGCGTGATCATCGAACAATCAAGCGTTTCATTCAAAATAGTCAACAGGGTCGCAAGAAGCGTGTGGAAAAACCAAGGCGCAAAATAACTGCCCGTGAACTGAGAAAAGTCAAGCGTGCAGCTGCCAAGATGCCACTTGCCACCAGTTTGGCCATATTTCAGAGCTGCAACATCACTGGAGTGCCCAAAAGCACAAGGTGTGCAATACTCAGAGACATGGCCAAGGTAAGAAAGGCAGAAAGTCGACCACCACTGAACAAGACACACAAGCTGAAACGTCAAGACTGGGCCAAGAAATATCTCAAGACTGATTTTCCTAAGGTTTTATGGACTGATGAAATGAGAGTGAGTCTTGATGGGCCAGATGGATGGGCCCGTGGCTGGATTGGTAAAGGGCAGAGAGCTCCAGTCCGACTCAGACGCCAGCAAGGTGGAGGTGGAGTACTGGTTTGGGCTGGTATCATCAAAGATGAGCTTGTGGGGCCTTTTCGGGTTGAGGATGGAGTCAAGCTGAACTCCCAGTCCTACTGCCAGTTTCTGGAAGACACCTTCTTCAAGCAGTGGTACAGGAAGAAGTCTGCATCCTTCAAGAAAAACATGATTTTCATGCAGGACAATGCTCCATCACACACGTCCAAGTACTCCACAGCGTGGCTGGCAAGAAAGGGTATAAAAGAAGAAAATCGAATGATATGGCCTCCTTGTTCACCTGATCTGAACCCCATTGAGAACCTGTGGTCCATCATCAAATGTGCGATTTACAAGGAAGGAAAACAGTACACCTCTCTGAACAGTGTCTGGGAGGCTGTGGTTGCTGCTGCACGCAATGTTGATGGTGAACAGATCAAAACACTGACAGAATCCATGGATGGCAGGCTTTTGAGTGTCCTTGCAAAGAAAGGTGGCTATATTGGTCACTGATTTGTTTTTGTTTGGTTTTTGAATGTCAGAAATGTATATTTGTGAATGTTGAGATGTTATATTGGTTTCACTGGTAAAAATAAATAATTGAAATGGGTATAAATTTGTTTTTTGTTAAGTTGCCTAATAATTATGCACAGTAATAGTCACCTGCACACACAGATATCCCCCTAAAATAGCTAAAACTAAAAACTACTTCCAGAAATATTCAGCTTTGATATTAATGAGTTTTTTGTGTTCATTGAGAACATGGTTGTTGTTCAAATTAAATCCTCAAATGAAATTAATCCTCAAAAATACAACTTGCCTAATAATTCTGCACTCCCTGTACATTTATAAAGGCTTTATTACTGCTTTATAACCTCTTTAGTGCTGTAAAGCTGCTTTGAGACAATGTCTGTTGTTAGAAGAGCTCTACAAATATAAAGAAATTTAATTAAATATTGTTTCAATGTAAGTGTTCATATCTAGACATTCAACTGGACCTTCTGAATTTGAAAAAAGGCACTAGGTGGCAGCAGCATTGCACCACTCCAGTGTCCAGGCGTCCTCTGGTCTGAATACATTTTCTGATATAAAGCAGATCTCCCAGAGATGAACATGTGTATCAGGTATTGATTCGTGTATAAGCATGTATAATACATTGTTTCATGCTATGTTTTGAATCAAATAAGCATTTTCTCACAAAGCATTTGTATATTTTATTGTTTAATCCTCTTCTATTTTTCATATGAAAAGAATGATGTTAGGGGGCTATAATGTTTGCAAAATATTAACGAGATGATTTTGCTGCTTGTTATTAAATTCTGAGTGAGATTTCAGAAGGTTTCTACTGTATTTTTTTCTGTATAATTTACATCAATAAAAAAAAAAACCAGACAAAATAAAAACATCCTGTAAATACACACAGCATCATTCTACGTAGGTCTTAGATGCATTCGGTGCCACCTAGATAATTAGAAGTCTCAGGGAGAAACTTTCCTTGTTCACTAGGAATAAACTTACAATGTATACACTCTTTTATACAACTTTATAATCCGCCATTGAGCTGTGTGTCAGACATGATCACACCTGATCTAATATATCGTTTGTCTTCCTGGGAGCTTCTGAATGTTTGTCCGTAGTCCCCGGAACACCAAAACTCCCGCTACGATCGCGTTTATCGACACGCGCAGGTCTCCACAGACATGTTAGGGTAGAGCTTGAGCACCATGTTCCTGCTGGCGTCAAGAAACAGCACAGCGAGTTCGCTCATTTTCTCAGGAATGCAGCAAGGCTCGGGGACGCCGGGAACAATCCCGACTGCCCTCACGATGCTTTGGATAGTGGCGTGGTTCGAAGGACGGACCACCTGGAGATAGAGATGTGAGGTGAGAGTTAAAGGCTTGTTCAAAAATAAATATTGGATGCAATACATTTCTGGATTAAGTGTAAACTGAAGCCCTGAGAAGATCTACAATGATCAAAGAGTAGTGTCAGTGTTAGTTCTCTCCATCATTTCTCGAATCATCTTAAATATTTGCAAACCAGTTTCCCTACATTTCTCAAAACAATTTGTACAAACAGCAGAACACATTGGATTGCTGGCAAAAGCCTGTACTTTTCTCAAAATCCTTAGTTCATCTCTCCAAAGTAAGTATTTGTGTCAATGAACATGTCATAACCATATAATGAAGGCGAGTGAGCGGCATTAAGATCAACCAATGATCAACTAAAATATTCTCTAAAACAGGTCAAAACTGGATCTCGTGAAGCTTCAATTGGCAACAGATGGAAAAGAGAGAAAACTAGTACAGTAAAAGTGTGAATCCTGTCCGGTCTCTTAAAATCAATATCCCACATATAGTAATGTGTACGTTTGTGCTGTGGAAATTCATAGAGGCGATACAGAAGAAATTCAGCCTCAGTGAAATCCAAACCATAGTTTACATCAGGAAAAGGACCTGTTATTCTTAAGTCCTTTAGTCATTGTTCACACAACAAAATGTTTAGTCATGTTGTCTGTATGTCCTGATGTAAACTATTGTTTAGATTCCAATGTACACAAATGTAGACTTTACCGTATGTGGGATATTAATTTTAGGAGCCCGGACAGGATTCACACTTTCTTTTCCTGGTTCTTCATTCATTCATTCCGAGATTCACCTTTGACCTGTTTAGGAGAATATTTTAAATGATCGTTGGTTGATCTGTTGGTTGCCTTCATTAGTGACATTCAAGATTCGTCTTCAGAATTTATCAATTGAAGACAAAAAAAAAAAGGTAGATAGAAATTCGACAAATTTTGAGAACTGATTTAAACATTTTGCATTCAATGAACTGATGCCTAGATGTTATGAGAATTAACTTTTTTCTTAGTTGCTTTGAATTCACATCATGTGAATAGTCACTTGTGCTCATCATAAAAACTTTTCTCGTTGCTTTGATCAAATTGCGAATGCTTTGGTACATTTATTCAATGGATTGTGTACAATTATCTGCTGTTTCCTACATTATCAGTTGTTTATGTCGTGTTGATCAAAATATATTATACTGGTTTCACCTGAATAGTTTTTACCCCCAAAACATCTCAGCATCAGTTCATTGCACAAGTCATTGCATGTAAAATGGTTAAACCAATTGTCATCATCCGTCCAAAATTTCTAATGAACCTTTTTTTGTAAATGTGACTTAAACTGATGAATTGTGCAGAATCTTGAATGTCACTAATGAAGGCGAGTGAACGGCATCAGATCAACCAATGATCAACGAGTTTCAGAGTTTCAAACAGGTCAAAGGTGAATCTCATGAACCTTCGATCGGCGACTGAGCAAAACACAGAATTACAATTTCCCGAAAATGGATGAACAACCAGGAACAAAAACACTTGTACAGTACAGTAAAAATGTGAATCCTTTCTGGTCTCTTGCAATCAATACAAATCAAATAAACAATCAATACAAATGCATTTGTGCTGCTGAAGAAATTCAGCCTTTTGTTTATATCAGGAAAAAGTGAAACTGTGCACAGTCATATTGACAACATGACAAAACATTCTGAAGATCTTATTTGTGAACAATGACAAAAGGACTTGTTTTTCTGAAAGCAATGATTTGTTCATTTGACACAAATTGGTTTGCAAATATTATGGATGATTTGAGAAATGCTCCTAAGCAACTGAGAAAAAACAGTCATCTAAAATATTCTTCACTACTAAATGTTTAGTTCGGGTCTCACCTTGGGCATGGGGAATAAACAGGTTCCAGCGCAGTAGTAGGCATCAAACGCTTTGGGAGCCAGAATCCACTCGCTCCAGCCGATATCGGCGAAATCCACTCTCAGGTAACGCCTTGCGCACGCCCGTGGCTCACTCCACTGCTTACGCCGAGCCTTTTTCATGGTCCTTTTATCGAAGCTCAGTTCCCTAGTCACACTTCCCCCTGTCCGGACTTCAGGACCTTGTCTCGCAGCGTGACTCTTGGACGAGGTTTTGGGTTTTAAAGCAAAGTAAGTGTTGTACCATAGTTGCTTGTTTTTCTGATCGTCATACTGTAGGTTGGGAAGGAAATTTTGTAAGTGCTCTGCTTCTCGTCTGATCCTGGAGCTCGGAGTGACCGAGGGTGGTCTGTTTGCTCTCTCTTCTCCCACAGGGCTGTATCTCTGTAAGCTCATAGCGATGCTATTCGGTTCATTTATGGCCAGGTCGTTAGCAAAAACAAGAATATAAGGCAAGATGGAAGGTGGGATGCGATCCTGTGGCTTCTCTCCAGAGTCAAGTTCCACTAAAAGTAAAAGCTCATTTCGGGCACGAGCCCATTGGACAACCGAGGACACGTCAGACATCTGCCAGTGTCCTTTTTTATGAGGAGACAATGTGACGTTACCCAAAAAGGCTGGGAAGGTCGTGTTTAGGGACAGCCCTCGGAAAAACAGCTTTACAGGGGTCGAAAGGTGTTGCTTGTGACACGAGGAGCCTCTGGAACGTCGGCAGCTCACGGGCCGGTTGTGCTGCTTGAGGAAATGTAGGCTTGCAGAGAGGATCACCTCTGACTCAGGTATGGAAGTCAGATTAAAGTGAAAGATGACATTGTTGTTGAAGGACACTGAAATAAGGATGCATTAAAAAAAAAAAACAGTGAGTAGGGTACAAACCGTTTTCTTTTTTTTTTTTACAAATTCGATGTGTTCATGGTGGCGGTCACTGTCACACTGAAAAGCTCTTGAGCAGAGACAAACAAACAATCAATCAAAAAAATGTCCCGTGCAAATCAATAATGCAAATAAATCTCCTGTATGTAGTTTGTGCATTTGTTTGAGATGAACACACTTTATAGTTTTTCTCAGTTGCTTTGGAGCGTTTCTCAGATCAGTAATGAAATTCTAAAAACAATTTTTTCAACCTCAACATCATACACCATAAAAGCAATTCTTGTGAATGCTTGTAAATTTGGAATGCTTTTGTACATTCATTTCATTCATTGTGCACAATTGTCTGTTGTTTCCTACATTATCAGTTGTTTATGTTGATAAAAATGTATTATACTGGTTTCACCTGAATAGTCTTAACCACCAAAACATCTCTGCATCAGTTCATTGCATAATTCTTTGAATGCAAAATGGTTAAACCAGTTCTCATCATCTGTCATTCTTAAAATTCTATTAAACTTTTTATTCTAAATGTGACTTGAATTGATGAATTGACTAATATACAGGGCGAGTGAGAAATCAGATCAACCAATGATCAACTAGTTCTTTAAAACAGGTGAAAGGTGAATCTCGGGAACCTTCAATTGGCGACAGAGCAAAACACAAAATTAAAATTTGTGAAAACGGATGAACAACCAGGAACCGAATAGACTCTATTAGAGTACAGTAAAAGTGTGAATCCTGCGTGGTCTCCTGCAATCAATATAAATCAAATATGCAATCAAATACATTTGTGCTGTTAAAATTAAAGTTCAAATTTATAGATGCCAAACAGAAGAAATTCAGTTTTGAGCAGATTTTTAATCAGTGTAACCCAAACCGTAGTTTATATCAGAAAATACTGAAACTGTGCGCCGTCATACTGACAACATGACTGAAGTTTTTGACGATCTTGTTTGTGAATAATAACAAAAGGACTTGTTATTCTCATAGCAATGACATGTTCATTGAAACACATACTTACTTTTGAGAGATGAAATACGGATTTGGAGAAAAGTAAAGACTTTTGTAAGAAATCCAATGTGTGGTGCTGTTTGTACAAATTGCTTTGAAAGATGCACTTGGTTTGCAAATATTAAGGATGATTCAAGAAATGCTGCAAAGCAACTGAGAAAAACTGTAGTTTGTGTGAAAGTGTGAGAAATGTATAAATTGCATTAAAAAAAAAGAAAAATATGTTATAATATTATAACATATTTATGTTTAAATATAAAAAAAACTGGATTTTATATCAGAATTTTTATTATAAAAATATAATATATATTGTAGAGTCACTGTCAATAGTCAGTATTATCACAATATTGTTAAGTTATTGACTATAAATTCTTCTTTAAATATTACTTTATTTTATTTTTCCTATTTTTTTATGTTTCATATTTCTATCTATCTATCTATCTATCTATCTATCTATCTATCTATCTATCTATCTATCTATCTATCTATCTATCTATCTATCGTATAGAAAGAGATCGAGAGTGACAGACACACACAGACACACACACACACACACACACACACACACACACACACACACACACACACACACACACACACGCAGTATATAAAGTGTTTTACCCTGCACTGCTTGGAAGCTCCTGACCGTGTTCTGGTCCCGGTGCGCGTGTCGCTCCTTATTGAATTGATGGTACAGTTTGAACATGTGGACGCTCCTCATGTCTCTCGGCGCGTCCTGCTCCGGTGTTACCGAGTCGCTCTGCTTCACTTCCACCAGCTCCAACAGCAAAACCACGTGCAGCGCGTGCAGGAACTTGAACCGCATTGTTGAACGCCGACGGGTCCAGCAGAACAGTCCAGTCAGGTCGGAGAACCCAGGGTGGGTGGGGGGGTGGAGGCTGATGTTCCTGCAGTCCAGGAGGGATTGTTCCTACGGGCTCGCGCGCAGCATAAAGTGTCTCTTACACTTGTTTCCTCTCCCTGCACGAGACCAGAGGAGGAGTGAACATATGATGGCAGAGTGACACATGAAAAAGTCTCATTCAGTTCTCTCATTCATGCACTCATTTCTCATCCATGCACTTATTCATTCATGCACTCATTCCTTATCCCTGCACTTATTTATGAATTATTTCCTCATTCATACACTTATTCATTCATACACTCATTGATTAATTCTGCACATATGCATGCACTCATTCATTCACACACTCATTCCTCATTCATGGACTCATTCATTTATGCACTTATTCTTAAAATATTTTGTCATATTTCATAGATTTTTTTTGTTCACTTAAACTTACACATGGACGAAATAATAATAATAATAATAATAATAATAATAATAATAATAATAATAATAATAACAATAAAGCCTGTATATATTCATTAAATCCCTGCATACTATTAAATAATTTGAATAAAAAAATAAAGAATAGGGATGTGATTATGTTTTATTACCTTTGTGAGGACTCTTGATATAGACAGACAGGCAAACAAACACAACCGTAACCACAACTGCAGCACACTTCGGATTGTAATATAATTTAGATGAGTTACTAAAACTTTTCCTTTCCATATAAAACTTTTCTCTCACGTTTTTTATTGTAATTATTGTACACAAAAATCTTTGGTGTGTTTGACAGTTTTTCCATGATTTAGAATTTTTTTTTTTGTGAGTACTGGCACAATTTTTCCAATAAAGAGAGCTGAAGCTGTTAGCGCAAATCTCTAAACACGTTTTTATTGCACGTCGCATTCCTGTGAAAACACGTCACGCAGAGCCTCAACACGAAGCATACGTTTCAGTATGATGACTATTAGGTTGGAGGAAATGGGATGGGAGGAGATGAGATAGAGGTGAAAAAATATACGACACAGAGAAATACTTCAGTTGCACTATTTTGAAGATTTGCAGACATTTTTCATTATTTTTTTGTTCAAGAATCAAACATACATTTACAAGACACCCTTATCTAAAGCAACTTACATTGATCTCATTTATCCAACTGAGCATTTAAAGATCTTACTCAGGAGCCCAAGAGTGGCAGATGGGGTGGGTGGGATTAGAACGTGTGACCTTCAGAGCCTAAGTCCAATACCTTAACCACTAAGCTACAACCTCCTTATCAGCCACTCAAAAACCTCCAGCCACTCAAAACACTTCGAATGACTCGTTGCATCATCGTCGTATGTCAAACATATGTCATTTTTAAAGTCATTGCGGCAGATTTGCACAGTTTAATTCAGAATTTCATGTTTGCTCTTTGTTCTACAGTAACTTGTTGTCCATGATAAAATTGAAGTCGTAGTAATGCACGTGGTCACAATAGCCCTATTAATCTCGAAACCTTTCGATACTACCTTGCATTTTTTTCTACACTTTAATTTCAGGGGGAGGATAGTGAGCTGTGTGTCTTGCCAGGGCTTATTGGAGTTTGATGAAGGAATATGATCAGTGCCCAAATTGTTTTGCACTAGCGTTTACAAAGCCTTGACTGAAAATACTATAGAACATGCATTTATATTATAGCACAGTGAACGTCTTTCTTCACATATCCCTTTAATGTAAGGAAGCTGGGTCAGCCATGGTGCAGCACAATGGGTTAAGGGCATTGATCAAGGACCCAAGAGAGACAACTTGGTGATAGTGTGGCTTGAACCTCCAGCCTTCTAAACAATAATGTCTCTAGGTTACGTATGTAACCCTAGTTCCCTGAGGGAACTAGACGCTGCGTCAAAACGATTTGGGAACACCCCACGTTGTCCATGCTCTGAATCACGTGTAAAATCCGGCCAATTGGCAAGTCGTGATGTCATTGGCGAGCGACGTTGCATAAACCAGGAAGCTACAAAATGGCTGAGCGATGGTAGCAACTAGCTTCTGAGAAAAGAGAAGGTAAGCGCTTACAGGGATGCAGGGAGTATGGCTCGAAGACGCAGCGTCTAGTTCCCTTAGGAAACTAGGGTTACATACGTAACCTAGACACGTTCCATTTCAGGAACTCGAGCTGCGTCAAAATGCTTTGGGAAAGAGTATTCCATCACACCATACTGACCAGTCCCTGCCTAGTCTGTCTGGGCACCACCAGCGTGCAGGACAGAGGAGCCGGGAGTGGCCTTGATGTCGAGGTCGTAAAACCTGACAAAGGTCAAAGGGGTGGACCAACCCACAGCGTTGCATATGTCTTGCAGGGGCACCCCCATGGACCAGGCCGTAGAGGCCGCCATACTCCGGGTCGAATATGCATTGACTCCAAAAGGAACGGGAAGACCAGAGGACTCATAACCAGAGGAAATTGCATCCACTATCCATCTGCTGAGGGTCTGCTTATTAGCCGGAAAACCTTTCCTATGAGCGCCATAGCAGACAAATTACAGAACGTGGTGAAAAAGCATACACTTCAAAAACTTCAGTGGCATTATTGGTGGCATAAGCTGATAAAGTCTTATGCAAACATTCACACCTCACTGAACCCATATATAAGAGTTGACACATTGGTTTACAAAACACTAGACTCTTTTATCCATATCTATATGGTGACACATTTATTTTTGGCCCTTAAGAAGATATAATGAGCAGTGAGATTCTACAGACAGCTATGGGAGCTATACTTTAAGCTATGGGAGCAATAGTGTGCTGTAAATTATCAGCCTGTTAACAGTTTCCCCATCAAGCCCCATAAAACACAGGGATCTGACCCACAGAGGTTCAAGATCCAAGCCAGTTGGCTGTACAGGCTGTGGGCATGGTGAAGGTCTTTACAACATATCGTCTTGAAAAAAGTAAAGTAAAATGTATCTGATTTAAAAAATGTGATACATTATTTGGAGACCACGGAGGATTTCATGGGTCCACATGAAAAGCCTAAAGATCCATTATGTTTTGAGCAACTCAAGAACATTGATGATTAATTTGGATTGTAATTAATATCAACAGTCTTCTACAATGGTGTAGGACTACATTTGGAAGGAAGAATTCTGCATTTCAGCACCCATTACTAAACATAACACCTCAACTATGATGGAACTGTAATAATTGTACGTACAGTGTAGACTGGATGAGGATGGGTTCCCTTTTAAGTCTGGTTTCTCTCAAGGTTTCTTCCTCATGCCATCTCAGGAGGTTTTTCTTTGCCTCTGTCTCCAGTGGCTCAATCATAACCTATAATTTATTAATTTTAAAATATATTTTCCTATCCTATTCATCTCTTTAAAGCT
The DNA here is from genome assembly GCA_039877035.1 of Silurus lanzhouensis. Taxonomy (NCBI): domain Eukaryota; kingdom Metazoa; phylum Chordata; class Actinopteri; order Siluriformes; family Siluridae; genus Silurus; species Silurus lanzhouensis. Next base: position 985,752 of record JBCEWE010000367.1, on the reverse strand, counting down.
GTTTTGGAACAAAGTCCATTGTTAAAAGTGCTCTACAAATAAAATTGAATTTATATGAATTGAATAAGTTGGCTAGAAGCAACATACTTTAGTAGATACAGTAGATAAGGACCAAGAATTACAAAGTGGTTCCACCCAATATTGGAGCATTGAGGGAAAATTTCATCATTAACGTTTTCAAAGCAAATCTTTAATACAGATTATAGTGATGGTTCAATTCAGACAAAGCCAGATCTGTTTTTGGTATTTACAGTATGCCAATGATTGTGTCTGTTTTTTCTCTGAAAATGAAAAAATCATTCGGTGCACTCATGTTTTACCTGTAATCCAAGGAGGTGGTTTTTTTTATCCCAAATGAAATTATTAGGTTACTTCTTTTTTCTAGCCCATAGACAAAGACTTGGACTAAAACATCTAATTTTCCAGGTATGTCAGCCTGGGGCGTTTATCTGAACTAAACGACAGTGTGGATTTTGGCTTCTCACCAACTTCCTTTGCAATTTGGGTTCCTTTTTGCTGGCTGGGACTAAAACGGCTATTTGGGTTGATTTTGTTTGGAACGTCCAAAAGCCAAGAAAGCCTCGGTTAAGTATTTTCCTGTGCCAAAATATCCCCAACACAATTTTCATCAGCATTTTACTCTCACCTCATGCTCTCTGACCGGTTCGCGTCAAGTTGTAGAAATATTCAAACAGAAGCTGTAACACTGTAAAGGTAAATAAAGAGTTAAAAATACGAGGTGGTATCAGAAAGTTTCGAGACTAATGTTGCTAACTGGTGCTATTCTTCCCAAGGGCATAACCACGTCTCTGATTTCATCAAGGACAGCAAGTTAGAACAAAGAGCAAATTCTATGTGAAAGAGTGAAAATCTGCATAAAACTGGGCAAATCTGCTACAGAGACATTTGACATGACATACGTTTGACATAACGTGACGCTGCAACGAGTCGTTCGAGGTGTTTTGAGTGGCAAACGTGCTTCAAGGGTGGGAGGACTTCACTGGAAGATGATACAAGACCTGGAAGCACAAGCCCCCCGAAAATATTCAAACCATTCAGCAACTTGTGCATAATGATCATCGGAGAACGATCCACATGATCTTACTTCTGCACCAAACTTGCTCTAAAGATTTGGCTTCTGCGGACTTCGCCCTCTTCCAAAAGATAAAGATCCGGATCAAGGTCGCCGTTTTGACACATCTGTTGAGATCTGGCGCGAATTGCAGAAGGTGCGTGACACACACCAGGACGCGTTCCAGAAGTGGCAGGAAAGCTGGGAGAGCTGTATTGCTGTGTGAGGGGACTATTTTAAAGGTTATGTGTAAAAGTAGATTAATAGGTACATTATTGTAAACAGAGCTAGTCTCAAAATTTTTAGATACCACCTCATATCAAACCACATCGAATTAATAAAAAAATATAAACCAATATAAAAAAATAATAGCAGTCAGTTTCAATTTAAGAATTTCTGACTTTTTCTTGCTCTCCACAGGCCTGGTTTCTTTAGATCTTTTTCTAGTCTGCCTGCAGTCAGTAGCTTTGACCTGGCTCTGCATGCTATCAGCTTTAGGGATGAAAAGTGGATCATCCATCATCAGGGTTTAGACATTTGGTCTCCATAACAAAAGCAATGAGGTGCTCTCACCATCCTTGTGGCACACCATTTGTCCAGAAAGAGACGTTGCATCTACGCAACTGCAATTACCAACCATTTGAAGACACTTCACATAGTTTCCCGAACCACATGTCCATGTTTTCACTCACAGCAACAAACGCTTTAATTCATTGCATTTTTTTTTTGTCGTAATCAGTTTTAGACGTTACTGACAAAGATGAACAATGATTTTTTCCTCTCAAAGTGAGCTCGAACTCCATCAGGAAAGCGTTCTGTCGACATGAGCATGATGTATGCATTGCAGATGGCGGTTTGCTGAAAAGAAAAAACCTATATTACAGTATTACAGATGTGGATTTGAAGTTAGAAATGTATATTCCTTCCTATAAACCTTATAACTGCTACTGCATACTATTACATCTACACTATACATGAGCAGATTCTTCAGCTTTATAAGGAATTACAAAAAAATCACCAAGCATGCTGTTATAGGGAAATAATGCCATGTGCAGCCAGATGGGAAGGGGATTATTTTCTATTAATCCCAGCATTTTAATAATCCCAAAGTCTTTTCTTCCTTTCAGTGAGTGAAGTTTTTAATTTACATATTGCTTTTTGAATGGAGTGAAACACCTGCAGTAGAATTTTGCTTGTTATTATATATATATATATATATATATATATATATATATATATATATATATATATATATATATATATATATATATATAATATATATCTATATATCGGTGCACCGGCAAAAAAGTTAACGATGTGATGCATCGACTTAAAAAGATTGTTCATCAGATACAAGTTGTCATATGTTTTGCAATGCGTCGTTTTTAACATATTTGTGTTGGTAAAGACCGATTTATTCATATTTAATTATTAGTAGATGAGCTAAACTTTTATTATTCAGAAAGTGACCAATAATTTGTAACCAATATTTTCTATGTAGATTATTATATGTATTATCTTTATTATATTAATTATTATATGTATTTCCTTTTTTATATTATATTATAATATTATATTTATATGTAGTTCTCTCAGCACCACTGAATATGAAATACAGGATCACAGCACTACAGAGGCCGAGGCGTATCCTGAGAGTCACATAAAATACAGATTAACATGGCAGAGGTAGAGCTGCATCTTCCTGGAGACAGAACAGGAAAATAACTGATTTTTTTTCATCTTTTTTATTTTTGTGCTACAAAGGCCTGTGTGTGAAAGGGCCATGCGTTAGAAGTCAGAAGGTACTTAGTAAATTAATGATTTGCTGTCTGTCTGAACCAAAGAAATAAAAGCAAACTTCCTATTCTTCTTCTTAAAATATGTATTTACCCCTGCCATTTCCATCCATCTTTCAACATCTACCACTATCTGCCCTTCAACATTCCTCTTCTTAAGGCCATTCCTACCCATCACCTCTGTTCTGCTTTACGTTCATCAACCTATCAAAAACGCTCTTCCTTCAGGATCACCCCTACACCATTTCTCTTTCCATTCACACCATAACAGAAGTTTAAACCCACCTCCAATTTTCTTGGCCTTACTCCCTTTCCACTTGGTCTCCTGGACACACAACATATCTACCTTTCTCCTCTCCATCATATCAGCTACCTCTCTCCTTGTACCAGTCATAGTACCAACTTTTAAAACTGTGGAGATGACAGTGGACTTTAGGAAATACCCCTCAACACTACTCCCCCTCACAATATTCAACAGCCCTGTGTCATGTGTGGAGGTTCTTCAAGTTTCTGGGCACTACCATTTCCCAAGAGCTGAAATGGGAATCCAACATAAACTCTAACAGTTTCTTTCCTCAGGCAATCACCCTCATTAATAACTCACCTTATTTTTTTTTCCTGCCTTCATATCTATAAGTTCTGCCTTATCAGAACTGTCAGTCATCACATCATCCGTATATGTTACACACACTGTTGCTGCTGTATATTGTACAAGTTCTAAAGTAACTCTTTATTGTACCTGATGCAGAATACTGTTATTTGCACTACTGTGCACTCTCACACATTATGTACATTATTGATCTGTCATATACTCTGTATTCCTATTTAATACTCGTAACTGTCTATATTGTCTCACATTGTCTGTTTTGTCTTGTCTTGTCTGTTTTGTCTTGTATAGTCCAAGCTAAATGTATAGTGTAATTTATGTCTGTACTGTGGTGAATCACTAACAGCTGGAACCAAATTATTTGTGTGTGTCAACACACTTGGACAATAAACCTGATTCTGATTCTGATTTAAAGTGCCCACCCAACCCATCACTCTCCTACACTTCTCCTTTCCCTGCTGTCTCTGTAGACATCTTTCTCCTCTCCTTCTCCTTTATTGGTCAACAGTATCCCAATTTCCACTGGTACCCTGTTGGCTAACAATACCTGTGGCAGTCGTTGGTAACCCGGGTCTCAACCGATCCGGTATGGAATTTTGGTTTGTGATCCGCATATTTGATTTAGCACATTTTATGCATGTTGCCCTTCACAACACAACCCTCCCCATTTATCCGGCCTTGGGACCGGTACTAAGAGCGAACTGGCTTGTGCAACCCTAATGGCTGGGTGCTACTATCTGCACCATATTGAATTGCACAGCATTGTATTTTTCCATTGCGTTGTATTGTGTTGAATCGCATCGTGTGGAATCCAATCAAATCACACTGCATTGTAATGGGATGAATTGTCACATTTTTTTTCTTTTTTAAATATCATATCTACATTTTCAGGTATCAATGATCACATTAATGTTAATCTATTACTTGAATTACAGATTGCACCCAACAATTTCTGAAACCCTAACATTGCAAACAGTCGACTATTTCCCTGATACCAAACACAGTCTTTGAACAGGACACTCAGAATAGTGTGGTCTACAGATGTGCGCTTGTATTTGACACATCTCAAGGACCATCTGGTCCTGCTTCCTCTTCTTTTCAGCAGCAAAACCAGTTCCTGGCTCCTTGTCTGTTTATCTACGCTTTCACTGCAGTGAACGTGACTGGTCGTAGGCCAGCACACTCCTTCCTCGCTGTTATCAATCATTTGGAGGGGCTCTTGAACAGGAAAGCTATTTTCCCATCATCGTTTATTCGGCTAGACCATTACACTTCACATTAATGGACCAAATGGCCTGACACTGCTAACAGACGCTACTTACTCCTTCTCCCCCATGCCTTTTTATTTCACTGAATATAAATCAGCTTGTTCAGGAAAGTCATTAGCAACATTTTTTTCTTCCCCATCCTTTTCCATGAGCTCTTCACAATGGTTGAACAAGTTCGGTGAATTGGACAGGAAACCAAATACGTAAATGTGGCAATTTTCCCACTTCTTAATAACAAAACACGGCAATTACTCGGTGTTCTTGTAGCGTATCTACCATGAGTTAATCGTTAGAAAGAAAACACTGTAATGATCTCTGCATTATGGGACAACAAACCGCAACTTGGCATCGGTGGCATTGGGGGTATTTAACTGTTTCTCACAGCTCAATCAAATATGTCTGCTGTATTAAAAGATTCATTTCATTTTTATTTGTAAAGCGCTTTTAACAATGGACATTGTCTCAAAGCAGCTTTACTGACTGAAAATGGTAATAAAGTTGTAAAAAAAAAAGAATGTATTAAAGTTAAGTGCCTATAAATTTGTTTTTATAATTTTATCCCTAATGAGCGAGCCAGTGGTGGCTATGGTAATGAAAAAACCTCCTGAGATAGCATAAGGAAGAACCAGACTCAAAACACATTCTCATGAGGATGGCACTGAATGGCCATTCATTACAGTTCCCATCATTGTCGAGGTGTACTGTTCAGTAATGAACGCTTCAATGTAGAACTGTTCATGCAGTCCCTTGTAGCAGACTGTTGATATTAATTACAGTCCAAATCCAGCCTCAAATATTTCAGCTGTAACTGGTAGAAATAAAGATATAAAGAAATAAAGTTGTTTTCTTGCATCTTGGAAAAAAACATGGACTTTAAACAGTCTTGCAATTGAAAGCTTGAACTTGGACAGAGGCACTGGGATGAATCTAATATCTATAACAACCTACATCCTCTCCCCCTTTACAGTCCATTCAATATAACTATTCTAGTTCATCTTCAATGGAACTAGATTATTTCTAATCCTGTCCATTCTCGTCACTCCTGAAGAAAATCTCAGCATCTTCAACTCTGCCATCTCCAGCTCAGCCTCCTGTCTATTTGTCAATGTTTTTAAACTGTACAACAAAGCAGGTCTTACTACCATCTTATAAACGTTCCTGTTTACCAAGGCAGATACCCTTCTATAACAAATCACTCCTGCTTTACGGCACTCTTTACCTCTTTAACACACCCTCCATCATTTTGCACAGTTGACATTATGGATTTAAATTCATCCACCTTCACCACATCTACTCCTTGTTGTGAAAGGAGTACTAATAGAACAGATTAGATGGAGACAGATTGTGACTCATGCCATCCTGTGGCATCTAGAGAATGCTACAGCTCCGGGTGTGACCCACCTCATGAGGATTTCAGACCTTCAAAGAAAAGATTCTGACCCCGTGAGGATGCCGAGCCATTTAGGGGGCCCCCCAGCTCCACTTCATGAAGATTTCAGCTATTGGTCTTTGAGGATAAATAACCTCTTACGTAATCAATACAATACAAAATAACATTCTACACATGTTGTTTCTTTATCAGTTAACATGTAAAAGCTTGGGCATGGAGAATTTGGTGTTAAATCTATAATTATCTTAGATGTTAAGCTAATTTATGAGTCTGGAGCTCCAGGTTTCACATCTCCAGCTGACTGTATAAGAGAGTAGAAAGGACATTACTCTCTGGTTTTTGTAATGTTTTAATGGTATATAATCACACTCTTGGGATCACCCAGATGAGGATTGGTTCTGAGTTGGTTTTGAGTCTGGTTCCTCTAAAGGTTTCGTCCTCATATCAGCTAAGGGAGTTTTTCCTCTCCACAGTCGCCCCATGCTTGCTCATCAGGGATTACTACACATCAGTATAAACATGTGAAATCAGTCATATGTGGTTCTTCTTGTTGCACAAAGTTGGAGGCACACAATGGTACAGGGTGTCTTTGGATGCATTTGGCAGCATGAACTTCTCTTGCGCTAGGAGACTCAAACCTTTACCAGCATGACTATGCCCTATTGCACAAAACCAGCTCCATAAAATATGTTTTACATTGGTTGGAAGTGTGTAGAAGACCTTGAGTATCCTGCAAGAGTGTTCCAACACTATTGAAAACCTTTGCTATGTATGGGAACGCTGACTGCACCCCAGGCTTACTCACCTACATCAGTACCTGACTTTACTAACACCTTTGTTGTTGAATGAATCTCCACAAGCACACTCCAAAATCTAGTGGAGCATCTTCCCAGGTATTGGAGGTTATTATAATAGAAAATGGAGACTAAATGTAAAATGGGATGTCCACAAACTAAATTATGTTCAGGTGTCCACAAACTTTAGTGTGTTTTTTCTCAGTCCCCTGTGTCCTCACAGCCTGAGGAATTTCTCAGCGCATTTCAGAGCCAAGTGACAAATGACACATTTATATTGAACACTGACTAGCAGCATTTGTGAGGACAAAATTGCTTACATCACACAGGCAAGTTTTGTCTCAGTGTAAGATTAACACCTCGACACCGTCCTAAACTAGAAGCAAGGATGTAGAATATGAATCATTATTTCATAAAAAAGAACATATTAATAAGACATCTCAAATTGTGATTATATTTAAGATGAAGTTGAAATAAACCTCAGCACTAGTGATTCACACTAAGGTGTGTTTGGGAAAATATGGAGGACAATAGCCCCAGGGTGGGAGAATAGGAAGTAGTATGTAATGTATGTAATGTCTCTCCACATTCCCACTTCGAGTGGAAATAATGAGTGAGTAATCATAAAATAAGGACTAAATGATACTTTATTCAATACAGGACAGTTTCGTGGCATTTTGTGATATAATCACGATCTTTAACCTGTTTACTCGTGTTCATGGACCTGGATTTCTCTCTTATTTCATGTCACTCAGCATGGCAGCCTCCGTCTGCATCCGTCTCTGTAGCAAAAGGCAGAGGATCATGGAGGATCATGGTGATAGAAATGCCAAATGTAATCTTTTACCCCCTTTTTTATAAGAGAACAGAGTAGAAAATATACTGTTAATGTAAGGGTTACTGTTATACTGTACTAAATGTATGTGTCTCTTATTAACACAGACTCCTTAATTAACCGGATAAAATCTCCTGCTTAAATGTTGAGTAATTTTGCTTTTATACAAAAAAAATAAATCAATAATAAACAAGAAAAAAAAATAATAATCTGTGGTATCTAGTGGCAAAAAGAAAACTTTGGCGAAGGCACCAAAAATACTTCCTTTCGAAATACATTACATAGAAAGTCATCCTCAGTGATATGAAAAGGAGGGAAATTCTTGTCCATGAACATGAATCAATAGATTACACTTCATGACTATATCACGAAATGCCGTGAAACTGGGCTGCACTTTACCATTCTACTCAAAACTTATGAAAAGTGTACATATTAAAAACGAAAATGGCAGATAAAATTCCCCCTTTAGCTTTGTACACTTACTTACTAAAACTTTATTACAAAATTCTCTCTTAGCATGAATAACAGCTTTACACACTTTCAGCATCTGGACAGTTTGTTTCACTAAACATTTAGCTAAAATACTTTGTCAGTCATCTTGTAAAGAAATCTCCAACTAGTGAAGATTTCTTTACGAACCGGTTCATCCCAGAGCAGTTGACTGGAGCAGATGGACCTTGCAGAGAGTTTCGAGACCGGCTTGTCCCTTTCTCCAACCTCATCTGCTAGGTCCAGCTCGTGTTCGCAGGCTTCGGAAGCACGCCTTTCAGTGTTTTCTTTCCCCTGCGATGAGAGCATGCAGCTCCGCCTCTCTTCCCCTTAGGAGGGGAGGGGGGGCCATGCTTTGCGAATCAGAGGTAGATGAGCTCATGGAGGTTGTGACTCGTGCCATGGATAAGCTGGATCTAGCTTGGCTGGCCGATGAGCAAAAAGCCCCTCCGTCCAGCAAACTCGAGAATTGCTTTCCATGTCGGGGTCTACCGTTCTTTCCCGACCTGCACACTGAGGTGTCCAGGTCCTGGGCAAAGCCTTTTTTAGGCCCGCCCCTTTAGCCCCAAAGCGGCGTTATACTCAAATGTCCTGGGGCTGAGAGATCACAGTTATGGCGCAATGTCCCGGGTTCAAGAGACACCAGTGAGCAATCTCTCTCCGGGCCTCGTTTCCTCACTTAAGACCCTGAAATTATCCACCAAGCCCCTGCATTCTACATCAGTGCTGGTGCTTGCTGGTCAGGCCACTGGATGCCTGCATGCCATGGCAGTGTTGCAGGCTTATCAGGCCAATCTGCTGTGAGAGCTAGACATGGGAGGCATCTGGGGTGGCCAGGTGCAAGAGCTTCACCACCGGGAGGCACAGAAATGAAGTGTCACAACATGCACTCCCCCTGTCAGGTATCCGGCACGGGGCTCTGGGTGGAAGCCCTGGGAAGTGACAGATCTGAGGACTGTCATCTTCAATAAGAGGGCTTTGGGGATTTGGTCGTGAAAGGGGGAATTGCACCTCTTGATGATGTTGGTACATCGGTGTGACCGTGTGATGATGTTGTACATGAACACGTTGCATCCAGACATTCACACGAGTGCTTCAAGATAGACATAAAGTCAATTTTACAGAAACACACCGCTATGATGAGAAGTGAGAAAGGTTGTGTAGCAGCATGTGGCCGTAAAAGAGGACTGACAAAGTATTAGTCATAATCGTTGCATATTTGCTATTAGATCGATGCAGCAAAAAATATCTTACAGGTTCAGGTTCAGGTTAAATGCCTCTGAATGAACCACAAAACTTCCAGAACAATGTATTTTTGAAAGACAAGATTAAGGTGAAACAAAATTAGTAGTTTTACCCCTAAGTCCTACCTGAGTCAATCCACCTCTTAATACTATCGTTCTGATGCCACAGCTACAGAAACCATTGATATTATTGAGGAACGCAGTATAAGTGCTGCATCACAGACAGGAATCTAATGCAGTTACAACGAATGTCATTACTAAAGCAAAAAACCCAATAAACACAATTTAACAAGTCTCCTTTCACTGTAGCCACAACTGCACCACTCACATACATTATCTCTAATAGAAGCATCGGTTTTAACCTCATAAAATGACCTCGGGTTTTCCCTGCATTATGTCTGTTCTTTATGGTTTTCCTAGAAATTTGATTAAATTGATTAAATTTGATTAATAAATGATAAAATTAATTTTTTTTTTGCAAATTCTACAGGAAAGAAAAAGCAAAAGTGTAAATGTTTCTTGAAAAAGCTTAACAACTGTTTTGAACTGTTTGGGCCGACCTTTCCTCATGATGTCCGGCTTTTCCTGAAAAGTCCGTCTTGTAAATGTCCTTTCAAGTGTATGTGTGACCAAATCAGTTTCTTCTCTTCTTGTCAGCCATTGTGGAATAATAACAAATAATAAAAAAACAGCTATTAAATCCACACAAATATACTTGAGCTTGTGCAGTTTGTTACAGGTTCTGACTAATGCGCTCTCTGACAGAACTCAGAATATTAGAGTTAATAATATCTGGTTTACTTACATATATTTGACACAATGTGATTGTTACAGAAAATTAAACAGTTCCTGGCAGCAACAAAATGTTGGCCTTTTTTATGATATGTCTGAGGCTAGTGTGCCTTTTACTTTCTGAGAAATATTCAGAAAGCGTTTCTTTTGTGAACAAATGTTAAAAACCATTTCATTACATGTTAACTCTGGACCTGGTAATGATCTGATGATTAGAAGAATTTTGGCAATTTCCTCCAGCATTCAGACCATGATTAAATCTATTAAACAACGGAGGTCATATAACATTCAGCAGGAATTGCTTTGGGTCCAAGTTTAAATCGAGTGGTCTCAGCTTTAAAATATATATATTTTTGTTGTTGAATGTGGTTAAGGCTTTGGGTTACTGATGGGATAGTTTGGGATTAAAATCACAACACTGCCAATCTGTTGGGCCCCTGAGCAAGGCCCTTAACCTTCTTGGCTTCAGCAGCACTGTATCTTTTGGAAAGTTAAAATTTGAATAATATCTGCAAAGTAGTGTTTCGGAGTAATTGAGGGTTCCCAAACTCATTAGCATTTGAATCTTGAGTCATTTCTTGGTGCTCTTGTGAGGTGGGATGTGGGCGGTTCTCGAACTTATATCAGTAATGACTCCTTTATGTTTGATGGTTTTAGGGCCGGATCACCCCCCTGGGACGTCACTTATACTACTATGAAGGATTAGTGACTCACATCAAATGCAAAGATGCAGCAGAGGGACCGGAACACACCAATCTCTTTATTATATTCAATTAAATATTGATGTCTAAGCTCTCAGTATGAGCTGATTAGAAACTAGACATTGCGATCTTTAACTGTTCTAATTGTTATATGTTGTTTTTGGTATGTTAAATGGCATGATGAAGGCTGATTTTATTCGCAATAAAATACATTTGCAATGTAGAAAATAAGGACTATGTTCAAGATTGAGTCCAAGCATAGTTTCCGTTAAAAATGACGTACATAATGATCCTGCTCACAGTTATTTCCTGCCACTGGTTCTATAAAATCCCAAACTAAAACCCGAATATAAGGGTGACAAAATGAGTAAAGAAAATGTGGAAGCATTTACCTGTCTGAGGTTCACAAAATCCTACAGCTTGAAGCAGATCCAAGATGAGATTTCCTCTCTCTCATGATTTGCTCCATCTGGTGGATGTGCAAGTCCACAGAACAGTGTGGTGCTACACAAACACACTGGACAAGAGAATGCATGAAGGCAATGTATTTATTTTTAATCAGAGCAAAAAACCCAGTGGTGGCCATGTATTTTAACAACAGGACTTGAGTGGTGGCCTATCTGAACCAATCTGCCTCTTATTACGTTAATTATGACGCCATGGCTAAAAAAACCATCAATATTCTAAAGAAACGCAGTATAACAGAGTGCTGCATTACTGACACGAATCTCATACAGCCAGAAGACTTCTTTCACTGGAGCCACAGCTGCACCGCCCATATCGTCGTCTTTTGTTGAAATGTATTCTTTAGTAGCCTTAGCGAACCTTCCTATCTTGACCTTCTTGGAGACAGGATGCTCCTGTCTTTGCTGACCTGTACATTTTGTGCTATCGCGTGACGTGACAGGATGATAGAAGACCAAGGGCGTTCAGTTAGAAGATAGCTATAAGCACATTCTGTTCCCCTTTTCTTACGCACATATGTTTCTGACCCCTATCTCTGTCAACACACGATAACTCCGTGTCGCATGACCTCCCCGCCTTTCCTACGCACTATGGCTTGGACTGATGTGTATATCTACCCGGCCTTGCAGCTCAGTTCTCTGAGCAGTGGTATTGAATAAACCAGACTTGATTTCATTCGTGTGGGTTGTTCTTTCATTGCTCCGGAGCTCCTAAGGCCTTGCAGAGAGGAGACACAGACGAGAGGGCAGGGGATCTTTCTTACAATTTGGTGACCCCGACGTGATACTCTCGACCAGGTAAGACATGTTTGATTGACTACCTGGTTGGCAGTATTTGGACTAGGATATCTCCTTCAGGGGAAGGTAGACCTCAGTATTGGTATTACTGAGCAGGTATAGGATTAGGGTATTCCTGTATAGCCCCTGAAAGGAAGGAGGACCTCAGTATTATAGTTACTGGGCAGAGCGCGCTGTGCAAATTCTACAGGAAAGAAAACACAGAAGTATAAATGGTACATGAGAATGGTAATATTTTAAACTGGTTTGGTTGATCTTTTCACATGATGTCCAGCTTTTCTTGAAAAGTCTGTCTTGTAAATCTGCAACCAAATCAATTTCTTCACCTCTGTCAGACGTTGTAGAATGAATATAACAGCTATTAAATCCACACAAATATAATTGAGCTTGTGGATGTGAAAATGCCGGTGTAATTGGATGCCTGCTAGGGGGCCTTGAAGTGGCCAAATTAAAATCTGATTGGTTAAAGCAAGAACATGGAGTTTATGCTTAAAAAGTCTCTCTTACAATCCAATCAATGGATGTAAAAAAGCAGACATTACTGGACCTCGGCAACATGTGATGTGAAAACATATTAATGGACAAAAAATATATTAAAACACAAGTCACTGATTCCGATTCAGAGCTTTATCCCAGCAGAGAAGGACTTGCTGGTCCTGATGACCTGCCACTGCTCTGCATGTCCACATCTAGCTGGTGTTTGTGACTGTATGCCTACCATTCATTCCAAATTATATTATCAGCACAACATCTTCATTACAATCTTAAATATAAATATTAATACAACCCTGCATTGATTCAGTGCATTCAAGCTAACACGGACTCCATACGTTTGTGCAAAACCTGACAATCTGCATTAGATGAAATACATTGGTGTGTCATATAAATTGTGCATCAACGGAATGGATGAACCTCAAAAGCAGTTTGCACAAAGGAGGTAATATGTTCAAGATCATACATTTACTTTAACTGAAATAGTCAATAATTACAATTGTAAATGTTTATCCTTATTATGAACCCATATTTTGAACCATGTGGACATATCCTATATCAGATACCTGACTGTGACCAAAAAGCACATTAATCCAGATGAGGTGTGGATGTTTGTGTAGTTCGGGATGTGTGCATGATGCATGTTTCAGTTAGAAGTTGCTTTTGGTCACTGGGTCGATTTATTTTGAGTTTGATAACCAATGTAAGAGCAATTAGAATTGAAATGTGTGAAATTGTCTGGCAAATGTGAAAATGGGATAGTCAGTTTTCTCTCTCTCTCTCTCTCTCTCTCTCTCTCTCTCTCTCTCTCTCTCTCTCTCTCTCTCTTTCTCTCTCTCTCTCTCTCTCTCTCTCTCGCTCTCTCTCTCTATCTATCTATCTATCTATCTATCTATCTATCTATCTATCTATCTATCTATCTATCTATCTATCTATCAGCATGCAATCCTTGTCTATCTTGCTTTCTTTGTTTTAGCATGCAATCCTTTCTCTTTCTTTCTTTCTTTCTTTCTTTCTTTCTTTCTTTCTTTCTTTCTTTCTTTCTTTCTTTCTTTCTTTCTATTAGCAAGCAATCTTTTCTCTCTTTCTTTCAATCAAATTTCTTTCTTTCAGCATGTAATCCTTGTATTTCTTACATTCTAGAAAGAAAGAATTCTTTCTTCCTGTCTTTCTTTCTATTAGCAAGCAATCCTTTCTTTCTTCCTTTCAATCAAATTTCTTTCTTTCAGCATGTAATCCTTGTACTTCTTACATTCTTTCTTTTATCATGCAATCCATCCATCCACCATCCATCCACCATCCATCCATCCATCTATCCCTCCATCCATCCATCCATCCATCCATCCATCCATCCATCCATCCATCCATCAGTTTCTTGACTAAATGAACTGACAAAGAAGGAAAATGCATCATACACACTCTGTATATATATACAGTAATATACTGTATATTTTACATTGTTAGTGTAGGTGACACAAAAGTGTAACATTAAAAATCCATGTCTTTAATAAAACATATACAGTCTATAGTGTATATAATCCACAGCATGTTCCACGGGCACAGAATGCTGATAATCAGTTTTTTGACGCTTCTAGTCACGAGCTTGTTAGACACGGTTAACACTAGCCTGTAATATGGTGTAATTATGTGCCTCGTGGCAGGGTAGGTTGTTGTTCTGACCCTGCAAACCTATTTGCCTGGCCAATAAAATATTCATTGGAGAAAAGGAATGCCACTTTACGGCTTTCCTTCTGTCTGTGGTCAGCTTCCTGTGGAGACCCCGTACAGCACTCTATTCTTCGAGCAAACAAAAGAGCCACTGTTCAGATGTGTGTTTGACAAACACAAGGGGGTGCGATGCCAAGAGCTAATCAGTCCCATTTACACAGAGTTACTTTACCAAATAACTGTGCATCTCATTAACATTGTCAATACTGAGTCTTCTAATAATTAGTCTAAAAAGAGACGGGCACTAAATATTTTCTAATGCATTAATTGTTTTTTTTTAGTTCTTCAAATATTTATGTCAAACTGCTAAGAAGAACTTTGTGTTCCATATATATTACACAATGTCTTTTCGGCTGCTTTTATGAGACTGAGACAAAGGAAAACCCTAAACATTGAATTTAATCTGTAGTTAATATAATTTTTTGAGCATTTTTTAGGGACACACATTAGATAGATTGGATGGAAGAAGATTAAACAGTTTGTGACTGGAATGTATATTTCTATCGATTTATCTATCTACCTATCTCTGTCTGTCTGTCTGTCTGTCTGTCTGTCTGTCGACAAAATCGACAGACAAAGTAGGCAAAAATGCATCATTATATATACACACACTGTATATATAATTTTCTTTAACATTGTTTATTGTACACAAAAGTGTATCATTAAAAAATATATATAATGCTGACACTGCACTGTAATCACAATGTAAATTATGGCTTGAAAATAAAGCTTGTAGTAACAGATGTGAACCATAAATTCGAGTAAACTCAATAAAGAAATCAGATGAGAAAAAGCAGCGAGAGCAGAGTTGTATGGAATGTGTCTCTGGTAATTTTGGCATTTTCTTCCATTCCTCAATTGTCTCCAACTCGAATGTCGACGAGATGGAGGATGTTGGTGCGCAGCAATTTTCCGGTCATTCCACAGATTTTCAATTCGATTTCAATCTGTGCTTTGACTCGACCATTTTAAAACAAAGACCTTCTTTTTTTTTTTTTTTTTTTATCCTGTGTTTTGACAGGTATATTCACTATAATTGGAGACGTCTGGCTGACTGGAAGTTCAGGTTCTGTTCAAAATTGTATTTATATTTAGCTTAATCCATTTGCTTGTGATGGCAACAAGCTTTCCAGGTCCTTCTGGTGAAAAAGAAACCTAGGCCATGCTGCTATCACCAGGGTGTTCGGTCACAATATGGTTTCACCAGGTTGTTATGATGTATTTAGTTTGCTTGAATCATCATGATTTAGGCCAAATGGCACAAACAAGTCTTGTTTGATTTTTTACCATGGCTTTTCTGAGAAATGGTTTCTTTCTGCTCTTTCCTCCATTACAGCCTGATCTGTGAAGCGCTGATGATGATCCTATTTCAGCTCTTCCACCTCATAATAGTTGAATCTGATCTTTGAGCACCTGACCATATGATTGGTATTTGCTTTCTGACTATGCCATTCCACAATTAGTCCCCATTTGTGCTTGTGGAGATTTATGCTCATTTAGATGCAAAGGTTTTAGCAAAGTCAGGTACTGATGTAGGTGTGGTGAGAAGGATTGCAGTTCCAATTCATCCCAATAGGGTTGAGTTTGGAGCTCTATACCAGGAGATCTTTCCCTCCAACCTATGTAAAGCACATCGTCATAGATCTGGCTTTGGGTATAGGGGCATTGACATGCTTTAAAAGGTTTGGGTCTCTTAGTTCAAGCAAATGGAAGAGTCCATGCTACCATATTCCAAAGACGTCCTATACAATTAGGTACCTCCAACTTTGTGCTAACATTTTGACAAAGAACCACATACAGCTAGAAAAGTCAGGAGTCCCAATACTGTTGTCAATAAAGTGTATTTAGTTTGAGCTCTTGAAAACTACTTATTACTTACATAGACTTTTTTGTAGAGACTGTACATGTAATTGGTAATTGGTTGCTGTATTGTGGAAATAAAGCATGAAGCATGGCTACTCCAGTGAGAAATGATGATGACAATGATGATGATGATGATGATGATGATGATGATGATGATGATGAGGTGGATGTCGAGTTTTGATTTGATGCTCTGGCAGGATTTTCAAACAAAAAACAACCAGCTTCTAATCATAGACTTTGGATCTGAAGGTCGTGAGTTCGGCTTCTGATCATAGCTGCTCAGTTGTTTGAATGCAATAAATGGTGTTTACCAAAAGCCATAAATGTAATTTTGTTTTTTACCAAGTTTGACTACAATTTTCATAATTTGGAGCCATATAATTGTTTTCTTTTTCACTTATTTTCTAGATACTTTCTAGTTACAACACTAAAGTCACATATATCATAGAAATGTAGCAAGATTTCATGCTAGCTATGCCTCCAATTCTAGTTCATGTTTATTTTGAGCTTTGTGCTATTTTCAGTCCGCAGAGTAGAACATTAGTCCCAACACCAGCCTTTTCTTTTCTTTTCTTTTCTTTTCTTTTCTTTTCTTTTCTTTTCTTTTCTTTCCTTTTCTTTTCTTTTCTTTTCTTTTCTTTCCTTTTCTTTTCTTTTCTTTTCTTTTCTCTACGCACAAATGAACGGTCATCGGCTCTGCGAGCTGTCGATCATTTTTATGCCTTTCATGACATTTCTTTTAAGCTTAATACGAGAATAATAAATTGCCATCAAATAATAATAAAAAAAATCCTAACATGATAAATAGCTTATGTGACAGATAAGGCTTTCAGACTACAGTCTCACAGTGAGGATCATGCAGCGGATTTTTAATTTTTTTAGAATTAGTCTTTGAGAAAGAGAGAGAGAGAGAGAGAGAGAGAGAGAGAGAGAGAGAGAGAGAGAGAGAGAGAGTAACTTGCTGTTGCATGTAAAAACAGACCACTCCTGATCTGCTCCGAACAGAACCTCGAAACCAAGAGCTTTTGGAAACCATTTGGTTGCCACCCAGTAATGATTCATATAATGTAGCTTTTTAAATACTTATTATTGATTTAGTTTTCCATTTCATAAAATATGTAAGTGGAAGTTCCTGAGTTCGGATCTTTATTCGCTTCTGGGACGCCTCTCTAGTTCGTTCAGAGAGCAAGCCTGTTGGGACAGTAAGATCTCTGTTGCCTGGACAAAGCCAGTGTTTGCCTGCTGAGAAGTTGTCTTGGCAAGAGCAGGCATTTGTCCCCCCCCCAATCGCGATGTCATGCTGTCGCTTTATTTTTTTTTACCCCGTTATTAGAAAGAAAGCAACTTCGCTTAATGGCGTATCCACAAACCCACATCACGATGACCTTTCAGCACACTGTTTGATGGCAATCATCTGATGTGTTCAAGCCAAAGAGATTTGGAAGAGTGCCAGGAAATGCTTTTGAAACAAAGAATGAAGTCAACAGTACATTCAGAATAACACACCAAAGCAGAAACTGTGATTTTTCTTCATTTTCTTCTTCTGCTTCTTCCTTTATTTTTTGGTGCTATTAACGAACCTATAGTGCTTTTATACATTATATGTACAAATTATTGGTATGTACTTTTTGAACATCCCATTCCACGTTTAGTTTCCATTTCGCTCTTATAATAAGCTCCACTTTGCTGGGAAGAAGTTTTACTTGATTTTGGAGTTTTGGAGATTCGTGGAGATTCCTTCAGCCTCAAGAGTGTTAGTAAAGGTGCTGAGGTAGGTACAGTACAGCTTAAAAAAAATATAACCCAAAGGTGTTCAATAATGTTGGATTTCTATAGCAGAAGATCTTGTGCACAGGTTTGGATCTCCTAGTTCAATTGTGTGCGTCCAACAGTTTGTGTATGAACCACATAAGCCCGAAAAAGTCGAAAGTACCAACTCTTTAGTCTGTTTAATATATATTTCAGCTGATATAATGTATATTTTCTTTTGCATTGTTTCACTCATTGATTACAGAACCTTGCAGTCTTCCAAACCTCATTCTGTAATGCCTTCCCTTCCCTTTACTTTCTCAGCTAGCGAAAGTCGGAGGAGGTTTGACGACTCATCAAGATTACAGACTACAGGTGCTGTGCGCGCTGATGAGAATAAATTAGCATAGCCGAAACCTGTCCGCTTCATTTTATGGTGATGCTGTGCAGAGCGGTTTGACACTGGCTCAAATGTGCGCTTCCTGTATTATCTGTGGTGTCACGTGTTTCACAGAACGATTCACAATGCGGACAAAAGATTCCGAAAAAAACAGTCGAAGTCGGCGAAAACTTTGCAGTCATGGTCCGAAATATGGTCATTTTGAATAGATTATTAGAGAACATTTTCTTTTTAATAATTTGGTTTAATGCGTAAAACATTGCAAGATCTTTATCAAAACAAATCTTCGTTTATAGTTTAATATTCAACACTTAACATTTCTATATTATAATATTGTGAAAACATAAACAATAAACAATGGCAGCTTTCATTTAAATAGAATACAGTATAGTATGTATAGTAGAATGCGACATTTTGCAAATCAAGTTTGCAAAGAAAAAATATTGGCTATATCTGCACTAAATAGTCTATATTTTCACGCCTTTTGATTGGATGGTCACGACATTTTCACGCCTTTTGATTGGATGGTTATAGAGCGCACCAGTCAGTGCTCTCAACCTGCATCTGTAGCAAACTGCGCAAACTTAAATATATTTGTGTGGATTTAATAGCTGTTTTTTGGCTACAGTGAAAGGAGATTTGTTGAATTGTGTTCATTGTGTTTCTTGCTTTAGTGATAACATTCATTCTCGCTGTATGAGATTCCTGTCTGTGATGCAGTTATACTGCGTTTCTCTATAATATTGATGGTTTCTGTAGCCCTGATAGCCATAATGATGGTATTAAGAGGTGGACTGGTTCAGGTAGGACAGCACTGAAGGATTGGGGGTTAAAATGGTATATACACACACTATATTTTTATTACTATATTCAGACTATTTATTTAATTATATGGTTTGTTACAAAATACAAGTTGCAGTAAAATGTAAGCCTGATTGGCTGCTTGAAAAATTATTATGCATTATATAAAATAAAAAAATGGTAGCTGTAAATTGTATAAAAATATTTAAATGTGCTGAAAGGGATGCAGAAAAGTACAAAAGGGATGGAATGTAATGAAGTGAAGATTCCACGACAATAGCAAATAACAAAATCACCAAAAAAGGCATGGTGCTGGAATACAGAGCGATCTTACGTAGACTTCCATAGACTTTTGAGACACTTTGTACAATATAAAGACCATTAATGATAAACATTAGATTTTGAATATAAGAATGTCTGAAATAAGGTTGCATGCTGATTTACTAATGCAGTTTAGACTCGACATGATTTGAACAATTTTTGTATTAGACGTAAAAAAAAAAAAAAAGCTCCTGGCTGCAACATATACACATTTTACATTCCATGAGTGCTGCTTAACGTTTGCTGCCAAATAAACCAACTGTCAAATAAGTGGGAAAAACAAAAATCTGTACTGGTATGACATGTGCACTCGAGCTCCGAGTTGAAAAAATTCTACCTCAACAGAACGCTCAGCATGTCTCAGACATGTCAGGATCCATATTTTTGTTACCAAACCACCAACGCTGAGCTTTTCCAGAAATTGGGGGGGCGTGTAATTGAGAAAACAAAGTGCATTTCGGAGCAGTTTGTTTTTAGGGAACAGCAGGAATGGATGTGTTTGTGTGTGTGTGGGTTGGGAGCTTTGCCAGGGTGGAGGCCTGCAGTTATTCTCCTATGCTGAAAAAAGCTTTACAATTTCAACAACGTTCGCCGATAACCCAGGCCCACCACAGAGCCTGATTCTACACACACTCACTACAGCACTATACAGTACATTCAATGGGATTCCATAGTATATTCTATGGAATTAAACCAGTATATGAACAAAAGCTTGTGAACACCTGATTATAAGATATATATTGTTTTTGAACATCCCATGGGGAAAAGTATTTAAATTGTTACTATACAACTTTGACTCTCTACAGAACTACATTTATGATTCAATAGAGACTTTTTACTCCACTATATTTTAATTGCAATGAGTGTTACCAGTTACATTTGCACCTCTGTTGATGATGTCATTAAGGCTGAACACTCCCCTACCCACATCTGAGCAACTCATTTTCAGTCCAAAAAATGCTCGAATAAAAAACAGTTTTTGTTTTTATGTAAGTTTTATATATAATGAAAAAATAATGGCACTCTGCTGCATCAAATCACAGTCAGCGTTATTTGGTTTTATTTGATCTAAAATTATTTCATTTTATTTCTCCATTGGATACAAATGGCTCTTCTACTTTGTGACATAATACTGTAATTTTAATTGTTAATTGAAGATCCATTTTTGCAAGATTGTTTTAATTCTTTGTCTGTTTTTTTTTTCATCGATCTTTGTTTCATTCTGGAATGTTGAAGAGTCTGTTGTGTTGTTGGTTAATGCAGAGTTAAGGTGTACGATATGATTTGTATTTTAGGAAATCGAATCTCACAAATCAACTGCTTTTTGGATTTTTCAACATGTGCCTTGGTGTCGAGGACTAGTGCATCTTTGAACCTACACTCAATATGAGACAATACCCAAGTGCTGTTCAAATCAAATACTCGAAGACTTTTACTCAAGTCATATTGGAATTGGTGACTTTTTACTTGACATGGAGTGTGTTTTTCAAAAATCATGTATGATTTTTAGGTACTCTTTACGCTTCTGGGGCTTGTGGAGATTTGTGGAGATTCATTCAGACACAAGGGTCTTAGAAAAGTCAGGTCCTGGTGTAGGTGAGGTAAGGGTGCAGTCAGAGTTCACATTCATTCCAAAGATGTTCATTAGGGTTCATTAGGGCTTTATAGCAGGAGATCTTCCTGTAGCATATCTCTAAAGGAGCTGGTTTTGTGCACAAGTGCATTGTAATGCTGAATCAGGTTTTGGGTCTCCAAGTTCTACAAGAGAACGGAATATTAAATGCACAAACTTTGGTTCGTCTCGGAACCCAACACTGAATTCAGCTCTATAATACAAAAAAAAGTCTAGATCATTGATTCTTTGTGTTTTTCCAAATGCTAAATAAACTGCAAAAGTTGTATAGATGAAAAAATTCAGAATCGAATGCAGATTACATCTCTTGATGTGATATTTATTTTTTTTACAATCAGGACTGAAGAAGAAAAACAAGAAGAAAACAATACCACTTCACATAATTATCTCTACAATACGGTTAATAAATCCTTGATGAAGGATCTGGAAAAGGTACAAAATCCTTCCAGCGTTTAGTCTAGAAATTGTTTTTCTTCGTCTGGCCTCACCCTCACTCTTCAGCCTGAGCAAAACTCGAAGCGGCACCGTCGGAGATCGAATCTCGTGGCAAACAACGAGAAAGCGGTTGTTATTTTAGTGATGTCATGATGGAATTCTACCTGGTTCTCTATGAAGAGTGAAGTGGAGGATAACTTGAGCAACGTTTAAGCCACAATGTATTGCTTTTTAAAATATTCTTCTTTTTGGAAAGATCCATTTTAAAGTTGAAGCCCACGTAATGGACACTTTTGAAATATCAGCTTTTTATCAGGTTTAAAGCTTTATTGTGTGTGTTTGATTGGATTGGGTTTGGAATTCTGGAAAAGGGCTTAAGACAAATGGCTGGAATGAGGAGAACAAGGTGATTTAGAATTAGCAACCCAAAAATCCCAATGCAATCCCTAACATCAGAAATTTCCTAAATATACAATCAGAGATTTCGCTTTTCGTCTTCATCGTATACAACATGATCTAAAATCTGGTTATGATTATTATATAAACTCTGTATAGCTTTGGAATTTAAACCAAAGTGAAAAGACCACATGACTAAAGAAATGGCAGCTTTCACTTAGGGTTCATCTCTTTCAATCCGAACCACCCGATTTGAAGCCTGAGCACAAGTGGAAGTAACTCGAGGTTCCAGTTCGAACCAACGATGATTTTGTGACCTAGCTGCAAGCCAAAACATCCACTTGCAATTTACGCTCCAGCCACTGGCTCTGGAACAACATGCCAGCTAATTTGCACCATCTGCTGGTGTTTGACTCGTGCGATAAACACATCCTGTTGCGGTAGCTGAGAAGTGGAAGTGCTCCACTTTTGAAACACATGAAACGAGAGACTTTCAGAGCTACTAGCTACGCTGCCCGGATAAATGACATTTTTGTGGCTTCCCAAGACCACACACAAGTACTGCAATAATCAAACCCTTCACAGGAACACTCAGAGTTGGCTCTTCAGATGCGCAATGGAGCCCTGAATGAAAACGTGACAGTTGTGTGAAGCCAGATCACAGAGGAATCTCAAGCATCTGTTTCAGAATTAACCGGATAGAAACGCTCCCCTGAATTGTTGAGGTGACCAGGTCATCGGGTGGATGCGCCATAGTCTCTGTGCCATTGAGGGGAACATCTGCAATGAGTCATTTCAATGAATGGCTTGTGATAACGCTGATAATGCTGAGGTTTGTTATACAGTTGTTTGAAATAAACATAAACTTTGTTAGTTTGGAGAAAAATGAAGAACATATTTCAGGTCTTGGCTGTTTATTAATGAAGGAGTGATTTATGAGCATGAGGAGTGTCATGTCACTTTTTAGAGAACGTTTCCTGTGGAATGATTATAGAAGAGCTCTAGTCATAAGAAACAATGTGGAAGTCCGGCTTCCCTTTGAAGCCTGAAAGCGTAACTAATCCTTGTTCTCGCTGTATAGCTGGGAGTTCTGCTGTTTCTGCTGCCTCATCCAAATACACATCTATAAATATGGCTCCTCTCACCCTTTTGATTTAGTGCCATATATACACCGATCAGGTTTAACATTATAACCACCTGCCTAATATTGTGTTGTTCCCCTTTTGCTGCCATAGCAGTCCTGACTGGTCAAGCATTAACAGCATTAACTTCTTCAGCAATATGAGCTACAGTCTGGTGGATCGGCCCACACGGGTCAGCCTTCACTCTCTACTGGCATTAGTGAGCCTCGGCCGTCCATGAACCTGTTGCAGGTTCACCACTGTTCCTTCCTTGGACCACTTTTGATATACTGACCACTGCAGACCAGAAACAGCCCACAAGAGCTGCAGTTTTGGAAATGCTCAGACCCAGTCGTCTAGCCATCACAATTTGGCCCTTGTCAAACTCGCTCAAATCTATATATATATATATATATATATATATATATATATATATATATATATATATATATATATATATATACAGTATCTCACAAAAGTGAGTGCACTGCTCACATTTCTAGAGGGACAATAATGTAGAAATGAGACTTTTTTTTCATTATATTTGAGAGTAGTCAATGTGCAGCAGCAGCACAGATTTACTGTCCTTTCAAAATAATTCAACATACAGCCATTATTGTCTAAATAACAGGCAACAAAAGTGAGTACACCCTAAATGAAAGTCAACATATTGTGAGCACCGTTGTTATGTAGCACTGCCTTAATCCTCCTTGGCATGGAAATTACCAGAGCTGCACAGGTTGTTGCTGGGGTCCTCTTCCACTCCTACATAATCACATCACGGAGCTGCTGGATGTTAGACACATGGCGCTTTTCCACCTTCCGCTTGAGGATGCGCCACAGGTGATTAATAGGGTTTAGGTTTAGGGGGGGGGTATGCGTGATTGACATACAGTATATAGAGCATGGGTTACTTTTGCGTAACTAATACTTTTCTGATTCTGCCCCAATAGCAGCCTTTAAATCTGACCTTCATTCTGGTCTGTAATGTATATGTGACAAATAAAGGCTATTCTGGACTAATATATTGGACTTTAATAAGTCTATTATCGATTTTCCATTTATATATTTATTTATTTGCATCAGTAACAGAAAGATATTTTCTTGCACGCTTGATAGTTTATTCCGAATTTTGTCTCCGAATCCGATTTTAAAATATATACGACTGCACAACATTAAACAGCTAAAATGACCATTATTTATCTGTCAGCTTGATTGATTGATTTAGTGCTTACAGAGGAATAGTTTAGAGGGGGAGAGTTGAGGAAAAGGGTCTGAATCTGTACTTAAAGAAACACTGCAAAATCTTTTATACAAGATTCTTCCAGGAAAAAAAAAAAAAAAAGAAGGTGGCATTTTTGGATAACTAGCTTCTCTGCGTAATAAAATACTAGGCACAATATTTGGGGAAATGAGGAGGATATAAAATGTGGGTCATTAGCTAGAGCATAAAAATATAAAGATTAATTTATAATTTATTGTTGTAGAAGCATTTCACAACAGAAATCAGACCAATGTGAAACATAAAAACAAAAATGTTTCTAGATCAGAGACTTACTCAGACAGGGAATGGGATTTACGTAAAGACCATTAACTGGTGTAAAATAATGCCAAAGATCTATTTATTCAAGGTTAATTTAATCCTGATACATTCTTTTAGACACAGTTCTCTGTCATGGCGCCTCAATCATTTCTGCAGCTCACATTTTTATGTCCTTATGAGCGGCCATGCGAGAGCCTCACACCATATGGAAGCAATGGACTGTGCTGTGAATAACTGCTTCATTAAATGTAGTATTTTAAGGTCCCTACAGCTCGGTTCGCTCTGTTTCCCATTCAGCCTGAAATCACATCACATGCAACACAAAGGTTTTTCTTCTTTTTTATTATCATCGTGTCCAGAATTTATTCTAACTACCAATTCTGTTTTATCCACGATCTGTTCCGACGGTCTCTGCCAGTCGAATCTATTCTGGTTAAGACATTACGTCAAAAAAATCACGGCTCGAATGATAAAAACAAGCCCCTAAAATATATCTTTTTTTGCATTTTCCACATGAAAGTGCAAAAGGTAAGATGGGCTTTAAAGGCTTTCCGGTGCTGCTGTTTTCTTTTTCCCGGAGCAGAAAGGCGTATGATGTGGATTTCCTCCCAAACCACGGTGGTGTGCTAAAGCACTGAGACTGGACCGGACCGCACACGACAACGTCAACACGCTTGGGTCTTGTGCCAGCTGTGTACACACTCGTTCATACACTGAAACATACGCACAATCTAATACACGGACATTGAAAAACAACGCACACATCCACACGTCCGGATTTCGATCTTCTCTGGTTCTAAGTTTGAAGAATTGCCTTAAAAAAACAGCTCCTATGCACTACTTTAATCACGGCAGACCAATTAAAACATCAACAAGATGTCTGAAACTTTTCTGCTGGCCAGTATTGCAAGGACATCACAAGCATAACACTTATAAAACCGTGTGCGCCTGTCTGGAGGGCTTGGTGTCATTAGAGCAGTGGAAAATGTGAAAGGTTTCTCTCCTAGAGCATTATAACTTCAAGTATTTGTAGCTGAGTGACTTTTATCCATTCCCCCATTCTCCAAGATCCTACACACAAAACAAAGAGGTTTTTTTTACTTGTCACAATGTTAGGAAGTGTGGGTAAGAGACGATACACTGCCTCTGAAAAAAACAGAGGCTTAAGGGCCTTGTAATCATGTATTTATATATAAAGTAGAAAAAGATTTCAATTCAGGAATTAATTTTTTTCATGGTACTTCATCATCTATAACTTTCTATAACATTATCATTTTGAGCAATATCAATTTTGGACAGTAAAGCTCAGTGTCCTCTTTTTTTAAGATATTTAAATTGTGTATGTAGCCCTCTTTTATAAGGAACTGTTAACATTTAAAATTAGGTAGGGCATTTTCAGCTGTCAAGTCGAGTCAAGTTTATTTCTATAGCGCTTTTCACAACGGGCATTGTCTCAAAGCATCTTTACAGAATTTAACAGTTAAGGTGAACAATGTGTGTTTATCTCTGATGAACAGCATCAGCGACTGTGGCAAGGAAAAACTCCCTTAGATGTTATGAGGAAGAAACCTTGAGAAGAACCAGACTCAAAAGGGGAACCCATCCTCATTTGGGTGACATCAAGAGTGTGATTATAAATCTTTAAACAACACAGAACACTGAAGAGCGAGAACTAACATGAGCACTGGAATGTAAGATTATGAGTAATGTTCTTCCTACAGTCTTTTACAGTAATTTGAGATGATGGAAACAGGAGCTACTGAGCAACTCATAAAATAGCTCAACATTTGTGATCATCACAGATCCAACACCAGCTTCTCAATGCCAGAGCCTTTAAATACTCAAAGAAGCCTAATGTCTAAACTTTACATGAAGTTGGATCCAAATGACTCTGGTACGTCTCTAAATGGTTCGGGATGTTTTGGGGTTGGCATCTACTTCTTTAAAGGTCTATAATCTTCATGAGGTGGGACGTGACTGGAGCTGGCGCAACCTCAGGATGTCTTGGGATGGGTAGAGAAAGAGCTGTGAGTCCCAAAATCTGTGGCGAAGGCTAACAGGTTACGGGCATCAAGATTGGTAGCTTGGTAATACCAAAGCTGAAACCCCTGACCTTTTGATCAGTAACCCAGTGCCTTTGCCACTGAGCTACCACCTCCCTACAACAGGCAGGCCCATACTGTGTGTATTTCGACAAAATTTCAATCAATTATCCATTTCAGGAACTGTAGCATTTTGTTTTATCATTCCTCCATTTTTAAAAGTTGGAAAGTAATCAGACAAATGGACACAATTACAAAATAATACACAATATGAAAACAAGTATTGGAACACCTGACTTTTTCAGCCATGTTTGCCTCATTGCCAAACTTTTACCACTCTTCAAAGGCACACACTGGTATGTTAGGTCTTTGGATGTGCTAGAATTGGATTTTCCCTTGAACTAGGAGACCCAAACTTGTTCCAGCATGACACAAAATGCACAAAGCCAGCTCCACGAAGTTATTCTTCTTATGGGTTGGAGTAGAAGATCACCTGCTATAGAGCTCAAACCCTAGTGAAGACCTTCATTAGTACCTGACTTTACGGACACCCATGTGGGTGAATGAATCTCCACAAATATCAGTACTTTGTATTTTGATCAGTAACCCAGAGCCTTAACCACTGAGCTACCACCCCCCTACCACAGTCAGGCCCATACTGTGTGCATTTCAACAGCAAAATAATTTGTTCATTTGTTTAAAGCACAGAAACTGTTCATGGTGATTCTGCTTTTAATTTTGTCTTCGGTAAATAAAAACTGCGTTGACTTCAAGAGACTGAACTTGACCATTTAAGAACATCTATTTCTTTGCCTGAGTCAGCATTTTTTTTTACTGAATTTAAGCAGGAAGTAGAACTCTGTATAGTTCAGAATTTATCCTACAATTAGAAAAAGCTTCATTAATAAAAGAGAAGTGGCCCAGTTTCAGTAGCAGCCATACATGCCAATGCCATAACATTAATGTTTTCATGATAATTTGATGTTTTAGATCATAAGCCCTTCCTTTCCTTCTCCATATACTATTCCTCCTATATTTGTCTGTCCAAATTGCCTTGTTCTAAAACCTAGCAGACTTTTTATAATGTTTTGTAGGAAAGTCTAATCTGTCACAAAGCAGCTTTACAGAATTTAAGCTAGTTTACATCTTGATGTAAAGCATCTGCACTTACATTATTGTAATAAATATATTCAGCGTGCAGCAAGTCATAATTTCCCTTAAGAAAAATGTCAGGCATCAAGAAAATAACCAAAAACATACAGCTAACCCCCAAAAAAAGACTTCATCATGGGAAAAAAGTGGAAGGTTTAAGACTGGATTAGTTAATCACTAGATCTTGATCTATATGAGAAGCATTTCACCTGATAACAATAAATAAAAATAACTTCAGTATAAGCCTAGAAACGTATCATGAACCAACAAGAAGTGGGCTGCGATCGTGAAAAACAAAATATACGCAATCAAATACTAAGTGTTATCTACTTCGGTTCCAACTCTTACTTTTTTAACTTTTGATAATGATGGTGGTGTAGAGCTCCACATGCCTACCACATATTATATAATATAAATGTAAATAATCAGGCAATTATCGTAAATTCATTCAGAACTTTGAGAGGTGTCTACTTGTAGCCATTTGATGTAGGTGCAATTAAATGTTTTAGTTGCTGACTAGCTGGCTAGCTAATATTCACAGTATGAATTATTATTATTATTATTATTATTATTATTATTATTATTATTTTTGCAGCATTTAGCAGATGCCCTTGTCCAGAGCAACGTACAAAAGTGCTTTAAGTCTCGGACAGCGTGGTGCAGTGCACGGTATGATGAGGTCTCTGAGGTAAGGTGGTGCTGGTCCATTTTTGGCCTTGTAGGCAAATCTTGAATCTGATATGTGCAGCTACTGCTTCATTTGATTCAAGGGAAAATATAAACAATAAAATAGCTTTTACACATTATAAATACATTATAAGCATTAGAATATTGCTTGTAATTGAATGTAATAATTTAAGAAGAGTGTACAATATAGTATGTACTGTACTGTATATGATTGAGAATATGAGAGTTGAGTAGGTTGGGGTTGAAATTAGGTGGTGGGAGTAATGGTGGTGTGAATTTAGCCCCAGGTTAGCTATAAATGATAACTCCTGGGGATGTAAGTCATGCTAGCAAAATTAAACCAGAGCATACATTCAGAACTGGATTTTCTTTTGATGGTCACACATATGCATGGATATTTTGTTCTTTTTTATTCGTAGGGCTTCGATTTAGTCCTTTTTTGTCAAAATTTGCAAATGCTTTACATTCCAGTGCAACCAGCTACCAAGTGTAGAGAGATACAAAATAAAAATAAAAAACATTTTGGTTTAACTGATACATTCATTACAATTACCTTCCTCATACCTTTCCTTTGCTAGACTGAACAACCATTAACTTGGAGACAAACAGGACCTTTACGGCAGTTAAATTATATTTAAAATATATGGTCCCAGATTGTTTTTAGACTGTTTAATGCCAAATGTAAGAGAGCCAAGCATGCTACTATTTGGGCTTGTCTTAACTGAAACCATCCAGGATCATTTACAGCATTTACAAGGCAACATGCACACAAATGGGGTCCAGATGTGCATTTGGGGTCTCAAAAACACACAGAAAGCTTTTATTTATGAGTGGAGGTGAGGGGTTACTTTGCGCACCAGTGAAGTAGTTGTCACCATGCAGAACCTTAAAAGACAACGGGTCGGCACTATGACCCTGGGGAACAGCGCTCTTTTTTAGCTGGGTGGGGTGGGGTGGGGTGTCAAATCGTATTTTAGGGAAGTTGAGACGTGTCACAGTCACTAGTCAACATTTTTTATAGAAAGTTGTCTTAAAACTGTTGGGATTTGAGTTCCCGCTTTACTGAAACACTGGTTTGAATGTGCTAGCTTGAAGTTAAAAGTCCTTCAATGTCAAAACAAGACTGATCAGTGATGCAACAGAAAGTTAACCTTTAATCTTGATTGCCTCATTTAGAACATTTTTTGTTTACATTCATGTATTTGGCAACCAAGCAGTTGATGGTTAAGGGCCTTGCTAAAGGGTCCAACAGTGGCTGCTTTGTGGTGCTGGGTTTTGAACTTGTGACCTTCCTTGTGACACAATAAACGTAAATGCTTATAACAAGCTATGATCACAGCTCAATTAAGCACCATCTCTGGATGCTGTCAGTTCTTTCTTTACAGCTTTGTGGTGTTGGGATTTGATCTCATGACTTTCCAAAAGCTTAACCATTGAGCTACTACTTTGCCATTATCTTTTGGTCCTTTGAAATTGAAGTTTACTTTTTTCTTTCACAACTAAAGGTGTTAAAGCTTTTGTTAGTGAGCTGTACTTGTTGTTTATTAATTGCTAGCTCGAGTCGTATGGGCTACAGTTTGTTTCTCACCACCACCACAAATGTTGAAGTACTCTTTTGTATAACCAACAACTACTGTATAAAAATGTTATATTTGGCAGATGTTTATTTTCTTTTCTCACTTTTCTAACCGCTGAAAAACAACAATTATTTCCACAGTCAATACAATAAGGTTTTTATAGTATCTAATGGTCATAAAATTGGAACAAGCATCACGTATAAAATTTCACTAGGAAACAAATCATACTATATTTATGACATTTGGCAGACGCCCTTACCCAGAGAGACTTAATTCAATTTAATTAATTGTTATTTGTATAGCGCTTTTAACAATGAACATTGTTAACTTACATTTATCTCATTCATACAACTGAGCAGCTATGGGAACTTGCTCAGGGGCACAGGAGTGTCAGCTTGGTGTGGCTGGGATTTGAACAATATTTGGCTCCAAAGTGCAATGCTTTAAACACCACCTTCCTGTACTATGCCATACTCAGTAAAAGAGCATTGGACAGAGATAATCCTGGGTTGCCAGGTGTAGAACATTGGGTGAATGTTCTGTTTAACATGCATTTGTATAAATGGGTATCCGTAGTGATGACGTCAGACGTATGCGTAAGCATTGGTGGTTATATAGGAAAAAGGGCACATTGGAAGATGTGGGATAACAAGGTTCGCAATAAAGGAGTTTGGTTGTGTTAACCTCGCGAGTGTGACCGTCATTTAAACATGGTGTCAGAAGTGGACCAACTGTTGTGAAAAGGACGTTTTGGAGGTTAAAAGAAAAGAAAAAAAGTTTTCATCGGACATACTTACTTGCTATTTTTTTTTTGTATTCTCGTAAGAACAATGGCGGAAGGCTTCCGAAGACCCGAACCATTAGTTTTTGACAGCAACATTGCCGAGAACTGGCGAGTATTTGAGCAAGAATATGATATCTTCATAGCAGCTGCTCACTCGGATAAGGATGCCAGGACACGTGCATTTATTCTCCTTAATTTGGCCGGTTCAGAAGCCATTGAGCGAGAGCGCGCGTTTGTGTATGCACCTGCCACGTTCGCGGGAGAAGGAGAACAAAGACGGATCATCGCGGAGGCCGAATCTAGAGAGAACCCGGAATGTCTAAAAAGGAAATTCCGTGAGTTATGTAACCCACAAACAAATGTCACAATGGAACGGCACAAGTTTAATATGAGAAATCAGAAAGCTGGTGAATCTATTGAAGCATACGTGAGTGATTTGAGAAACAAGGCAAAGACGTGCAGATTTGGTGATCTGACTGACGAACTTATAAGGGACAGACTTGTGTGTGGTGTGACTAGTGATGGCATGAGGAAAATTCTGCTAAGAGACAGTGAGCTAACATTGATCAAAGCGATAGAATTGTGTCAAATTCATGAGCTGACCGATATGCACTCAAAGACTCTCTCAGTGCCCAAGCAAAGCAACACTAATGTGGATAGTGTGCACCATAGAACCAAAACACAAGGGACCAAACACAAATTTAACTCCAACAGCAGAACATCTCAAATTATACTAAACTGCAGCAGTTTAAAAAAAAAGGAAAGATGTTTAGCCTATGGTCAACAGTGCCATAAGTGTAATAAATGGAACCATTTTAAGAAGTGCTGCAAGACGACATCAAAGTCAAATAGACAACGAAAAGCGGTAAAT
Organism: Silurus lanzhouensis; assembly: GCA_039877035.1. Lineage (NCBI taxonomy): Eukaryota > Metazoa > Chordata > Actinopteri > Siluriformes > Siluridae > Silurus > Silurus lanzhouensis. The sequence continues at coordinate 953,907 of JBCEWE010000367.1, read as the reverse complement.
CAGCTGAAACCAAAGGAAGATTCCACAGATAGTACAGATGAGTCCTTCTATGTGGATGGTGTGTCAATTAAAAAGACTGCTGTACAAACAGTGGAAATAGGAAGTCCGAAATCTGAACTGATCTGCACAATGAACATTAATGGACACTCAGTGGATTTCAAAGTTGACACAGGAGCCAAATGTAATGTAATCGCTGAATCGTTATTCACAAAGATTAAAAGAATAGAAACATTAAGATCATCAAAGAACACCAAGCTTGTAGCCTATGGTGGTGAGGAAATTCCCACAGCAGGCCTCACCACGTTCACTTGCCAATTATCAGGAACGGTATACAATTTATTGTTCTATGTGGTGCAGAGAAATGTGCAACCATTGATAGGTTTACCTGACTGTCTGAAAATGAAGCTGGTATCATTTAACAAAGAAATTCATCATGTGTTAGTGGAGGAAAACTCAAGTTTTTCGAAACATATTCATTTTGAATATGAAGACCTGTTTAAGGATGAGCTTGGCAAGCTTCCAGTAACATACTCAATGAAACTAGACCCAGCTGTGGATCCAGTGATAAGACCACCACGGAAAATCCCAGTCGCTATGCAAAGTAAAGTTAAATCTGAATTGCAAAGAATGGTCAATATGGGTGTCCTTATTCCAGTCTCAGAACCTACTGAATGGGTGTCTTTAATGGTGGCGACCCACAAAAAGAACTCTGAGGAAATAAGGCTATGCATCGACCCAAGAGACCTTGGCAAGTTTCTCTTGATGAAAAGTCGTCAATGCTGACAACGTTCAATTCCCCGTTTGGAAGATTTCGTTTTCAGCGCATGCCGTTTGGGATCAGTACAGCAACTGAGGTTTTCCAAAGAGCCATGGAGCAAATTTTTGCAGGTTATCCATGTGCTATTATAGTTGATGATATTCTTGTAGGGGGGGAAGAGACGTGGAAGAACATGATGATAATCTCAAGAAAGTTCTGGATCGTGCAAGAAAAGTCAACCTTAGACTGAATCCTCTCAAATGCAAGTTTCGGCTGTCAGAGGTATGTTACGTAGGCCATGTGTTCACGCGTGAAGGACTAAAGCCAGATCCCTCTAAGATTAAAGCAATCACACAAATGGAGGCCCCGGAAAATGTTAAAGCCCTACAACGGTTTCTAGGGATGGTCAATTATCTTGGAAAGTTTATTCCAAATTTCAGCGACCTTTCAGCACCCTTGCGAGAGCTGACTTGTAAAGATATCAAATGGTGTTGGCTCAAACAGCAACAAGATGCATTTGACAAATTGAAGGAGTGCATTACAAACCCACCAACATTAAGGTATTATGATGTTCAGAAGCCGGTGACACTGACATGTGACGCTTCACAGTTTGGACTTGGTGCGGCCTGTCTCCAAGAAAATGCTCCTATAGCATATGCATCACGCACTTTGACGCAAACTGAGACACGATATGCTCAAATTGAGAAAGAGCTCCTTGCGGTAGTCTTTTCATGTGCGAAATTTCATGACTACATTTATGGGAAAACAGTCCACATTGAGACAGACCATCAGCCATTAGTGACGATACTCAACAAGCCACTGCACATGGCACCAGCTCGATTGCAACGTATGATGTTGAGGCTCCAAAAGTATGATTTTGTGATAAGCTACAAGAAAGGAAAACACATGTATCTGGCTGATACTCTATCACGTGCCCCTATAAAGACCACAGTAGCACCAGATAGTGAAAAGGCTGATTTTAAAGGTGATGTCGGTGGAACATCTTTCATCATCAAGAATAGATCAGTTGAAAAAACATACATCTGCTGATCCGACATTCCAACAGCTTTGCAGAACAGTACACCAGGGATGGCCTGACCGACAGTCGAAGCTTTCACCTGAACTTCGTCAGTACTATCCGTACAGAGATGAACTTACTGTAAGGGATGGGATTGTGATGAAAGGTCCGAAAGTTGTGATTCCCAGGTCACTTCAAAAAGAATATATCACCATTTTGCACAGAGGGCATCTTGGAGCAGAATCAACAAAACGAAGAGCAAGAGGCGTAGCATTTTGGCCCTCAATGAACAAGGACATTGAGGAAGAATGCAGTTCATGCACTATCTGCAATGGCATGAGACGACACCAACAAAAAGAACCACTGAAACTGCATGATACTCCAGATCTCCCATGGTCAATTGTAGCAACCGATCTATTTGAATGGAATAGCCAAAACTATCTCGTTCTGGTGGACTCGTATTCGGGTTGGTTTGAGATAGATTTGCTGCATAATCTGACATCAACTGCCGTGATTACAAAATTAAAGAGACACTTTTCAGTACATGGCAGTCCCCATAAGGTAATCTCAGACAATGGAACGCAATTTACCAGCCAGCAGTTCAAACAATTTGCAGACACTTGGGATTTTATACATATAACAAGCAGTCCAGAATATCCACAATCCAACGGACTTGCAGAACGAGCGGTACGCAGTGCCAAAGAGTTGATGGAAAAATCTAAAAGGGCTGGAACAGACGTCTTTCTTGATCTACTTAATCTGAGAAACACGCCTCGTGATGAAATTCTTGGATCACCAGCGCAGAGACTTTTGTCAAGGCAGACCCGGACTACACTCCCAATTGACAAAGAGCTTCTGGTCCCTTCTACCAAAAGTCATATCACTGTCAGAAAACAGCTCACACACAAGCGCTACCAGCAAAAGCTTTACTATGACAGAACCAGCAAGCCTCTTCGTCCACTGATGACAGGTGAAGTGGTCAGGTTGCAGACTCCTCAAGGGTACAACAAATTAGGGACTGTCAAGGGTATCTGCAAAGAACCAAGATCATACATGGTGGAATCAGAGGGGAAGGATTACAGGAGGAATCGCAGACATATCTTGCCTGTTCCAGAAACCTTACCACCACAATACGATTTCAATTTTGCAGAACATCCAAGAGATTGTAGGCCAAGACAGGATTCAAGTTCTCTGTCAAACCATACAGGTGCACAGGTGACATCTAATGACTCCAAAGTAACACCAGACACTGTTGCACCTGACCAGGAGGCAGAAAAAACAATGTATGTAACACGGTCAGGCAGAGTTTCAAGACCTAACCCAAAATATATATAATAAGCTGTGTGTTTGAAAGAAAAATACAGATCCAATTAGACTGTTACTTAATTTAGAGTGAAATGCTTAATGTTTTATCCCTAAAAGGTGATGTTAGAATTATTTGTTATTATATGCTTTGAATTTCAGATTCAAGTTTGAGAATTTTTGATAGTGTAAGCTGATGTTGAATTTATGTTAAAGAGAATACTAAAGAAGGGGGATGTAGAACATTGGGTGAATGTTCTGTTTAACATGCATTTGTATAAATGGGTATCCGTAGTGATGACGTCAGACGTATGCGTAAGCATTGGTGGTTATATAGGAAAAAGGGCACATTGGAAGATGTGGGATAATAAGGTTCGCAATAAAGGAGTTTGGTTGTGTTAACCTCGTGAGTGTGACCGTCATTTAAACACCAGGTTTAAAATAACCTATGACCACCATGTTCTAAAGCTGCATTCACACGTACTGTACAATGAATTGCTAGACAAAAAAATGGGGAACAGCGCTCTCCTGGCTTAGGTCTTATTTGACTGATCGCTATGAGTATCAGATGTAAATGGTGAGTTGTTGGAGAGCTCAAGATCTCTGAGGTAAAGTTTGGTGTTCTACAAGGATCTGTCTTAGGCCCAATTCTTTTCTCTTTATATATGCTGCCTCTGGGTGAAATTATACATAAACATGGTATTCGCTTCCATTGCTATGCTGATGATACACAGTTGTATATTTCAGCAAATCCAGATAAGACAGATCAGCTTAACTATGTTGACGACTGTGTAAAGGACATTAGACAGTGGATGCTTGAGAACTTCCTTCTGCTTAACATGGATAAGATAGAAGCACTTTTACTAGGACCACATGCAGCTAGAAATAAACTTTCCGATTATGTAGCATCTCTGGATGGTGTTTCTATCTCAGTGTGTACAGCAGTCAAAGGCCTTGGTGTGATTATTGACACTGGTCTTTTCTTTGAGGCAGTTGTGAATAATATTACAAGGATCGCCTTATTTTACCTTAGAAATATTGCTAAATTTAGAAATATTATGTTGTTAAAAGATTCAGAAAAATTTGTTCATACTTTTGTTATATTGAGATTAGATTAGGCTACTGTAACGCTTTACTGTCTGGGTTTTTGAGTAAGTGCATAAATAAGCTTCAGTTAGTTCAGAATGCAGCAGCAAGAGTCCTTACTAGATGTTGAAAATATGAGCACATCACTCCTGTTTTAATCAGTCTACACTGGCTCCCAATTAAATCTTGCATTGATTATAAAATACTACTACTGACGTATAAAGCACTTAACGGTCTAATGCCGCAGTATCTGAGTGAACTTCTGTACCTGTATGTTCAAAAGGTGCAGGCTTTTTGTTGGCACATTAAATATTGAAGACTACAGCAGGGGGCAGATCTTTCTATTTTAAAGCCCCACATTTATAGAACAGCCTTCCAATTTAGTTTTTGGGACTCAGACACAGTTTCAGTGCAAGTTAAGGCTAAAAACATTTATTTAGTCGGGATATTTGTATGCTGTCATCCAATCACTCACACGTTTACTCAGGTTTGTTGATGGTGGTGTGGTGGGCCAGAGATCCCTCATGTCTGTTACACCTTCTGGATATCTTGTTGACGGTGGTGTGGTGGGTCGTCTCTTATCCCAGAGATCCCTCATGTCTGTGTTACCTTCTGGTTCTCCCTTTTAGTTATGCTGCCATAGCGAGTCTTGCCGGAGTCCAAACTGCACAGTGACATTAACTTTCATACACCAATAGGGACACTTAATAATCCATATCCTTCCCTTCCTGTCACCCTCTCTCTCTCTCTCTGTCTCTCTCTCTCTCTCTCTCTCTCTCTCTCTCTCTCTCTCTCGGTCGAGTTAAACATGCTCCTGAGGCTCCAGTGACCACTGTTCCTGCCCCTCTCCCCTCCGCGGATCTTCACACTTCTGTGCAGCTTGGGACGGTCTCTCCTCAACACCTTGGGTGGTTCCATGTAATTCCGGAGTAGAACGGGTGCTTTGAGGACGGATTGGACTGTAGTTGGTGTCAGCGGTCTGCTGCACTGACTCGGGAGTGCAGTTTGCTTCTGATCATCATCACTGCACCCTGCAACTTTGTATATATGCTTCAAATGGACATTTGGTGCAACCCAGATGAGGATGGGTTCCCTCTTGAGTCTGGTTCCTCTCAAGGTTTCTTCCTTATGCCATCTCGGGGAGTTTTTCCTTGCCACAGTTGCTCATCAGGGACAAACATACTTACAAAGAACATATTTACATCTGATCACCACATTATCTGTGTAAAGCTGCTTTGAGACAATGTTCATTGTTAAAAGCGCTATACAAATAAAAATGAATTGAATTGAATTGAATTATTTATGCTGCTATAGCGAGTCTTGCCGGAGTCCCTAACTGCAGAGTATCAAGGATCAATCAGGATCAATCAGGATACTTAATAATCCATATATTTCTCTCCCTATCCTCCTATGACTCTATGCAGCTGGGGATGGTTTCTTATCAACGGCCTGGGGATCCATTCAATTACAGAGCAACATAGGAGCTTTAAGGATGGATTTGTACTGCTAAAAATGTCTCAGGACTACAGGTTGCATTTGGTCACCACCACTGCACACCTCAATATGGTTTGCTGTAATAAGTTAACATGTTGTGCCACCCAAATAGGGATGGGTTCCCTCTAGAGTCTGGTTTTTCTCAAGGTTTGTACCTTATGCCACCTCAGGGAGTTTTTCCTTGCCACAATTGCCACCAGCTTGCTCATTAGAAACAAACTTACAATTATAAAGAACAATCTTATACATTTGCATTATCTGTGAAAAGCTGCTTTGAGAAAATGTCCATTGTTAGAAGTGCAAATAAAAAAATTAACTGAACCGAATCACAGCACCAAAAAGACTAGAAAAACAAATTTTCTAGATATAAAAAGCTTTAGAGCTGATGACATCTGGTAAAACAAAGAAAGCCACCGACTGACAAAAGTAGTAACACCTACTGACAACTTCATAGTACAGTAACTAGTGAGTTGTAGCAAGTCTGAACTTAGTATAAAGCTCTATAAAGCCCACAAAGCGTTCCAGAGTTTCAATAATTATATTTAGGCTTTGTTTAGGGTAGACAAGAGCCCTTGTTTGAATCCCTTAATTTTTGTACCAGTCAGTGGCTGTAAAATACCCTTAGTGTCCTCACCATTCAATAAATGATTTTCTTTTGACCTCCTGAAGATCATTAATAAAACATTTCTAACAAGTCTAGCTCACTACCAGTAGCACAAACACCTTGAAATGTAACCTTCAATTCGAAAGTAGTAGCACAGTGGTTAAGGTATTTGGAAGGTCATAAGACACAAAGCTGCCACTGCTGGGCTCTTGAGCAAGACCCTTAACCCTCAACTGCTCAGTTGTATACATGAGGTAACCAAGTCGTTCTTTATAAGGGTGTCTGGCGAATACCTTAAATCGAAATGATGTAAGAACTGGCAGCAGCTAGAGATGCCACCGTCGGTGATTAATTAAGTTGGGATTGCAGCTGTTTCGTGTTATAAGCTGTCAGGCAATTCGTTACATTTTACCTCAGTCATTTAATATTCAGCCTGCCTATTGAAACCGTATTATATGACCCAAAATGAGCAGAAAACTAAAATTTATATACTGAAAAACTAAAGTTCTCGCAATGCATGGTTTAAGTAAAGACTGATGGGCTGTGTTGTGAGATATTATATATATATATATATATATATATATATATATATAAATAAAAGATTGCCTTCAAACCCCCCCACTAAATGAATTAAAACAAAGGCCATCAAAATAATGTAAAATGAATCTCATCTCATCATTCCTAGCATATTTAGGAATATAGGCTGAAACATCAGATTTATATTTGCAATCTTTACCTGAAAGACAACATGATCTCACTGCCAAAGTTTTTGCCACCAGTGGAGATCACATATGTAATAGTTAACACATCGCTATCTAGACATCATGTTTGAAGGCATTTAATGGAAGAAAGGCGTCTCCTGACTTGCGCTTGAATGCTCCCCTGAGCAGTTGTTTTCTTTATCTGATCCATTAAACATTTGAGTGCTCCTGAAACGGTGGTCTCCACAGCAGACTAGCTAGTTTCCACGTTGAGCTAGTCCTGGGCTTTGGGATATTCTCATCTGCAAAGCATAGCCTCAATAATAAACTTTGGGTCTGTAAACACTAAAAACATCAGATCACTATACAGAGATTGTGTTAGCCATTAGCAAATGCAATTCACAGATTTAAAGTCTCAAGTCACCGTTAAAGTTGTGTAATTCTTTGCAATTGCTGAACATATACAAAATGCACTTAAATGTGTCTTACTGGTGAACATGCAAGTATACTAGAATCACTGCAAAGGGCCAGCTCAAGGTGTGTGGACTGTCCTACATTACCCAATGACCCATTTATATAGGATAGGTCTGGCTTGACCGCTAACATGCACAAAGGACCAATTAACAGCAGATGCAAACAATGGGCCGTATTTATCAAGTCAAAAAACAAGTCAAAAACATCCAGAATTGGAGAAAAACACCTGAAGGTCAAAGCTTGCTATGATTATTAAGCAGTCAACCAGCACACACAATGAACCGTTAATGGAATAATAATAATGGCTAAGCCTGGGGGAGTGTAGGAGCAATAATTTAGTTGTTTGGATAGAAAATAGAACCAGAGGTTAGTGGTTATTGCTTTTAATGGTCAAGTGTAAAAGTGGTTAACAAACAAAATGGCCGAACACACAGTTCAGGGGTGACTAAGACTAGACGCAAACAGACAAGAGAACATGGACAGTACCAAAGAAATTAACATAGGATAAAATAACTACTCTAGGCTAAGCTATCAGAAAATACAAGGGGTGGCACATGTCCCCTAATATACCATGTCTAAACAATGAGACCGATATGGTGAAATACAGCAAACAGCAACACTAGCAAACAGAGTCTTATTGGTGAACATGCAAGTATACTAGGGTCACTGCAAAGGGCCAGCTCAAGGTGTGTGGACTGCCCTGCCATACCCAGTGACCCATTTATATAGGATAGGTCTGGCCTGACCAATAACATAAACGAAGGACCCATTAACAGCAGATGCAAACAATGGGCAACATTTATTAGTTGTACACCAGTCCAAAACCCCCGCCCCCCCCCCCCCGCCCCCCGCTGCTTAACTTGCTCATACTGTAAGTCTTCCTACAAGAACAACAAAGAGAACCCTTCCTGCGCTTTTCCAATGCACTTGCACTGGAGCAAGAAAGACCACATGTGTATTTACCAATTTAATGCAAAACTCACAAACACAGAAATTAGTGTCTACTTTATATTCTCAGAAAGGGAGAACCAACACAAGGTTTTTACTAACGTCAAAAGCAGATGTGGATGGACAGAGTGAGCAGAGTGAGGCATGGGGACAGGCCTTGCAGGAGGTGCAGGCAGAGAGGATATTGGAGGAGGAGGGAAATTCAGGTTACATCAAAGATCATCGCTTACATCTACACTTGCCTTAATAGGACTTCCCGATCTACTCAGAGTTCCATCTTACGCACAGCTATCTTAAACTATCTCTGCTTTATGTGCTTCTACGTTTTCCTGAACTTCCAATTGGAGATTTGCAATGCACACTTTGGCACAGGCCTCATCCCTTGATCCTGCAGACAAAGGAGAAAACCGGTCTAAAAGGGGTAGATTAGAATCACCGGCTCAACCATTTCCACACCTGAAGTCCCAGAACCATCATCATTATTCTCCACACCACTAGCAAATCTGGATTTAACAGGTTTAAATAACCTAATCCTGTATATGACTCGGGATTCATGATTCCTTCTCTTCATTTACTCAGATCACTCGAGTTCTTGGTTATCTTGCTAAGGTATATAGATAATTGTAAATGACACTATTAGTTGTTCCAAGTTGTTGTTAGCAAGTAACTGTTAAAACAAGTAGCTGACCGAGTTGTACAGGAAACTTTGTACGGTCAGAAAAAGGGGAATCAAAATCGTGGATCCTAAGTGAGTCTTTGCTGAACCATCTGAACCGTGGGATTCAGCGGATTCAGTGGACCAAATCAGAGAGACTTGGAAGTGGGATTCATGTGTCCACAGGTTTGGAGAATTTTAAACATTCAGTGAGTGCCCTCTAGTGGAACTAAATAGCAAAAGCAGGAAGAAGCCTTACTGACTTAAGTGACTCGTGTAACTCTGATCTGTTCAGATAGTGAATCAGAAGGATTTGAACTTGTAAATAGATTACTTTTTTCCCCAGATTTTTTTTTTGAAGTCGGTTTTGTAAATGTCCTTGTAAGTGTATCTGCTAACAAATCCATTTCTTCTGTCAGCTGTTGTGAGATGAAAAAACAGCTATTAAATCTAAATGAATATATTTGAGCTTGTGCAGTTTGCTATAGATGCCATTTGCAAGCTCTGACCAGTGCACTCTGAGCATCCAATCGAAGGACGTGAAAATGCTGACGTGAATGTACACCTACTAGAGGACCTCAAAATCTGATTAAATCTGCTTAAAGCAACAGCTTCATTCTGTTTCATTTCATTTGGTTCAAATCTGATTGGACAGAAACTCTAACTTAATCAGACATTACTTGACTCAACCAGAAGAAATGCTATGAATAGAAGAGAATAGACTATTGGGAAGAATTTAATACATATTCATAGACAAAAATATATTAAAACGTACATCAGTGATTTCGATAGTGTTTAGGCCAGCGGAAAAGGACTTGCTGGCCCTGATGGCCTTCCACTACATTTCCTTGTATTGTAGCAGTTTTGTATATGGTTAAAATGACAATAAAGTCATTAGATTTCACTTGAATTGAATTCTAGTAAAGTAGCATGAGGATGTGTGTGTTCTTTTAATAGGAACTTCTAGAATTTTTTTTTAAAGTCACTCTGGAAAAACTCATCTCTTTTTAACACTGTAAAAGTAATTAAAAAATTAGCTCACATTTATTCCAGATAGAAATGGCCGGTAGTGTTTTTTTTGTAACCACTCATACTTGTCTTGATTTAGAAACAAATTTGTTTACATCCAACTTGAGGATTAATGTCTGGCCGATATCGATAGGATAGGATTTTGATTGCATAGGATTTTGAATTTGAATAAAAATATTGATGCAGTGGGAAAAAACCAAAAAACCAGATTATCAATCTTCACTAGTTTTCTGTGTATTTTCATATAGATCACCTGCTATGCTCTAAGCATTTACCACTTTCAAGGTAATTCCATAGAGAATGTGGGAAAAATAACTTTATGAACATGACGCATTATTTGCACATTTCAAGGCTACCCCATGTCATGATCTGGAATGTGATGATTTGCTGTGGAATGTCTGAGAATTGGCTGGAAAAAGAAAAGAGCTGATTATAGGATAATCTCTGTGAGAAAGGATACAGTATTTACAAAGCACCAAGAACAACAGCAGTTTAAGAGGTCCTGAAGTGAGGTTTTGGGAAAATGTCCTGGAATTTTCCTGTCCCAGTGTATTACATCACTAGGTTTGAACATTGTGAACAAGGTAAATTATTGTTTTTCTTAAAATTAAAAAAAAACAAATAGGGGTCTGTAGGTGGGAAAACAAAGTTTTACAATATTCCATTGAAAATAAAGGAATAGAGAAGTTTATTTCATGAAATGACACAATTTTAGTCTTTTAATTAAAACCTGAGGAATATTTTTGTATTGTAATTTTTCTGAACAATAAAAATTTAGAGGGTAAACATGCTGATAAATGGGCTTACAACAATTCATAATATATTCAATTTTGTAATAGTGGATTGTGATTTCTGCCACCATCACAAGACTGCAGGTGAGGCAGGAAATTTGTGTCCCATACAGCAAAAAAAAAACCTGCTAGACTTGAGAACTTTTTTACTTACTTGACATTCGGAGTACATGTCGATTCATCCAAAAAATCAAATCAAATGTTATTTATATTTCTAATACTGTTGCATGCTGTGTAGCTACAGCACACGTATTGTAGGCTTGTTATAAATATAAATGACTTCAGATTTTCACATAGCAAACAATTTATTTTCGTCTGCAACTGACTGTTTTTAAATCATACTAAATAAATGTAAGACTCTTTCTCAAAGACACTAAAGAGAGCAAATGTCCAGTGGATGCAATGCTTTTCTTACTGATGTCACTTTATTAGAGCTAGTCTTAGGGTCTTAGCGTCACCTAGTGGTCCAGAAATATAATGACATCCATATTTCTATACATTACCAAAAAAATATATTAAGCCAAATAACAAAATGTAAAGAAAAAAAACACAAAGTGGTACCTAAGTGGCGAATCCTGTTTACTCTGGGGAATATTAGTATTATTGCATGTACAGGAGGCTAACTCTTAAACATTACTTTATTCAAACGACTGAGAAAACGTGCTAGACGTGTTTAATTACACTGATATTAGTATTTGTGCATAAAATGCAGCAATAGACATTTGTTTTCTCATAACAAGGTAATTTTAGTTCTTTTGCACAAGTTTTAACTGTTAAAAAGTCAAGCAGTGGCTTAAGGCTCGAGGAGATAATTGTGCATGCGTACTGGTAATGCTAGTAATATTCATATATCAGTGAGGGAGAAAGTACACAAACCATGTAGTTGAGTTAAAGTAGAGAAACACTCGGTAAACTATTACACCAGTAAAAGTAAACGTGCTCACTTCAAACCCACTTGAGTACAAGTACAAAAGCATTTCCTTAAAATGTTCTGCTTGCTGTTGAACTTGATGATGAACTGTATGTTAGTGCTGAGTACAGTAAGTTTGAAACAGAGTAAACACTCTACCGTGATTGGTGACTTGATGCGTGCTTGATCATAAATAAAAAAGGAACGACTGATTTTGCAAAATGTAGTTTAAAAAGTAAAATATTTGACTTGTAAATGTAGTGAAGTTAAAGTAAATGTCACCATAAATGGAAATACTTCAGTAAAGTAATAATAAACTGAAGATTTTGTCTGTTTTTCTGTTTGTGCATTTCGATGGCAAGGTCATTATTGTTGGAGCGCCCATATTTATCTGAGCTTTCTTCCAGTTCAATGCTAATTAAAAAATAATTCTCGCTTGCGCCACTGCAAATAGTGTATACATTGGAGTTTCCTTCCAATCAGATTTTAGTCAAGTCAAGTCAAGAGGCTTTTATTGTCATTTCTACTATACACAGTGGTACACAGTACACAGTAAAAATGAGACAACGTTTCTCCAGAACCCTGGTGCTACACTAAACAACAAACAGACAAAACAACATTAAGCTAAAACACAAGTTACATAAAGTGCATCGAGTGCAACCTGGTGCAAACAGTGCAGACAGACAGTGCAGACAGACGACACAAGACAAGACATAAAACCCTATATAGCGCCGACCAGTAAACCTACTGTATACTAGATTATACAGTACTGTACAAGAAAACTGTAAAAACTATACAAAATATAGACTATATTCCAGAAGTGACTATAAACAGTGTAGTGCAAAAAAATACAGCAGCAGTCGAAGGTGCAAAAAACAGCATGTAAACAGTATAATACAGTAAAAATGATACAGTAAAAATGATAAGTGTGCAAAAACAGCAGTTGAGAGTGGTACAGTCGAGAATAATAAATAATAAATAATGAATAATGAATGGTGGTGGAATGGATTGAGATGAGTGATGAGTGTGTGTTGGGTGTTAAGTCCAGGAAAAATGTTTTCAGTTTGTTACACACATTTGAGTGAGTGTGTGTGTGTGTGTGAGAGAGTTCCGTTTCAGTTCTGTGTGTTGAGAAGCCTGATGGCTTGTGGGAAGAAACTGTTGCACAGTCTTGTTGTGGCGGTCCGAATGCTTCGGAACCGTTTTCCTGATGGTAGAAGTGTAAAAAGTGTGTGTGAGGGGTGTGTGTGATCGTCCACAATGCTGTGTGCTTTGCGGATGCAGTGTGTTGTGTAAATGTCCATGATAGAGGGGAGAGAGATTCCGATGATCTTCTCAGCTGTTCTCACTATCCTCTGTAGGGACTTGCGGTCCGAGACGGTGCAGTTCCCAAACCAGGCAGTGATGCAGCTGCTCAGGATGCTCTCAATGGTCCCTCTGTAGAACATGGACAGGATGGGGGGAGGGAGATGGGCTTTCCTCAGCCTTCTCAGGAAGTAGAGACGCTGCTGGGCTTTCTTGGTGATGGAGCTGGTGTTAAGTGACCAGGTGAGGTTGTCCGCCAGATGAACACCAAGGAATTTGGTGCTCTTGACGATCTCCACAGAGGATCCATCAATAATCAGTGGAGATTGGTCGCTCTGTGCTCTCCTGAAGTCCACAACCATCTCTTTCGTTTTGTCCAAGTTCAGAGACAGGTTGTTTGCTCCACACCAGGCAGTTAGCCGTTGCACCTCCTCTCTGTATGCTGACTCGTCGTTCTTGCTGATTAGACCCACCACGGTCGTGTCATCAGCGAACTTGATGATGTGGTTCGAGCTGTGCATTGCTACACAGTCGTGAGTCAGCAGAGTGAACAGCAGTGGGCTGAGCACACAGCCCTGGGGGGCCCCAGTGCTCAGTGTGGTGGTGCTGGAGATGCTGTTCCCGATCCTGACTGACTGAGGTCTCTCAGTCAGGAAGTTCAGGATCCAGTTACAGAGGGAGGTGTTCAGGCCCAGAAGGTTCAACTTCTCGATCAGGTGCTGAGGAATGATTGTGTTGAATGCTGAGCTGAAGTCAATGAACAGCATTCGCACATAAGAGTCCTTGTTATCCAGGTGGGTGAGGGCCAGATGAAGGGTTGTGGAGATCGCATCGTCCGTGGAACGGTTTGGACGATACGCAAACTGCATGGGGTCCAGGGAGGGTGGAAGCTGTGTCTTAATGTGCCTCATGACGAGCCTCTCGAAGCACTTCATCACGATGGGTGTGAGCGCGACGGGACGATAGTCATTGAGGCAGGAGACAGAAGACTTCTTCGGCACGGGAACAATGGTCGTTGTCTTGAGGCACGTGGGAACAACGTTGCTGCTCAGGGAGATGTTGAAGATGTCAGTGAGGACATCTGCTAGCTGTTCTGCACATTCCCTGAGCACTCTGCCAGGAATGTTGTCAGGTCCAGCAGACTTCCGTGGGTTAACTCTGCATAGAGTTTTCCTCACTTCAGCTGTGGTTAGACAGAGCACCTGGTCAGTGGGAGGAGGGATGGTCTTCCTCGCCACCACATTGTTCTGCACCTCGAACCGGGCGTAGAAGTCGTTCAGCACATCTGGGAGGGAGGGGTCACGGTCACAAGCAGGTGATGTGGTCTTGTAATTCGTGATCGCCTGGATGCCCTGCCACATGCCCCGGGTGTCTCCACTGTCCTGGAAGTGGTTGTGGATTTTCTTCGCGTGCGTGCGTGCACTTCGCCTCTCTGATGGCACGAGACAGTTTGGCCCTTGCTGTTTTTAAGGCCGCCTTGTCCCCTGATCTGAAGGCAGAGTCTCTTTGTTTCAGCAGCGCACGCACATTTGCAGTCATCCACGGTTTCTGGTTGGAGCGTGTAGTGATGGTCTTGGAGATGGTCACATCATCAACGCACTTGCTGATGTAGCTGGTCACTGATGATGTGTACTCCTCCAAGTTGATGGAATCGCCGTAGGTTGCAGCTTCCCTAAACATGTCCCAGTCAGTGCACTCAAAACAGTCCTGAAGAGCAGAAGTAGCTCCTTCTGGCCAGGTTTTCACCTGTTTCAGAACCGGTTTAGAGCGTCTGACGAGCGGTCTGTATGCTGGAATTAGCATAACAGAGCAGTGGTCTGAGTATCCGAGATGGGGGCGGGGCTCCGCACGATACGCGCCGGGGATGTTTGTGTAAACAAGATCCAGCGTGTTCGCTCCTCTCGTTGCAAAGTCCACATGCTGATGGAGTTTAGGAAGCACAGTCTTGAGATTCACATGGTTGAAATCTCCGGCGATAATAAACAATCCGTCGGGGTGAGCATTCTGCAGGTCGCTAATAGCGCCGTAGAGTTCACTCAGTGCCTCCTTAGCATTAGCACTGGGAGGAATGTACACTCCGACTATGTAAACAGTTGTAAATTCCCGTGGTAAATAAAAAGGTCTGCATCTAACAGTCACAAACTCCACTAGCGATGAGCAGTAGCATGAAACAAGCACAGAGTTCTTACACCATTCCGTGTTGATATAAACACACACGCCACCACCGCGAGTCTTACCGCACAGAGCTGCGTTTCTGTCGGCTCGAAACACGGTTAGCCCGTCTAGCTGGATGGCGGCGTCCGGAACTCTGTCGCTGAGCCACGTCTCCGTGAAAACAAAGACGCAACAGTCTCTAAACTCTCGCCGTGTGGTTTGCTGGAGTCGGATGTAGTCCAGTTTATTATCCAGGGAGCAGACGTTTGAAAGAAAAATGGACGGGATAGCCGGCCGGCTAGGGTTAGCATTTAGCCTAGCATGGACACCCGCCCGCTTGCCGCGCTTCCCCTTCCTCGAACAGCGCTTTCGACGTCTCCTCTCCCGGCCACCGGCGTCAGGTAACACCGAGGTCTGGGGGCCTGGTCTTTGTGGCCGAGGTCGCAGCAAGCCGAGGTCGCGAAGGTTGTTGATAAGATCATCATGCAGATTGTTGGTTGCATGATGTCTGTACTGTAACAGTGTCTGGTGGTCGTACACATGAACACAGCTGACTCTGGTGTCCATGTATTGTGAAGGGTCGTGCTAAATATGGCGAAAGCACCATTTTTGGATCCGGAGAGGCCGCTGCGAGCTACCGCCGCGCCGCCATCTAGTGATCCAAAATCTGCCATGAAGCCTTTAAATCAACAGTGCAGGTGCCTGTATCGTGAAATACATGTTGATTAAACTGTTGCTGTAACCAATCAGATTTCGACTGGGTGACACCGGGACCATCTAACAGGTATCCAATAACCTCTGCATTTTTACGTCCTTTGATTGGATGGTCAAAGATTGCACTAGTTAAAAAACAAGAGACTCCGCCTTCAGAGCAGGGGACATAACGGCCCTAAAGACAGCAAGGGCCAAACTGTCCCAAACTGTGAATGACTTCTACGCCCGGTTCGAGGTGCAGAACAACATGGTGGCAAGGAAGACCATCCCTCCTCCCAGTGACCAGGTGCTCTGTCTAACCACAACTGAAGTGAGGAAAACTCTATACAGAGTTAACTCACGAAAGGCTGCTGGACCAGACAACATTCCTGGCAGAGTGCTCAGGGAATGTGCACAACAGCTAGCAGATGTCTTTACCGATATCTTCAACATCTCCCTGAGCAGCACCATTGTTCCCACGTGCCTCAAGATGATGACCATTGTTCCTGTGCTGAAGAAGTCTACTGTCTCCTGCCTCAATGACTATCGTCCTGTCGCGCTCACACCCATCGTGATGAAGTGCTTCGAGAGGCTAGTCATGAGGCTCATCAAGACCCAGCTTCTCCCCATGCAGTTCGCGTATCGAACAAACCGGTCCACGGAGGATGCCATCTCCGAAAACCCTCTATCTGGCCCTCACCCACCTGGACAATAAGGACTCTTATGTACAGATGCTGTTCATAGACTTCAGCTCAGCATTCAACACAATCATCCCTCAGCACCTGATTGAGAAGTCGAGCCTACTGGGCCTGAACACCTCCCTCTGCAACTGGATCCTGGACTTCCTGACTGGGAGACCTCAGTCGGTCCGGATCGGGAAACAGCATCTCCAGGACCACCACACTGAGCACTATGGCACCTCAGGGCTGTGTGCTCAGTCCACTGCTGTTCACTTTGCTGACTTACGAGTGTGTAGCAATGCACAGCTCGAATCACATCATTAAGTTTGTGGATGACACGACTGTGGTGGGTCAGCCACAACGATGAGTCAGCATACAGAGAGGAGGTGCAACAGTTAACAGCGTGGTGTGGAGTGAACAACCTGTCTCTGAACATTGACAAAACTAAAGAGATGGTTGTTGACTTCAGGAGAGCACAGAGCGACCATTCTCCACTGAACATCGATGGATCCTCCATGGAGATCGTCAAGATCACCAAATTCCTTGGTGTTCACTTGGCGGATAATCTCACTTGGTCACTCAACACCAGCTCCATCACCAAAAAAGCCCAGCAACGTCTCTACTTCCTGAGAAGGCTGAGGAAAGCTCATCTCCCTCCCCTCATCCTGACCACGTTCTACAGAGGGACCACTGAGAGCATCTTGAGCAGCTGCATCACTGCCTGGTTTGGGAACTGCACTGTCTCGGATCGCAAGACCCTACAGAGGATAGTAAGGACAGCTGAGAAGATCATCGCAGTCTCTCCCCTCTACCATGCACATTTACACAACACACTGCATCCGCAAAGCCAACAGCATTGTGGATGACCACACACACCTGTCAAACACACCGTTCACTCTCCTACCATCAGGAAAGCGGTTCCCAAGCATTTGGGCCTCACATCCAGACTGTGCAACAGCTTCTTTCCTCAAGCAATCAGGCTTCTCAATAAAGAACTGAACTGAACTCACACACACACACACACACACACACACACACACACACACACACACACACACACACAACTGTGTGACTGATCTGTACAACCCGGACTCAACACACACTCGTACTCACTTCGCACACCCATGACTTCAGTACCACCCACATTACATCACCTCATTATCATAAACTTTTTAAATGCTTTCTTTGCACATCTTTTCTGAACTGCTGCTATAGTGCTCGTTTGCACAAAATTTTTTTTTTTTTACATTTTGTACTGTTAAATTTCGTTCACTTGTCTTGTCACAACAGGTTTACTGGCAAAGCTATTTTGTGTTTTATGTTTTGTCCTGCACTGTCCTGTGTTGTCTTGGCGCTGTCCTGTTTTCTCTTGCACTGTCTTGTGTTGTCTTTGCAATGTTTGCACCAGGTTGCACACATGCACTTTATGTGGCGAGGACACTAGTCCTTAGCCCTGTGTTTTCTGTTTCTGTGATTGTTGTTGTATGTAGCATCAGGGTTCTGGAGAAACGTTGTTTCATTTCACTGTGTAATGCGTCATTTTAAAATTGCCATTTTAAAATGACAATAAAAGCGTCTTGACTTGACTTGACTTAAATATATATTTACTTTATATAGATTTATTAGTTTTTTTTTCATTCCAAATTGGCTGACAGAGGAGAAGAAATGGATTTGGTTGCAGATACACTTACAAGGACATTTACAAGACAGACTTTTCAAGAAACCTGGACATCACGAAGAAAGGTCGACCCAAACAGTTCAAAGCAGTTCTTCATCTTTTTTATGAGCTGTTTATTTTGCTGAAGAATTTGCACAAAATCACACAATTTTAACTCTTTTAACACGCTTACAATCCATCACGTTCCCTGAGATCTCAAAACTCTGGGCTTCTAGTAGTTCCTAGAATAGCAAAGTCCACTAAAGGTGGTAGAGCATTTTCACATTTAGCTCCTAAGCTCTGGAATAGTCTTCCTGACAGTGTTCGGGGCTCAGACACACTCACCCAGTTTAAGTGTAGATTAAAAACGTATCTTTTTAGCAAAGCCTACACATAACATACGTCTCACATCATAACCTTGTGCTCCAGAACATCTGATCACATGCACATTATCAACTTGTGCTGTTAATATCATGAACAGCAGCTACGCTAATTCCTCTCAACTGCTTCTCTTTCTCTCCCCATCCCGAGACACCCTGAGGTTTGGCCAGCTTCAGTCACGTCCCACCTCGTGAAGATTATGGACTTTAAAGAAGTAGATGCCGAACTTGCAAACATCCTGAACCATCTAGAGACGTACCAGTGCCAATTGGATCCCACTGCATGTGTGGAGTTTTGACATTGGACCTCCTGGAGTGTTTAAAGGCTCTGGCATGGAGAAGCTGTTGCTGGATCTGTGATAATCACAAATGTTGAGCTCAGTAGCTCCGAGTTTTATACCAAAGACTGTAGAAAGAACATTTACTTATAATCTTATACTCCAGTACTCATGTTAGTTCTCACTCTCTAGTGTTCTGTATTGTTGAAAGATTTATGATCAAACTCTTGATGTCACCCAAATGAGGATGGGTTCCCCTTTTGAGTCTGGTTCCTCTCAAGGTTTCTTCCTCATAACATCTAAGGGAGTTTTTCCTTGCCACAGTCGCCACGGCTGCTCATCAGGGATAAATGCACACCATTCACCTTAACTGTTGATTTGTGTAAAGCTGCTTTGATGTCTGTTGTGAAAAGCGCTATACAAATAAACTTGACTTGACTTGACAATTTGCCTTTATTTCAAATCCCCAGGAAAACCGGAATACACAGAAAAAATGCATATAAATGCACAGGGTCATTGTATGAGGTTAATATCAATTCTTCTGATAGAGATGATGTATGTAGGTGATTTGTTGAATTGTGTTCACTGGGTTTCATGCTTTAGTAATAATAATATTCAGTTTTACTGTATGAGATTTCTGTCTGTGATGCAGTGCTCTGTTATACTGCTTTTCTTTTAATGGTTTGTATAGTTTTGGCATCTAAATGATTGTATTAAGAGATGATTCAAGTTGGATATCACTGAAGGCCTAGGGTAAAATACATGGCTCGCTACAGCTACCAAAAAAAAATTTTTTGTTACTACAGTACATAACCTGAAATTAGCTATAAATATCAATTAAAGAAAAATAAGCCAGTAATAAAAAAGACTTATGGTAATTATTATTATCAGTAGTAGTAGTAGTATTTATACCTGTTAAATTCACATTTTACATTGATATATATTTCCCATACCTCAGGGCAGAGTGATCACTTATGGGAGAGATTTTCCACAAATCTCCAGTGGGAGATTTTGTGAACTTTGCCCTGCGAGTGGTAAAACATTAAACAGAACCTGTAACTACTGTATGATTGGTCTAAGCAGAGTGAGTCCAAATAATCCAAAGAAATGTAATGCTTTAATGAAAATTTTATATTTTAGACTGTTAAGAATGTTCTCTATTTCTGTATAGTATTTTATTGTATATTTCTTTTGGCGTGACACCCTGCACAGGAGCAGTGTTCTGTATATACTCAATATACAGTACCTCACAAAGTGAGTACACCAATCACATTTCAGCAACCATTTTAACATCTTTTCAAAGGACAATACTATAGAAATGAAACTTGTATATATTTCAGAGTAGTCAATGTGCAGCTTGTAAAGCAGTACAGATTTATTGTCCTCTGAAAATAACTCCACATACAGCCATTATTGTGAAAATAGCTGGCAACAAAAGTGAGTACACCCTAAGTGATAACAGCTGTACATCATGTGACCATGCAAAGCCACATGTCCTAATCATCATGTTCATCAAAGAAGTTGAGTCCTCGTGCTATGCGTCAGGTGCAGAAGTTGTCTTCAAAAACAGATGCATGAATGCTTAAGGGGTTGCAAAAGTGGAAGCTCCCCTTGTCTGTGCTCAGACAATACGCCAAACACTGCAACAAATCGGTTTGCATGCCCATCATCCCAGAAATAAGCCTCTTCTGAAGCTGGTTCACAAGAAAACCCGCAAACAGTTTGCTAAAGAGAACGTGTCCAAGACATGACATGGCAGCCTATAGCAATGTTCCTGTCCTCTTCTTTGAGACAATGTTCACTGTTAAATTTTATTTATACAAATAAAAATGAATTGAATTAAAAGGACAAAGAGTTACTTCCTCATAATAGATGCTAGCTGTGTTAACAGTGATAGCCCATGATGAGGATCTGCTTGACCTTGGGAAAACCAAGGGCAGTTTTGAGGAGCTGTGTGTATTCAGAAAACGCTCAGGATGTCAAGCCGGTTGTTTCCACATGGCTGTGCTACTCTATCATGCATACATAATGAGTTCCTGTAAACCAGGGTTAATTTAAAGTAGATAAGGAAGTTTTGCTGGCTCTACTCCATTTTGCTTTATGTCAAGCAGACACTGATTATCCATTTATTATAGATTACCCCAGTGACAGAAAAAGTCACTGGGAAGTCACAGAGGCCCATCTCTGGCCTCAACCCTATTAGGATAAACTGGAACACCTACAGTACACGGGTACCTCACTTTAGTAACACTCTTGTGGAGATGGGCCTCCAAAATGGAGGTTCTGAGCAAATGAGGACTAAATATGGAATGGGATGTTCGAAAAACACTTAGCAATCTTTTATTATCTGTGCAAAATGGATTTCTCCTAGTTTTTTCAGCTACAATTAAAAGAGTTGTATATAGTAAAATGTTTGATGTTATTCAAATAAAACCACTATTCATTTAAAATACCATGTGCTTCTGAAACTGTGCCAGCATCTGTTCATAACCTTCGCCCTGATTTCTCAGCACTGCTCTTGATTTCTCAGGATTCTCAGCATTAGATGATGTTCACACTGTGAGAACATGCCAATGTCCTTCACTATCACCATCTCATCACGATCCAAAAATAGCATCATTTGGGACAACGGTAAACAGAACATTTTGTTTCTTTGCTCATGGTTGTGGTTTTATCAATAGAACATAGTTTGTGTATAGATGGCACAGTTAGTAATCCAAGCACTCTGTGTTCCTTCAAATCTCAAAGTTTAGCAAGACTTAATTTCTATTATTCTCACTTATTTGTACAAATAACATACAACACACACAAATGTAAAAAAAAAAAAAAAAAAAAAAAAAAACACCACAAGAGCCATGTTTTAATCCAATCATCAGATTTTTCATGTCCAATATACAAAATAATATCTAAATCCTAACCCAGGAGTTCTTTTGTTCATTCTTATCTATACCATGGTTGGTCCAAATACTCGATTCTGATTGGCTGGAAGGCCAGATGTGAGCTGAACATGGGTTTAACTCATCAGTGCTGGTGACTGACCATAGAATAACCAAAGTAACTAAGTGCATTACACCAACTCCACATCAGGTTGTTATTAGCTCTTTGCATCATGCTTTACATTTTTGGAACGAACACAAAGCCGTAGATTATCTCATTTAATTCTTCTGTATGAATACACCTATACCAACATCCTGAGCTGTCTGGGAGAAGACACCGAGCGGGCAGGACTTCTGCAGGCTTCTCTCCAAGCCTTCAAAGCCATGCAGTTCCTCACCCAAGGCTACCAGCAAGCCATCTCCGGTTGATGAAGCAACTCTTTTTTGTTTGCCATTGTGTTAATTTAATAGTTTCACAACTATTTTTTGATTTTTACACTGAAAAGTTCATTGTTTCATTGGTACTCTAAAGACCTGGGAATAATCTATTAAATATATATTTATTAAGGCATTATTTGTTGAATATTTATGATCCACAATTCCAACCATGGGCTTCCAGATTCAGTTCCATGACCCATTTCCTTAAATATTCATTACATGTTTTTGACAAAAATGCCATATTCTGGGTTTTGATATACTTTATTATATACATGGTATTGTAATACAGCTGTTTCTTAGGTCCATATTGGATATTTGCAGAATAAGAAAGTGGTTGGTCTGAGTAAGCTTTTGAGGTAATGATGCAGTGCATGCACAAACATTCAGTTCGTAAAAATGTCTCATCAGAGTGACAGTCCAGAGAAGGAGTAGGCTTAGACACAAAGCCTAATAATGCATACTATTCAATCTGGAAAACATCTGAGAACATTTCCATTGGTTTAATTCACCTCTAATACCCTGTCAAATCCATGCTATTCCCAGTGATTAAAAGGTCGGTGGTTCAAGCCCCAGTAATGCTAAGCTGCATTTAATGGGCTCCTGAACGAGGCTCTTAACGCTCTATGTTTCAGTGTGCCATGGCTGTGTAATATATCTATTAGGACTGTTAGTTGATTTAAATATTTAATCACGATTAATCACCTGATTGTCATGAGTTAACTTGTGATTAATCACAACCTTTTTATGTTACTTTTCTAGTTTTTAATACTCTAATCCACATGGACATGGACAAATATAGATGCTTTATGCAAATGTATGTTCATTATTAGTGAAACTAATCTCAAACTAGAGCATAAAGACAAAATATTCTTGTAAATGTTTTTAAGTAATTATAGCATTTTAACTGATGTAAATCAGAACACCAAACGAATTTTACTATGTTTTCACATGGAAGGTTTTAATTGTCGATGTGTGCATCATGCCAGACTTTGGTGCTTAATTTGAGACTTGACGCATCAGTGAAACAAATGTTTTTTCAACAAATTGAATTTTTTTTTTTCTGTGGGGTTTATTTTATTTTATATCTAATCTAATCTTTTTATTATTTTTATTATATCTATCTAGTAAAGAAAGGATGTAGTGAATAAATGTGTGCCACTTTATTTATTAATATTTTTAATGAAAATGGTCCAACAGAAATGCAATAATTAATCAAATGAATATATATATAGTTTTTGTACCTCAGTTTTTTACTTACGGTACACTTAAGAAATGCAAAACATAATATTGTCATTTTTTTTTAACAGAGTTTATAATTATTAATATTTGTAAACATCAACAGTTTACATTTTTTAAACGATTAAAAATAAAATGCCTGCTTGCTTTGAAATATATATAAAATAATATTTTATAAAAATAAAATAGAATAAATAAAACAAATACACTTTTAATTGTTTATTTATTAATGCAATACACTTTTTATTATATTGATTAAATTAAATAAAAAAATAAAATTTTTAATTAAATAGTTTACATTTGTTAGACCCCATTTGGGTTATAGAGATAAATAGGGAGGGTTGCATTAGGGAGGGCATCCAGCGTAAAACATGCCAATTGAAGTATGCAGATCACAAACCTACATTTCTTACCTGATCGTTAGAAGCCAGAGTAATGAATGTGAAGGGATGATGATAAATGTCATCAGTGCATTGTGATTTGTACAACAAGTGAGTTGTGAGATGGAGGAGAAGGAAAAATTCTGGAGTGAGTTAGATTAAGTGGTAGAAGGTGTACCTAAGTATGAAAGATTGGTGATTGAGGCAGATTTTAATGGCCATGTTGGTGAAGGGAACAGAGATGATGAGGAGGTGATGGGTAGGTATGGCTTTGAGAAGAGGAATGTGGAAGGGCAGATGGTGGTAGATTTTGATAAACGGATGAAAATAAGAGTGGAGGAAGGTGCACAAGGGTGGACTACATTCTAAGCAGGAGATGCAACCTAAAGGAGATTGGAGACTGTAAGGGGTTGGCAGGGGACAGTGTAGCTAAACAGTATCGGATCGTGGTCTGTAGGACGGCTAAGGAGGTAAAGATGAAGATGAGGAAAAGAGTGAGGACTGAAAAAAGGATAAGAAGGTGGAAACTGAAGGAGAAAGACTGCAGTATGAGATTCAGGAAAAAGAGTTTGGTATGAATATGCATACATTCACACCATTAATATATATAGGCAAGAGGCAAGAGGCTAAATAAACAACATTGAAGTACAGACTGAAGAAACCTTTATTTTATTCAAAGCCAGTGTCAAAACGAGTGACTGTGGGCAAAAACATACCAAGTTAGTATATCTAACTTCTTCTCTACATTTTTTTCTCCCTGCAGGATTGTAGAAATCTACAGCCGCAGACTGCAAGGTAACGACGTGCGCTGACGTGAACGCTGCATGTTTGATGTTCCAAATCTAAATGTAGAAATAACATGCTTTTTATTTTTCATGGGTTCCTACAAATATTTCTTCCATTGTGGTGCAAGAGCGTCTGATGGAGCAAATCGCCACTGCCATCTTGGAAGCCCTGGAGCCAGCAGGAGTAGCAGTCATCATCAAAGCAGCGTGAAAGTCCTGGGTTTAAACATATATAATTACATGTATACGATATGTGGTGTTTTGCACAAGTTTTGATCCAACAACCAGGTTTAGGTTTTTACCCGATACAGTGTAACTCTGGCAAGCAGCCTAAAGACAACCCTCAATTCAAATGTGTCTTATAGACTGGAACAGGTCTTTTGTTCTAGGATTGGTCCAGTTTTGCAGTCTCTGCTGATAAAAAGCTTCCTCACAGCACTATGCTGCCACCACCATGCTCCAGTGTGGGGATTGTGTTCTCACAGTGATGTATTGAATTGTATTTTGTCCTATGGCCAAAAATTTTTATTTTGGTCTTGTCAGAGTCAAGAGTGATTTAAGTCATTTGGGAAATCCTAAATGGCATATCATATCACACGTGTGCCATATTCAATCAATTTAATAACAATGGATTCAATAGTATTCCTCAGGATGCATTTATGACCTTAGATTTAAGGCAAAATGAGATGAGGCTTATTGTATTATCATTTACTTTGTGATGCAAAGATGAATGTGAATTGCACACTAGTGACAAGACTGTAAAAATCAGTCCTTATAAAAGTATAGTATAGTTTTTCTGTTGATATGCTCGAACTACCTGTACAATAAGGTGGCAAAGTCCTTGATTTATTTGTTTTATTGACTGTGACGAGCAGTGTTGGGCAGTAACGCGTTACTGTAATGAAGTTACTTTTGACAGTAACTAATACTGTAACGCATAACTTTAAAAAATAAAGTAACTCCGTTACCGTTACCGTATGGTGCGTTACCCGTTACTTTTTTAAACTAATGAATTTTGGCTGAAGTGTAGCCTGCAGTCTAACCTGTTTACAGCAGCGACGCATTGTAGGATTGGTGGATGAACCACTGTAAACACAAAGAAGACGCACTGTGGGCGTGTTTTCGTTTATTCAGGTCTGTGCGGCAGTAATGGCGAGTCGAGGCGAGAGCAAGACGAGTTTCTCAAAGTGGAAATATGCTCATTATTTCACTTTAGTTGAGTATAAAGACAAAAACTTTTAAGTCAAATGTAAGCTGTGTCTTTTAAACAGCAACTCCAATCTGTCGAAGCTCCTCCAGAAACTCCATGCCTCGACGAAGCTAGAAGCTAACCCGTTGTTCTGTTCTACATTGTTGATAGTTTTCATACTAAAGCTGGGAAAGGAACATTTTTAAGAGCTCAACACAACAGCAGAAGCCACTTTAGTTTTTGATTGTGAATATATTATACAGCTTGTTTTGTTATTTAGTTCAGAAATCCTTGTGATATATTCAGTTTGTTCTGGTCTGACTTTAATAAAATAGTGTTTAAAAATGACTTTGTGTTTAAGTCAGTTTTGTGTTTGTATAGACCATAAAAGGGCATTAATAAGAACATTAAAGAAGGTTCTTTAAAAAGTAACTAAAAAGTTACTTTTAACAGTAACGCATTACTTTTTGGTATAAGTAATCAACAAAGTAGCTAAGTTACTTTTTGAATGGGAGGTGGTAGCTCAGTGGTTAAGGCATTGGGCTTTTTGAAAAAAACCCTCCCCTGCTCAGTTGTAAGTCGCTCTGGATAAGGGCGTCTGCCAAATGCTGCAAATGTAAATGTAAATGTAAATGAATGAAGTAACGAGCAACTGTAACTAGTTACTATTTTTTAGTAACTAGCACAACACTGGTGACGAGTATCTGCGGAAGTCCTAGCATTCATATTTTTTTTTCTTGTTTTCTCATGATCTTAACATAACAAAAGTTGTTTTCTTTTTATCACAGTAAAAGATTTTCCCATGATCTCAAAATCATTGTTTGTTTCAGATCTGTACTCCATGATATACAGGGCGGTATGGAAAGGTTTTGAGACTAGCTCTGTTTACAAGAAAGTACTTTCTTTATATACATTTTCACACCATCACCTTTAAAATTATTACTTTGTACAGCAATACAGCTCTCTCAGCGTTCTTCTGGAATGTGTCCTGAAAGTTTTCTTTTCGAGTCTTTTTCACGTTTTGCAATTCGTGCTGGATCTCCGCAATGGAATCACTGAGCCAGATCTTCATCTTCAAGTCCACAGAAGCCAAATCTGGTGAGTAAGGTGTGTGCGGAAGTGAGATCATGTTTCCAATGAGAAACTCACGTGTGAGGAGAGCACGGTGACAGGGTGCATTGTCGTCGTGGAGCATCCAGTTATTTGCACACAATGATAAAATTGCAGATGTAGTAAAACACATGGTCAGAATAGACCCAGTTGCACAGCTCCTGTGCTTCCTGTGACTGCAGCCTCGTGCTGCTATCTTTTGGCGTGTTACAAAACCTAAACTTTTTTTCTCTCAGCAGAGAGGAAGTGGAAAAATTCACAACTCGATGTAGACCTCACATCTTACCGTGCACTCCTGACCAAATCTTTCTCGGATGTGACTTTTGCTAAAACTGCCTTCTACAAGGACAACCTTAAGGCCTCTGCACAAGATCCTCATAAGCTCCACAAAATATTCTCTTCACTACTAAACCCCCCTGCCACACCTGCTCCATCCTCCCTGACTGCTAATGACTTTGCCTCCTTCTAGGATTAAAAGATCAAGGAAATCTGCTAGACCTTCACTTTCTTCCCAACAATGACTACACAACACAGCCAGCAATCCACTACTTCTCTGTCAAGCTTCTCAACCTTAACAGAAGATGAGTTACTGCAAGTCATCCAATCTTGCAATCCCACCACCTGTCCTCTGGATCTAATCCCTTCAACTATGCTTCAGAACATCACACAAGATCTTCTGCCCTTCATCTCCACAATCACCAATGGGTCATTAACATCTGGCTATGTGCCTACTACCTTTAAGAAAGCAAGGGTCAGTCCCATCTCAAAGAAACCTGCTCTGGACCCATCAGACATTAACAACTACAGACTACAGAGAAGTTAACACTTCTCTCCTTTCTTTCTCTGGAACGCACTGTTTTTAACCAACTGTCTGTCTATCTCTGTTCTAGCACCGAGGTGGTGGAATGAACTTCCCTAGATGTCCGTACAGCGGAGTCCCTGGCTATCTTCAAGCAATCTCTTCCTGAAACACTTAAATTAGCAATTTCCAAGTTTGCTTTGTAGAATTCAAGAGTTATATTTATACTAAGTTTGTAATCTTGCGTACCAGTGTAGATTTATGCACTGTCAAAGCACTATTGTACATCGCTCTGGATAAGGGCATCTGCTAAATGCCGCAAATGTAAATGTAAATGTAAATGATACTATTTCGTACACCAGAAACATTTAGAAGGCGTGGAATTTTCTTATGATACAATCACAACATGAGAAAACAAGTTCTGTTATGTCGAGATTAAGTCACAAGAAAACAAGTAAAAAATATATAATTCATGGCCTTTTAGGACTTTCCTATGTATCAGTTGATATGTGATTAAAATATTAGCTGATACTGCAAAAAAAAAAAAAAAATATCCATTTAAAATTCTAGGGTAAAAAATCTGTTCTCTATTATTGACTGAATATTTGAGGTACACGATTATAGCATTAATACAGTTTTGCATGGCTACCAGGTCAGCATTTCACAGCGTAAACCGAGCGTATTTTGTGTTTTGTTGCAGTCACATGTGCATTGTCATGCGCGGCGTGCAAAAGATCAACAGCCGTACCGTGACCAGCACCATGCTGGAAGCGTTCAGAGATGACCCGAGGACCCGTTCCTGGCCTTGACTCTTACTGCTGCAATATTAAAATGTTTTTACAGCTAAAAGAGCAATAACATTCACGTCTTTCGGCATCCACACAACCTACAGTAAATTGTAACACTTTGCACTTTATTGAATAATCCATACATTTGTATTTGGAGCACTGTTGCCTTTTGGAATGTAGTTTATTTTATAAATGAACCTCAGGGTTTTTTCATTTACAATACAAAAAGGGGCAAATATTTTATTATTATTAATTTACTACTAACTTATATACATTGCCCTTACATATATTAAGTTGCTAACTAATTTAATTTATAGCCAAAACTGATTTTTTTAACAAAATAACTGCACTACATATTTTTTGTAAATATCTAAATAATAATCAAATGCCATTATTTACTGCCACTTTATTAAAATCATTTTCATGCTTCATATTTGATTGGGTCTGATCCTCTTTTGCTTAATTTATTTAATATGTAAATATAGTCCACATTCTTTTTTTTTTTTTTTTTTCATTCATTTTTTCTTTCTTTCTTTCATTTTTTTTTTTTTTTTTGCCTGAATAAGTGTGTTGATAAATTAAAAGAGTATTGTACAAAAAAAAAAAAAAAAAAAAAGCAACACATTGTGAACACTGTTAATTGCATTTCCTGAACATTGTTAGCTGTTATTGGGGTACTTTTTACCCATGTCTCTGTGGACACTTGGTAGAATCTAGACATCTGCTGATGTTTCTTCTTGGCCAAAATTGTTTAAGCTCTGACATGATCTTAATGGAGACAAATTGAATGGAGACCAGTTGTACTTTGTTTTTCCAGTTGTTCTGTATTGCTTCTTGCTTGTCGTATACTGAACATATCCAGAGACACGAGAGACAGAATGCACTGGTTTCCAATTAAAAGAATCATGTCAGTGGTGAGTGAAATTGTCGATGTGTAACTGTAATAAACCCTGACAAACAAAACAAATAAAAGAAAAGTATCCTGAACCTAAAAAATAAAATAATTTTGTGAAAAAAGATATTGTGTTATTAAAAGAAGAATAGTTGGTTTTACATCAAACCAAACAATACAAAGCAGTTAAACAAAACGACCTGAATTTATCTTACGTCGCAAAATCATGGACTGTAACTGTCACAAGAAGTTTTCATAGTAGTTTTTCACAAGTTTTCATAGTAATGGCAGGATTGTGTTAAAGTGCTACTCTTTTCTGGATAGCATCCAGAGCATCCAAATCTGCATGTCATCATGGAAGTGCGATCCTTCTCACTGTTAGGCGGCAGTGAGCACCAGCCAACAGAGTTTAATGACTGTTTTACAGAGTTACACACAGAGTCCACACTGAAACAATAACGGACGCTGGAGTGGAGTGAGTGAAGTGTTTATATTGGATGTGTGTAACGAGAGACAGGTGTGCGAAATCAGTACGACGGCGATAAGCTCCGTGCGGGCGGGGCACGCACGGGAGAAGAAGCAGGGTGCTCCCTGACACTCACCCTTTAGGGTCACTTTGGGCTCTGTTTTTCTACATTAAGTTTCTGTTTCACAGCCATCACAAATGTGCAATTCTATTTTCTTGCCTATAAAATTACTAATACAATGAGGTTCAGAACAGTGCTGATTTCATCACAATCTTGCAAGAAACTCACCCAAGAGCATTTAAATACTGTTCTTAAACACCCTCTTAAATGTCTGTTATTAAACTGCTTTTAACAACACACTGCCATACTCCCTAGTGTTCCACTTCTAATTACATGATCCAGTTAATCATCTAATTGAAGCCTTTGCAATCCGTCACACATACACACAGCATTCCCAGTATCGCCCAAGATTTCAAAGGTCTTTTTTTCACATCATAGTTATTTTCCTTTATCCTCAGATTCTACTAAAGTTATTGTATAATTTTTTTGATATCCATACTGTAACTATATCATCTAATTTTGCCAGTGATTCCTTTAATTTCAAAACTAAACTAATAAATTACAGTGGAACCCGGTTATGTCGATGTCCTAGGGGGTCGCCAAAAAGCATCGAGGTAACCGATGATTGAGATAAACGAAAATCAAAATGGCGGCAATATATTAACGTGCTTGAAATTTCTTTATGTACATGATGTGCGTTAATAAATGAGAATGTGCATGCACGTGCTTTTGAAGGGTTTTTTTACACAACAGCGTTGCCGCGATTTGTTTGATGAAGACATGCTATAAAAATACATACAGTACATGTTTATCTGTCAGGAATCCACCTGCCACGCCCCCTTTGGCACCCCCTTCGGCGTGGCAGGTGCTTTCTCGGCCGCTTTCTCTGAAGCTCCCGGCTTCAATCGCGCACATATGGTGCTCGTTTAGCATCATCACCAGCTCCTATTTAAACTTCCACACTCTCACTGTCCGTTATTGTTGGTATATGTTGGTTCACGGCGGTCGTTGTTATCGCTCATGCGTATCCCGGTACGTGCCTTCACACCGGCACTCTTTTAACGGCTGCACTTTTCTTCCCAAAGCGCATCGCGGATTCGCATAACATTTAACAACAAAAGGCATATGTGCACTTACTAACAGCAGAGATTCACCAGTATACAATACAACACCTGTAGCAGCTGTAAGCCTTGATTTTTCCGCCACTTCCGCGAGTTCTTCTGCGGCTGCACCGAGATAACCGACAACCGGCAAATTTTTCCCCCCTTGTGCTCGAGATATTAGGGTTTGGCGACATAAAACATCGACTTAACTGATAAAAAATGCTTGGAAAAAGCGAGAATTTGGCAGTTCCACTTTAAAATCGTCGACTTAATAGGGTTGTCGAGGTAACCGAGGTCGAGATAACCAGGTTCCACTGTACTAGTTTTCACATTTAACCAACATAATATATTATATATAGCACTGGTTATGTACCTAAATCCTTCAAACTGGCAGTTATCCACCCCCTTATTAAGAAACCTGACCTTGACCCATGTCAGTTGTCCAACTACAGACCGATATCAAATCTCCCCTTTATATCCAAAATTTTAGAAAAGGTTGTAGCACAGCAGTTATGCTCACACCTACTTATGAATAACATTTTTGAAATGTATCAGTCAGGATTTCGGCCTCATCATAGCACAGAGACGGCCCTAGTTAAGGTGGTAAATGACCTGTTATTGGCCTCTGATCAGGGTTTTGTCTCCTTACTTGTTTTGCTCGACCTTAGTGCAGCTTTTGACACCATTGATCACACTATACTGCTTGCTAGACTTGAGAACGTTGTAGGAATAAAGGGAACAGCTCTCTCTTGGCTCAGGTCTTATTTGACTGATCGCTATTAGTTTGTGGATGTAAATGGTGAGTTCTCCACACTCTATGAGGTAAAGTTTGGTGTTCCTCAAGGATCTGTCTTAGGCCCACTGCTTTTCTCTTTATATATGCTGCCTCTTGGTGAAATCATTCATAAACATGGGATTTGCTTCCATTGCTATGCTGATGACACACAGTTGTATATTTCAGCAAAGCCAGATGAGAGAGATCAGCTAAACAGTGTTGAGGAGTGTGTAAAGGACATTAGACAGTGGATGCTTAATAACTTTCTTCTGCTCAACTCAGATAAGACGGAAGTACTTTTACTAGGACCACATGCAGCTAGAAGCAAACTTTCTGATTACGTAGCATCTCTGGATGGTGTTTCTGTTTCAGCATGTACGGCTGTCAAAGACCTTGGTGTGATTATTGACCCGAGTCTTTCCTTTGAGT
The DNA here is from genome assembly GCA_039877035.1 of Silurus lanzhouensis. Lineage (NCBI taxonomy): Eukaryota > Metazoa > Chordata > Actinopteri > Siluriformes > Siluridae > Silurus > Silurus lanzhouensis. Next base: position 921,664 of record JBCEWE010000367.1, on the reverse strand, counting down.
CTCACGTGAATAATATCACCAGGATCGCCTTCTTTTACCTAAGAAATATTGCTAAAATTAGAAATATGATGTCGTTACAGGATGCAGAAAAACTAGTTCATGCTTTTGTTACTTCTAGATTAGACTACTGTAACGCTTTACTGTCTGGGTGTGCGAGTAAGTGCATAAATAAACTTCAGTTAGTCCAGAATGCAGCAGCAAGGGTCCTCACCAGATCTAGGAAATACGACCACATCACCCCTGTTTTAATCAGTCTACACTGGCTCCCAATCAAATCTCGCATTGATTATAAAATATAACTATTGACGTATAAAGCACTTAACGGTCTCGCACCGCAGTATCTGAGTGAACTTCTGTACCAGTATGATCCTCCACGCCTACTTAGATCAAAAGGTGCTGGCTATCTGTTGGTTCCTCAAAAAATGAAGACTACCGCAGGGGGCAGATCTTTCTCTTATAAAGCCCCACAGTTATGGAACAGCCTTCCAATCAGTGTTCGGGACTCAGACACAGTCTCAGTGTTCAAGTCGAGGTTGAAAACGTATTTATTTAGTCAAGCCTTTTATCAGTAGATTTTTTTTTCTTAGGTAAAGGCTCAGATCTGGAGGGAGCATGGATATAGAGTGTTTGGTGAACTGGTATATTTGTATGCTGTCGTCCCCTCACACTCACACGTTCACTCAGGTTTGTTGACGGTGGTGTGGTGGGTCGTCTCTTATCCCAGAGATCCCTCATGTCTGTGTTACCTTCTGGTTCTCCCTTTTAGTTATGCTGCCATAGCGAGTCTTGCCGGAGTCCAAACTGCACAGTGACATTAACTTTCATACACCAATAGTTACACTTAATAATCCATATCCTTCTCTTCCCGTCACCCTTTCTCTCTCTCTCTCTCTCTCTCTCTCTCTCTCTCTCTCTCTCTCTCTCTCTCTCGGTCGAGTTAAACATGCTCCTGAGGCTCCAGTGACCACTGTTCCTGCCCCTCTCCCCTCCGTGGATCTTCACACTTCTGTGCAGCTTGGGACGGTATCTCATCAACACCTTGGGTGGTTCCATGAAATTCCGGAGTAGAACGGGTGCTTTGAGGATGGATTGGACTGTAGTTGGTGTCGGCGGTCTGCTGCACTGACTCGGGAGTGCAGTTTGCTTCTGATCATCATCACTGTACCCCACAACTTTGTATATATGCTTCAAATGGACATTTGGTGCAACCCAGATGAGGATGGGTTCCCTCTTGAGTCTGGTTCCTCTCAAGGTTTCTTCCTTATGCCATCTCGGGGAGTTTTTCCTTGCCACAGTTGCTCATCAGGGACAAACATACTTATAAAGAACATATTTACATTTAATCACCACATTATCTGTGTAAAGCTGCTTTGAGACAATGTTCATTGTTAAAAGCGCTATACAAATAAAAATGAATTGAAATTGAATTGACTATATAATAACACTTATTTTTAATGACTTAATCACTATTTAATTGATTTCAATTGAAATTTTAAATTGCATTTTTATTGCACTTTCAACAATGTACATTGCAACAAAGCAGCTTTATAGAATTAAACAGATTGCAAATATAAATTTTAGCATCAGAAATGACTTCCTATAAGTTTAACCCCTATGAGCAAGCAATTGGTGGCAAAACTCCCTAAGATGATACAAGGAAGAAACCTTGAGAGGATCCAGTCAACTCATTATAGTCCTTTTATTGTTAAGGTTATCAACTGTTCAATGGAGGACACTTAAATGCAAAACTGTTAATGGCTATTATAGCCCAAATCCTACTATATTTATTACAGTCGGAAGCCATTTTTATGGTTCTTGATTTTAACCCTCCACAGTAACCACATCTTCAGCAGCAGCAGGTAGTTTGAATATGGAAAAGAAAGAAATGGACAGGATCACTATGATAATAGAATTCAAAAACTACACTTAAAAACAATTCCATGAATGCAGACTCAAAAGCGCATATATGGCTAGATTTCTTTAAGACTGGAGAGTTCAGAACAAACTGGAAGCACCTTTGAGTAGAGCCACTGCTCCTCCAAATAGAGAGAAGCCAGCAGAGGTGGGTTAGCCACTTTAGAAGTATTCTCCTGGACAGCTCCTGGTAGGTAGAGGTCTATCAGGCATGTCCCACTGGCTGAAGATCTTCTAGTGAAGTATCTTACACTTACGAATCAGGTCAGTCTGTATAAAGATATCAAGTTGCATTTACAGAAATGTTAATGATAAAATGAGATGATAAATGAGATTTGTTCAGCTGTTGTTTGTAACATACCTGCACACTGAGGACATGGGCTTCAGACAAATGAAGTCTACACCCAGTTTTTGGCGACATCGACCATTCATCACCGACATTGACTCCTGCTTGACTGTTTATATAATAGAGGCCATTCAGGTCTGATGGATGTAGTATTTAGTTCTAAATTATTGCAACAAGTTACTAAATTCTTCTTCTTCTACTTCCTATTCTTTTGGCTTTTCCCAGCAGGGGTCGCCACAGCGGATCATCTGTCTCCATACCCCCCCTGTCCTCTACATCTGCCTCTTTCAAACCAACTACCTGCATCTTTCTCTACCCATCTCGAGGCATCCTGAGGTTGCGCCAGCTCCAGTCACGTCCCACCTCATTAAGATTGTGGACCTTTAAAGAAGTAGATGCCGACCCTGCAAACATCTAGAACAATCTAGAGATGTACCAGCGCCAACTGGATCCCACTTCATGTGGAGTTTGGACACTGGACCTCCTTGAGTGTTTAAAATCTTACATTCCAGTGCTCATGTTAGTTTTCACTCTCCAGTGTTCTGTGTTGTTTTAAATATTTATAATCACACTCTTGTCACCTAAATGAGGATGGGTTCCCTTTTGAGTCTGGTTCACCTCAAAGTCTCTTCCTCTTCCTCACTTCCTCATCTAAGGAAGTTTTTTCCTTGCCACAGTCACCATGGCTGCTCATCAGGGATAATACACACTATTTACCCTAACTTTTAAATTCTGTACAGCTGCTTTAGGCAATAAATAATGCCATCTGGAGGCCATGTAGGACCCAAAATGGTGCTACTTTCACTTTTAAGCCCACCTTACGCAACATATGGACATCGGAGCAACCCGTGTCCTTGTGTACCACCGCCAAACACTCCAGGAACACAGAAACAGCCCCAACAACACAATAAATGATGATATGCGGGCAGAAACTACTCAACCTTAACGTGCTTTGAGAAACAGGCCTCCAGACGTTGAGGTCACCTGCTAAAAGCTAACCCTAGCTGGCCTGCGCTTCCATCTATCCTGCTGGCAAATGTCTGCTATCTGAACAATAAATTGGACTACATCAGACTCCAACAAGCTACTCATCTTTGTGTTCACTGAGACGTGGCTAAGCTACAGAGTTCCGTCATTTAGCCGGACGGGCTAGCTACGTTTCGTACCGACAGAAATGCAGCTCTCTGCGGTAAGACTCGCGTTTATGGTTGTGATGTAGACCAGTGATGTAGACCTTTTTATTCACCACCGCTCGGAGTGTACATTTCACCTAGTGCTAATGCTAAGAAAGCGCTCAGCGTACTCTATGGGACCATTAGCAAACTACAAAACAAACACCCTGACGGATTGTTTATTGTTGCCAGAGATTTTTTTTGCCATGCAAATCTCAGGACTGTGCTCTTTAAATTTCATCAGAATGTGAACTTTGCAACCAGAGGAAAAAAAAAAAAGCTGGATATTGTTTACACAAACATCCCAGGTGCATACCGGGTGAAGCCCTGCCCCCACCTCGGCTACTCAGACCACATCTCTGTTATGCTAATCTCAGCATACAGACCTTTCAGCAGGTGTTCAGGATCTATATCTGCTCTCCAGGACTGCTTTAAATGCACTGACTGGAACATGTTCAAGAAAGCTGCAACCAACGGCGATTTCATCAACTTGGAGGAATACACGTCAACAGTGACCAGCTACATTGACAAGTGCATTGATGACATGACCATCACCAAGACCATCACCACACGCTACAACTAGAAGCCATGGATGACCTAAGCTAAAGCGCTGCTAATCTAGACACTCTGCCTTTAGAGCAGGGGCCAAGATGGCCTTAATAACAGCAAGGGCCAAACGCCCACATGCGTAAAGAATCCACGGCCACTTCCAGGACAGCAGAGACACCCAGCGCATGTGGTAGGGGATCACAGAACGACTTCTACGCCCAGTTCGAGGTGCAGAACAACATGGCTGTGAGGAAGACCATCCTTCTATCAATGACCAGGTACTTTGTCTAACTACAGTTGAAGTGAGGAAAACTTTATGCAGAGTTAACCCACAGAAGTCTGCTGGAACATTCCTGGCAGAGAGCTCAGAGAATGTGCAGAACAGCTAGCGGATGTCTTCACCGCCATCTTCAACATCTCTCTGAGCTGCGCCGTTGTTCCTACGTGCCTCAAGATGACAACCATCGTTCCCGTGCTGAAGTAGTCTACAGTCTTCTGCCTCAATGACTATCGTCCCGTCACACTCACACCCATTGTGATGAAGTGCAGTTCGCGTATCGAACAAACCGGTCCACGGAGGTTGCCATCTCCGAAAACCCTTCATCTCGCCTTCGCCCACCTGGACAAGAAGGACTCATATGTACGAATGCTGTTCATAGTCTTTGGCTCAGCATTCAACACAATCATCCCTCAGCACCTGACTGAGGAGCCTACTGGGCCTGAACACCTCCCTCTGTAACTGGATCCTGGACTAGGTAAACTTATCAGAATCAGAAAGAGCTTTTTTGTTAAGTATGTTTGCACTTACAAGGACTTTGTTTTTGTGCCGGAAGCTTCCAGCTGCACATTTTCTAAAGTAAAAAAGTCCAAAAATAAAATAAAAGTATAAAAGTTATTTCACATTTTTTTATAAAGAAAATAGAGTACTATTGCACATAAATGTACAGATTTGCATTATTAAAAGTGGTATTGCACATAAGTTTTATTTTATTGCACAAAAGGAAGAGCGTTTAAGTGATCATGAGGTAGATTGCCTGGGGAAATAAACTTTTCCTGTGCCCTCCGTCCTGGTGTTTGGTGCTCTGTAGCGGCAACCTTTTTCTCACTCTGGATGTTTACAGTTACTGCAGTGTGGACAGAGGAGCATTAATAATCCTTTCAGCAGTTCGAACCGTCCTCTGTAGTCTTCTGATGTCTGATTGTGTATCTGAGCCCAAACTAGACAGATATTAAAGTGCACAGAGCAGACTCCATGATGGCTGAGTAGAACTGTTTGAGCAGCTCCTGTGGCAGGTTGAACTTCCTCAGCTGGTGAAGCTTCCTCAGCTTCCTCGTGAGTGGGGGGGAGTACATGGGGTTTCTTCTGAAAACCTCAATCATCTCCACTGTTTTGGGCATGTTAAGCTTTAGGTTGTTATTAATGTGGCGGTTATACCGGCTACGCCAACTGTGGCGTTATCAACTAATAATTTGTACCGACTACGCCAACCGGGGGCTATTTCCTGGACTGCCCTCAACCTTGAGGCACACAGGTTTGTCATGACTGGGTAAGGTATCAGACCAGAGTTGAGTAAATAACAAAATCTTTATTTAAAATGAATTCAAATTTATTCACTACATTAAATAGTAAAAAACAGAAAAAAGACAAACAACACTTCAGGGTGGGAGAAGGCCTGATGTCCTAAGCAGAGAGCACACAGGGTCCTAAGCAGAAAGAACACTCACACGTACACAGGCACACCACACCTCACTGTGAACACTGCACTGCAATCAGGTAAGGAACCCACCACCACAAGATGCTAATCTGCTGCCACTGGCCACCCCACTCCTGAAGGCAAAAGAAAAGACAGAAAAGTAATTTAAAACACGTAACTTAAAACAAGCATCGCATACAACAGCCTGGCTCTCGACACAGTCAACTGCCCAAAAACTGCTCGTTACTTAGGGCGCTGCGTCCGGTCACCCCAGCTACCAGATTACAAGCAGGCTGAAATAGGCAGAAAACCAATAAAAATCCTTACAAAGGCACATGAACAGAGGAAAGGCACTTCACAGATCACAAAAGAAATTAGAAAATAACTACACCTAATTCATAAGAAAAACAAAAGGACATTATACCACAAATTCAAACCAATAAAGAAATAAAAACCAAAAGAAATGGATTCCCATTACAGTAGGAAAACCTCAACCCAATAAGATTATAAAAATAAACAAAAAAAGAATAAAAATAATGCAAAAATAAATGATTAAATCACAACAAAAGAATCAGGTAATGACTACCCTGTCACACGCCACTTCTAAATCAGTTACTCACACTACCGTTGGAAATAAGCACCATGCCCCCGGTCCAGCTGATCTTGCAGGTATTTAAATGCTGCAACGAGAAACTGTTAGCATACGGGAGCAACAAAATGTTTACCAGCTGGTGCCAAATAGAAGTAACACAGAGCTCCAGGGAACGGAAACGTAGATTAAAGATGCCCAGCTGAACCCAGCGAAGCAGACAACGCAGAGCAAAGCAGGCAAAGCAGAGCACGGATGATGTAGCGCGAAGCCGCTGCAGTCGGATAAAGCAGGCAGTCAAGCCAACATCAAAGCGGTGTAAGCGATGCACAGGAAAAAGCCACACAGCAAGCGAAAAGCCCACTACAGCAGCCCACTACAGCAGCCCACTCTAACGTCCCTTGCACACTGACCCGCACCTTAAATAGGGAAAACACACTTTATTCAGCCGATTGTTAAAGCCTATATAACGTTAATAATGAAGTCAGCGTCAACACATACCTGTACGGCGACTCACAAGGCACGGATGCAGACGTTTAATAAGCACGTCTTCCTAAACAATTAGCGGCTTCCCCACAAAGCTCCTCAGTCCACCCTTAAATGGAATAAGTTCATAAGAACCCAGTGTGATAGACCATAATATTACAAAACATTCACTGCCAACAGCTCCTACCTTGCCACTATCCACACGTAAACCCAGAAGTATGGCGGCTCGCTCGCGGACAAAGAGCAAACGCACACACAACACGAACTGAAACGACTTTATAGGGAGGTAAATGAGCATAATCAGCCTCAGCTGACTAGATGACATCAGACCATACTGCTACAACTGCAACAGAAAGCCAGCTGCTGAACCTCGCTTCTAAATGCAGATTCATCACCATTGGTAATGAGCCCAATGACTGTAGTGTCATCTGCAAACTTAAGGAGCTTGACGTTGGTTTACAGGGAGAAAAATAGCCGGGAGAGAACACATCCCTGGGGGGCACCAGTGCTGATGGTACAGCTGTTTGACATTTTTTTCCTCAGTCTCACTAGCTGTTGCCTATCCGTCAGAAAGCTGGTGATCCACTGACAGGTAGAGCTCGTAACAGAGAGCTTGGTTAGTTTGGCCTGGAGGAGTGTTGGGATGGTGGTCTTGAAGGCCGAACTGAAGTCCCCAAAACGGATCTTTACTTCAGTCCCAGGTTTGTCCAGATGTTGCAAGATGAAGTCCAGTCCCATGTTCACCACATCGTCCACAGACCTGTTTGCTCAGTAAGCAAACTGCAGAAGGTCCAGCAAGGGTCCAGTGATGTCTTTTAAATAAGCCAACACCAGTCTCTTAAATGACTTTATGACCACAGATTTTAGGGTTATAGTGCTGTAGACATTAAGTCTAAGGTTTCTTTGGGATGGGAATGTTGGTGGAACGTTTAAAGCAGGTAGGCACTTGACCCAGCATGATGATCGTTGGAGATATTGACCTTGGAGATTTGAGCATGCGCCATGTTGCTGCCAAATTCGTCCCGAGGCTGCTGACCCAGAAGCAAAAGAAACATTTCTAGAATGTTTATCCTTATTTTGGTGGAAATCATTAAACCTACACAGGTAACAATGAAATTATAATGTTTCTAAAATGTAAGTAATATTTAAAAAATTACAACTAGATTATGATGATGGGAAACAACTACTTTGTCTTAAGATGCTTAAGGAGGCAGGTATAAATGAATGTTACTTAATAAAAATACGCTTTAAAAAGATCAGTATGCAGACTAACCAGGTTCTATAGGACATCCTGGACGAGCTGCCGGAATACTCTGTCTAGAGGAGGAAGCAGACAGTTTTTTTGGAGCTGTTCACAGTGCTGAAGCACCACCAGCAGATTGGGCACCTTATAGACTCTTCTTCGCACATGCTCAGTAAAAGGCTGTTCAAATGGTCCCTACAGGACAAAAGAGCATTTCTAAAAGAAGTTGGATGTGTCATTTAAATAGGAATATGGTCTTACAGCATTTAACTAAACCCCACTGTCAAACATGGAGGTAAAAGCTTCTTGGTTTAGGGTTGATTTGGAGCAGGGAAGGCTGGAGACTTATTTCGGAAAAAGTGAAAGGAATCCTGTGTCTCATTGGAACTGACTTCACTATAAAAGACAACGAGCCGAAGCATATGTCTATACTCTGTAGCTCTATAATGCTATTTAGAGAGCAAACAGTCAGCTGGAGTGTTATCTATCATGGAACGGCCTTTCTTGAATGGTGCTTCCTGGGCTACATGACAACTTTTGCATTACCAATTGTGTGAAGTATGCTCATAGGTGTAACGAACGACGTAAGATGGATGGATGGATGGATGGATGGATGGATGGATGGATGGATGGATGGATGGATGGATAGATAGATAGATAGATAGATAGATAGATAGATAGATAGACAGACAGACAGACAGACAGACAGACAGAGACAGATAGAGAGAGAGAGATAGAGCGAACTATCTTTTCTATTAGTTATTTCACTTATACAGCAATTTGTGTTAAGGGTCTTGCACATATATCCAGCAGTGGCAGCTTGGTGGTGCAGAGATTTGAACCCATAACCTTCTGATCAGACATCTTATCCACTGAGCTACCACATTCCCTCCAGCCCAATGAGGTCTGTCTGAAATGCAGTATCTGAAACCTTTAAGAATATTTTTACACATTTCTAACTTTCTAAGACATTTCCCAGCCTATAGCTCCTGGGTCACATGACACAAAGAAGACACAAAAAAGCTTACCTTCTCTTTGGCCTTTTTGCTGGAAGAGGACAGAAAGGCAGTCATCTCAGGAGAGGTGAAGGATGCCATGTTTTCATAGCGGCCACAGGTTTTGCAGGCCACCGCTAGGTGACATCAAAATGGAGCCAGGGCTAATAATAATGCACAGATTAGCAGGGCCTAGAGAGTATAGCACAGCAGGGGGAATATTTGGTGACTGATTTTTTAACATGGTTTGGCGTGTCTGTTGAGAAGATCTGGCACAGTATCAGTGGTTGAATTGTTTTACTGGTAATGAGTTTATTAATAACAATCCCTTATTTTTCAATTCATTCAGTGTTCACAATGGACATTGTCTCAAGAATGCAAGGATCATAGAACAAAAGTCACTTATATTTTAATTAAAGTGTGTTTATCCCCAATTAGCAAACCTTTGAGAGACTTTGAGAGAGAATAAAAACTTCCTTGGATGGTATGAGAAAGAAACCTTGAGAGGAGCTGGACTCAAACGGCGAACCCATCCTCATTTGGGTAGCATTAAGAGTGTGATTATAAATGATTAAAACATCCCAAACACTGGAGCGTTTTTTCTGGCTGATCATTTAACCATCACAAATTAATACATGTGGAAAGCAAGTGACAATGTATGGCTGTGATTAGCAATCAAAAGAATTAGCATGTGAAGTTCAATAGCTAGAGGATTCTGGGAAAACTTTGGTGGATTCTGGAGGTTCTACTTCCAGGGATAGGGTATATAATATTTCAATGCGTTATTCATTTTTTATAATTTTTTTTCAGAATATATATATATATATATGCTATGTTTAATACAAATAAATGTTTTTCTCATATTAATTGCACTGTAATTTTCATGCTTTCAAATTCTTAAATCTTAATTTATTGTATGTCTCTATTCTATCATTTTTGCAGCTTTGTTTGGGATGCTCGTTATGGTTTCTGCTGAAGTGAGGGTTGCCCAGATCTCATCATCTTCCAGAGGGGACCCTCGGAACTCCAGCACCTTCAACAGGCTCACAAAAGTACTCATCCTTCCTGCAAACATTTTTATAAAATTTTTTCAGTGTAAGCTTTTTTTATATAATAATAAAAATTATAAAATAATTACCGTTGCTACATTTGTGGTGGTCATCTATTCAAAACATTTTTTTAATCGGAATTAAATTACCAAGATATAATGGCATTTAAGTGGCACGTAAAAAAATTTAATAAATAAATCTAAGATTAAAGGTATAAAGTCTCAAAAATTTTGAGAATAAATAGAAAAATACGACAGTAATGTTGAAATATTTTACGGATAAAGTCAAAATTTTGAGAATAATGTTGAAATATTTTGAGAAAAATCACAGAATTGCAAGAAACATTTAGCTGATTTGCATAAAATGGATGGAGGATTTGGTTAAAAGTTATAATTAGTAAACAGACACTGCAGCAGTTATGTAAGAAACGGAATTTATTCAAAAGAAAAAAAACGAACAGACAATAAGAAAATCGCCTCTTTTGTGCAGTCTGAAAAATATCGATGGTTACATCTCGAAGAGGAGATCTTTTGCAAAAAAGACTATGAGGATGATCAAAGAAATGGACCCTGAAGAAGTTGAACACCAGCGTGTTCGAATTTTATCTCAGAATATTAAGACTATAATCTACTAAACTTAAATAATTTATTTTAATGTGGCACTAAAAAGCCATCAAGATCAACCTTCAGTTGCCAGTCAGTAGCAGAAGTGAGGAGACCAGACTACTGTCAGTTTTGGGTGGGCCCTCTCTCCGGCTCTAAGAAACGTGATGATCTTTGTCTTGTGGTGGCCCTTAGTGGCATTGATGGTTATGCCGTAAGCACTTGGTCATGGTGCCAACAATAGCACCAGTATTTGAGGGCTTTTGGGCAGCTGCTAAGGAGATGTTCTAAGGATCCCCTTTGAACAAATTGGACATTTTTCCCCAGATGTGGAGGTTTGCAGGAGTCAGTAAGACATCATAGACGGTTTGGGCTAATTCCCTGATAGGATGGAAATCAGCTTTTCAGATATCAGCCCAGGTAATTTTATGTTGCCGAACATTGACCCATCTAGTCCAAGCTCCTTGCTGTCCTATTCCCACCATCCGGCTAGCTATTACGTCCTCCATGCCTAAATGCTCTTATTAGGGGCTGTTGCACTATAGTTCTCATCACGGAGCCTCTACACTCTACCTGTGCTGAATTGACAGTCATGTTAATGGTATAACCTGCTATGTTGTATTGTTTGGACATGTGCAGAGGAGGGACATGGGGTATCTCTCTAGGAGAATCTGTGAGTTGCTCAGTAGCTCCTAGTTTTATAACCACAAATGACTGTATAAGACTTATAGAAAGGACATTACTCATAATATTATATTTCAGTGCTCATGTTAGTTCTCACTCTCCAGTGTTCTGTATTAGTTTAAAGATTTATAATCACACTCCCAATGTCACCGAAATGACGAATGGTTCCCTTTTTGAGTCTGGTCTCACTCAAGGTTTCTTCCTTATAACATCTAAGGGAGTTTTTCCTTGCCACAGTCACCACGGCTGCTCATCAATGATAAACACATCGTTCACCTTAACTCTTAAATTCTGTAAAGATGCTTTGATACAATGTCTGTTGTGAAAAGTACTATAGAAATGAACTTGACTTGACTTGAGAATGCTGAAGATGGAGCCATTGGGAAGAAGGAAAAGAGGAAGGCCAACGAGGAGGTTAATGGATGTGGTGAGGGAAGACATGCAGGTAGTTGGTTTGAAAGAGGCAGATGTAAAGGACAGGGGGTATGGAGATGGATGATTCGCTGTGGCGACCCCTAATTGGAGCAGTGTAAGAAGAAGAAGAAGAAGTTGGTTTGAAAGAGGCAGATGTAGAGGACAGAGTAGTCTGGAGACGGATGATTCGCTGTGGCGACCCCCTCTGGGTGCAGCCGAAAGTCAAGTCAAGTGAAGAAGCTTTTATTGTCGTTTCAACCATATACAGCTGACGCATTAGACAGTGAAATTAAACAACGTCCCTCCTGAACCCTGGTGCTACATACAACAACAATCACAGAAAACACAGGACTAAGGACTAGTAAGTGTCCTCGCCACAAAAAGTGCATCGTGTGCAACCTGGTGCAAACAGTGCAACAGTGTGTGTGTGTATATATATATATATATATATATATATATATATATATATATATATATATATATATATATATATATACACACACACATACACTGCATACACATAAAAAATGTATATAAAAATATATTGGTCATTAAAAAGAGCACACTTAAATTAGTTTTTTTTATGTATATTTACATATATATATATATATTTTTTTAATAAAATCCAAAGACTCAACTGCATGTATATAAAATATATAGACAAACAAACAAACAAATAAATAAATAAATAAGATTGTCAGCTATCAACTACAAAGACTAGCTACACTTTTCACAAAAAAAAAAAAAAACGCCAACGAGAGCACAGAAACTGCCTACGTCACCGCAACGCATGACTGAATGACGTTCTGCGCAAGTCTCAGATCCTGGCCTGGGGACGGAAACGCAGCGGGCTCCAGGGTTTTGCGGCTCCAACGCGGAAAAATATCTGGCGCACTAAAAATCCAGCGTCGTTTGTCCCCAGTGAAGAAACACAACAGACCAGCACAGATCTCTGGACTTTCCTGAACATCTCCGGGAGTGTAAGTAGGAGTGATAACGCCGTATTTTAGGACTTTGTTTTTTTAGGCGAAGGGTAATAGAATAGTTGCAGTAGGAGCCAGGCTGAATCCCAAACGCCCCCTTGTGTCCTGTATAAGTACACTACTAAGGGCATTAGAAGAATGGCTTGTTCGTTCTTAGTGCACTCGGTGTGAGTGCAGGAGGAAGCCGTTTGGGACGGGGCAACGGTGAAAGTGTTGTGAGCTAGCGGTTTAGCAGGAACACAGCTCGGAAGTGTCAGGACGTGTGTGTGTGTGTGTGTGTGTGTGTGTGTGTGTGTGTGTGTGTGTGTGTCCCCGTCCAAGCTCAGTGACACGCACTGCACTCACAGCTCAGGTCCAGTAACCCTGTATGAGGACCATGACGAGCTGTGATTCAGTTCAGTAGTGTGTTTCTGGTGGACCAAGTGTCATAAGCCAAAAATGATCTCCAACATGGCTCCTGATGTGTTCAGGAACTGAATGTCTCTGATGTTTGGTCTGGACATTGTCCAAAATTCAAAAGTATATGGGACAATCAGAAAACTGCAGAACAGGTCACTAGTAATGGGTGTCAAATGTTTGGCAGCAAACACACACACACAAGAATGTATGCAACACAACCTGAAATACTGGGCTTTTTAGATTACCCATGATTCATCTGGTTACCTCAATGAACTTTTCTTCTCCTGCACATATTTGAAGAAAAAAAATCCTGCTTTTTTTTTGCTCTTCCTCAGGAGTTTATGCTTGATACACACATTTCTGCACACAATTGACTCTTGCATCGCTTGGAGAAGGTTCCATCCATACTCTCATTCTCATGGTCTTCCTTTTATTTCATCCATCTTCTCCTGGTCAGATCTGCAGACGAGTCTGTGCTCAGATCAATCCGTCCCCTGTGAGACGCAAAGGGTTAATCGATCAACCAAACAACTGAGGTGCGTCTTTTTATATTTATTTATTTATAAAAAAAAAAAAACCTGAAACACATGAACGATCTAAATTTAGATCTATTTAGATGATTGATCAGATTGAAATGGTTTAGGTATACATCTTTTGCTGTTTTTCCCCAAACCGGGTCGACCTGTTTTTTTGTTTTTGTTTTTTCCCTTTCCTGAAGAAGGAGGTGTTTCGTAATGTCCTGCTGCACTATGCTGGATTGACTGTAATGCAGGACGTGCAGAGTGCAGTACATTACACTACATTATCCCCTAGATCTTAGATCTGATCACCAGATCTCGAGCCAAGTGTAGATCAGGAAGCCTGCAGAGTTGAGAGCAGTTTTATTTCTAGAGCTCTTCTAACAATAACCGTCCCAAAGCACCTTCACAGAGATAAAGAGGCAAGAAATTGTGATTTTATACGACAGAGTTAGAAGTCTATAAGGAAAAACTCCCCAATATGGCATGAGAAAGAAATTCCCTGAGATGAAGAGGATCCAGACTCGTCCTCATCCTCAACACCGAATGTCCATTCATTCTTTACAGTTCTGTGATTGGCGCTGTTCATGCAACCTGTGGTCCTGATTCGTTGTAGCAGACTGTTGATATTTATTCAAGTCCAAACCCAGTTTAAAATTTCTTGAGTTGCTCTTGATGGATCGTTAGGCTGGTTAATGTGAAACCGTCCTAAGCTTTATAGAGTGGCCTCCAACTCCATCCAGGGGTTAATCAGGCAGATCCAAAAAGAAGAAAAGGGACATGACCCATGATCACTGATAACTCGGGTGCATGTTTAAGAAATAAGGATTAATTAGTATCCTTATTGGCATGTTGGAGTTTTCGTTGGGAGTGACGAGGATGGACAGGATGAGAAATGAGTTTATTAGAGGGACAGCACATGTAGGATGTTTTGGAGACAAGCTGAGGAAGGCGAGATTGAGATGGTTTGGACATGGGGTAATGCTGAGGATGGAGCTAACAGGAGAGAGGAAAAGAGGAAGACCAAGGAGGAGGTTTCTGGATGTGGTGAGGGAAGATGTGCAGGTAGTTGGGTTGAATGAGGAAGATGTAGAGGACAGGGGGGTATCGAGACGGATTATCCGCTGTGGCGACCCCTAATGGGAGAAGCCGAGAGAAGAAGTAGAAGTATTCTTATTGGTGTATAAAAAAAAGTTAAAGACACTGTATAGTGGTTTAAGGGTGTAAGTAGGGACTCTTACCAGACTTACTAAAATACAGAGTCAGAAGGTAACACAGCCATGAGGGATCTCTGGGATAAGAGATGCCCACCACATCAACAAACCTGTGTGCGAGTGTGGGGGCGACAGAATCCAAATATCTCAGTTCACCAAAAATACTTGATATCCATGATCCCTCAAGATCTGCTCCTTTACCTCAAAAACACCTACTAACAAAAGACTCGACTAAGCAAATTTGTTTTCACTGAGACCTTAAGGCTGTAAGACCGTGCAGCTTTGTAAGAGCCCCTTTCTCTAGTCTTCATTATTCAAGGTACTAACAAATAGCCTGCACCTTTGGATCGAATTTGGCGTGGCAGATGAAAATGGACCTAATTTTGTTCAAATACTGCAGTGTTTAATATGTTCGCAGCAGCGGTGAACTGTAATGAAGTAAATGTAATTTGTTACTGTTCTTAAGTAACATTTTTACATATCTGTACTTTACTGAAGTCCAATATTTGACTTTTTACTCAACTACATTTTGGGAAATCAGCCGTTCCTTTTTATTGATGAGCGGATAAAACACGCAGCAATCCACCAATCAGGGTCGGGTGTGTGCTCTGTTCAATGCTTGTTTTGATTGGCAATTGATGGTATCTACTATCACCAACGTACAGTTCAGCTTCAGTTTAACAGCAAGCAGAACATTTAGAGAGGAATAAATGATGGAAGAAACTCCAGAATCAAATCCACCACAACACCCGTGGCCTCATTTGCACGATTTTCTTTTTTTGAAGAGGCTCAGGATGATTTTTATAGATATTAATTATCCTTAATATCATTCTATTAATAGCGTTTGCTGAGAGTAACAGAGTTTTCACATAAACTGAGATGAAGAAACAAAAATAATAATAATAGGAACATTTGTAGCCATAAATCATTTAACATTTAAAGGCAAATACTTTTGTACTTTTTACTTAAGTGTAAATAGACACTTTTACTGGTCGAATATATTAATACCATACTAACTAATATATTACTTAGTGTATCTTAAACATAACTACATGGTTTGTGTACTTCCTCCGTCACTGGTTTGCAGTAGTATTTTACAATCGATGCGAGATTTCATTGGGTTACCCGTCATCGACAATAAACACTGTCTTTTTTTTTCTTTTCTTTACAGCATTATTTTAATGCACATTTCGATTGAATCAATGAGCTTTGGTTTACTTGATTACATTTAATACCATAATATAGCCATGTGTCCAGCTGTGCCGAGCTTTATTGGTCTTTGATATTTCCTGTTAAATGATTATTTTTTTTTAACCCAAAGGTGAGGTAAAATCTAATCTAAGTCAAGCCAGGACTGTTACAGGACAATCGGACAAGGTAGGAAGGACAGGGAGAATGCAAAAAACACAACAATAGACAACTAGGAGTAGCAGCGAATTGCCTTAAAAGGCAAAAGCATAGAAAGTAGACTTGCGCACAAACACACTCACACAGAGGAATCGAGTGAAGGGCGTGTCTTCATTGATTTTGGAAAAGCTGTGTTAAAGAGGAATGTGTCAGTGCTGTGACGGATTGCGAAACCGGCATCTCGGTGCCAGTCGTGCAGGCGTAGCTGCACCGTTATCGACTTCCCTCGACCGGATGAAGCGCTGCGAGTTCGTTCAGAGGAACGTTTTACATGTCAAGTAGGAGAGCTGAAGGTATTCGCATTTGAGTGAATACTGTCCGTGTTGGTTCGCGGGCAGCATAGGAAGCGAAGACGGTTGTTCTCGGCTTTTTTTGCGGCTTTGCAGTCTTTAAAACTAACCAGTTTCTCAACATCGTGCAAACTCCGGCTCCGGACGTGCGCCAACAGGTTTGGGGAGGATAAATACCTGTACTGCACCGACTGACTGGTATTGACTGCTAATGCTCGGATACGCAGTCTAATTACAGCGTTGTACAAGTGTGCTGGGTTTAAAAACACCACAAAATCAGCTGTTACGCAACCAAAAGCATAAAATAATGCACGTTCAATAGAGCTGTAGCGGTAGACGTATTCGTACCAAACCTTTTCGGTAGAAGGCTGTCTAGAAAAAAAGAGTAGCGAACGCAGTCCTTTTTAAAACATAATTAAAATCTGAGTTTCCTCACGTAATAATTCGCGGACCGTTTTTTTTTTTTTTTTTTTTTTTTTTTTTAAATATCTTCATTTATTATTATAAACATTTGTGAACATTTCACAGTTTACTAATTATTTTTTAAACAATTTCAAATCAAATGCCCGGTTGGTTTAAATAAAATAAAAAATCTAATTGAAATAGATAAATCATATTAATGCACTTTATTATACGGATTAAATTGAGTAATTGATTAAATAGGCACAGATTAAATTGATTCAATAATAACAAATAAATAAAAAAATTTAAGGATTAATTTATATATATGTAATATTTAGTACTTAATTGTTCCACTTATTTCAGCATATTTTAACAAATGTCTGCAGTCAAGAAGTTATTTGTTTATTTATTTGTAAACGAATGAATTCCTTCCATCATTCCCTACTTAATTCACTCCCTCGATTTGCAGAATTGTGAGGAATTTCTAATTTTAATTGAAGCTGTACGTAAAAACTCCAACTTTTATTGGAGGCCTCACAAGGGTCTATCTAAGAAGTTGAGTCCTTGTGCTGTTTGTCAGGTGCAGAAGCCGCGTCAGAAAACCAGACGCGCGAGTGCTGCAGCATTGCTTTAAAGGTAGCAGAAGCAGAAGGTCCGCTTGTCAATGCTCAGATCGTACGGCACACACCGCTGCATGGCCGTCGTCCCAGAAGGAAGCGTCTGCACATTGACTACTCTAAAATATAGCTTGATCATAAGTTTGTGAGTTCAAATCCTAGCACAAGCAGGCTGCCACTGCTGGGCCTTGGAGCAAGACCCTTAACCCAATGTAGAAATGGAATAAGTTTAAGTCGCTCATTTGTTTGTTTTCCTGCATGTACGAACAAATGGTGGTGGAAAGATTCAAACTCTCCGAGGTATTTTCCTGTTGAGTAAACAAGTTTATATTGATTCCTTGGACATGCTTCTGCCTCTGCATATACTGCAAACTCTTGTGTCCGCCAAACCAAACGAAGAGCCGCTAAGCAAAAAACAAAAGTACCGTAATTTCCGGACTAGTAAGCGCACCCAAATATAAGCCGCACCCACTGAATTTTACAAAGATTTTTATTTTGAACATAAATACGCCGCACCTGTCTATAAGCCGCAGGTGTCTACAGTGAAACTAATGAACTTTACACAGGCTTTAACGTAAGACAGTGTCTGTTACACGGCTTGTATCTAAACAGTAGCCTACCAAGAAAGTCATAGTTCACTGTCTTCCTCCTTCCTTTCACAACTATTTCTCTCGAGAGTTTATCTTTTGGCATCGTCGTGCGTTTAAAAATCACCATCGGTGAAGCTTTTCTCCCGATGCCGTGCAGCTCAGAACACAGGTGAAGTGCGTTTTTTCATGCCCGGTTGTTTTCAGCGTGACGAATGATTCGCATTTCCTGTAGACAGTCCGAGTGAGCGGCAGGTCAAACGTCAGAGGAACATCATCCATATTTATGATGTGGTGTGGCCCGATTCAGTGGGAGCGCATCTGATTTATTATAAAGAATTTCATTGGTTCACCTGAACCTGTTCTGCAATTTCATTGGTCTAATGTTGTGGGGTTCAGTTTTTTTTGGCTTGGAGGTCTGTGAAACCGGTAAAATAAATTAGCCGCTTCATTGTTTAAGGCATGAGGTTCAAAGCGTAGGAAAAAAGGAGGGGCTTATAGTCCCTATAAAATACGGTATGCACTCTCCATTTTTGGTTTGTCCGTGTGTATATATATATATATATATATATATATATATATATAATTTTTTGTGTTGAATTTTATTAAATTTTTTTGTGTATTCTGGCCACTACTAACTAGACGTCACTACGATTTCACGATACTGATAGCTGGGTTGGATCGTACGTTAATTAATCAACCAGTAGTTTTTAAAATGGAGAATGGATAAAAACAAACACTTAAATAAAATTATTAAGTGAAATTAGTACTAAACTTTATTTAAAATTATGTATAATTTACTGAATCATGATGTGCTAAATTAGTATATTAATTACATTAATAAATATTAAGAAAAATAAATTGTGCATTCAAACTGAAAATAATTAACTCTTCAGATAAATAAAAACAAGTTACATCCAAAATGAACAGCATGTAGCATCCGTAGTTCACCTCTAGAGGTCACTCTCAAGTCAAGTACAGGAGTACAGAAGTTTACCTTGTAAGTAAACAAAAGGGTTTGTGCAAAAGCAGCAGTCAAAACGATGTGCAAAAACAGCATGTAAAACAGTTTTTAGTAATGAAGTGATATAATATGGGTGGCGCTGAAGACATGGATGTTTGAAGTGAGTACGGTTGTGTGTTGAGTCCGGGTTGTACAGATCAGTGTAAGTTTTAGTTCAGTTCTGTGTTGAGAAGCCTGATTGCTTGAGGGAAGAAACTCTTACACAGTATAGATGTGACGGCCCGAATGCTTTGGAACCACTTCCTTAATGACAGGAGGGTGAAAGAGTGTGTGTGAGGGGTGTGTGTGGTTGTCCACAATGCTGTTGGTTTGCGGATGCAGCGTGTGGTGTAAATGTTCATGATAGTGGGGAGAGAGACTCCGATGAATCTCAGGTGTCCTCACTAGACTCTGTAGGGTCTTGCGATCCGAGACAGTGTAGTTCCCAAACCAGGCAGTGATGCAGCTGCTCAAGATGCTCTCAATGGTCTCTCTGTAGAACGTGGTCAGGATGGGGGGAGGGAGATGAACACCAAGTGAACACCAAGGAATTTGGTGCTCTAGACGATTTCCACGGGGGATTCATTGATGATCAGTGGAGAATGGCCACTCTCGTACTGTATAGCGCAACCTGAAAAAACTACCGGTATGGATTTTTGCCAGTAGTCCCAGCAATCGGTAATCTGCAAAACCAATAAATCGGTTGACTCTAGTTACTACATTCAGTATATGTTTTAAATGAATAGAAGAAACATTTAAGTTAGAATAATTCGAGGCCATAACACAGCATTATAGTCTAACCCTTTCCAAAATCATAAACAAAACGTCTACTTATATTAAATTCAGTTAAATATATATACTCTCTGTGACAAAAGTATTGGGACACCTAACTCCAGGCAAATGTGGTTCTTCTCCACAAAAGTTGGAGGCTCTTAGTTGTATTGGATGTCTTTAGATGCAAGAACATTACATTTTCTCTTTACTTGAATTAGGAGACTCAAACCTTTTTTGAAATGCTTTCCATGGGTTGGAGTGGAAGATCTGCTATAGAGCTCCAACTTTATTGAACACCCTTGAATGTGAATGCTGACTGCACCCCAGGTTTCCTCACCTAAACTCCATCAGTACCTCACTTTACTCACTGGATGAAGGAGCACAAATCTCCAAAGAATCTAGTGGAACATTTTCCCAGAAGAGTGGAGCTTATTATAGGAGCAAATGAGCACTAAATGTGAAATCCACAAACTTATCATATATCATGTAGATGATATTTGGTTGCTTTTTTTTTTTTTTTTTTTTTTTTTTCCTCTCCATCAAACCCTCTCAACCCCACACTGATATTTGTTCCTATCATCTCTTTCAGATCAGGTGTCGTGGGATCGATTTGAATGCCCAGCACACAATTAGCCCACGCATCACCATGAACAGGAATAAGCGCGAGAAAGAGTATTACAGTATAGATGTCGGAGATTCCACGTTCACTGTCCTGAAGCGCTACCAGAATCTAAGACCCATCGGCTCCGGGGCACAGGGCATCGTCTGGTGAGTGAGTTCAGCTTGTTAAAAAAATGTTACAGGTCGATCCGGTGTTCAGAGAAACCAAAACCTTTTCTTTTTTGTTGTAGCTCGGCATACGACCACATCTTGGAGAAAAATGTTGCTATTAAGAAGCTCAGTCGCCCCTTTCAGAACCAGACCCACGCCAAACGGGCGTACAGAGAACTGGTGCTTATGAAGTGTGTCAACCACAAGAACGTAAGTAATATCTTATATCTTATATAGTGTCAAAATGTTGGACAATCCTGGTTTTTAAGAGACACACACATGCATGTTCTCATTGTTTCTCTACAACAAATTCTGTAATTTAACACTATGAAGATTGACTTTGACCAAACAAATCAATAAATGTCCACTTTATTTGCATTGAAACATTTTTCCTTAGCATTAAGAACAGCTTTAAACACTTTCAGCACCTGGACAGTTCATTTCTCCAAAAATTCAGCTGAAATACCCGTTTTCCAGCTGAAATTGACATTCCTCTTGTAAAACTCTCCACATTTTACAAGTTCTTCACTCGTTGGATATTTCTTTATGATCCCAGAGCAGTTCATAAGGATTTAGATGCAGTGACTGGGCAAGCCATTGCATGATAAATAACATATCAGCCAAAAATGAGTCCAATGAGCTGCAGTCCAAACCGAATTGCATGGTGTTAAAGTGTGAAATGGTGGCCATGTTGGTTCAGGAATTGTTTTCACTTTTTCTGGAATAAATCTTCAACCTTCCCTGCCCTCAAACAACTCCAAAACACCTCCATGTTTGACTGTGGGGGTGAGGCAGTCTGCTAACATCATCTCTCCTGTTCCTACACAAGTTCTTCAGTTAGAGTCAAAAACATCCCATTTCGATTCCACAGAACTTTATTCCACTCATTCACTGTTCAATTCTTGTGTGTCTTTGCGTTTTACATAAACAAAAGGAACATGCACATAATTCTAAAAGCTTTTTGTGTTTTTTTTTTTATGTTTTGTTAAAGCCGAATGCTTCCGATATAATTTCTATAACGTTATAATCATTAAATGAACACGATTAACGGGCACGATTCACTGCGCATTATCTTTCCACGTGTAAAAGTGCAATTTATCGGTTTGTAATTGCTGCTCTGGATTTCAGCCGAGAATTGACTGATTTGTGAGATAAGAGATCCATTAGGCTTCAAAAAGCCAAATAAATAAACAAAAAGTGTATCATGTTTTCTATAAACTGATTCCTTGTGTTTTGCAGATAATCGGACTCCTGAACGTTTTCACGCCACAGAAAACACTCGTAGAGTTCCAAGACGTGTGAGTTTCGTGGGTTTTTTTTGGCTTTTTTGGCGAACCGCTTTGTTATTTACAGCCACTTGAATTTCATTAGATCTTTTTGTACAAATTTACCTCCAAGAAATGGAATATATATATAAAGAATATTTCAGATTTAAACCTATGTGTCTGATGTATAGTGTTTTTTCTACATTTCTAAACCACTTCCCCCAAACTCTTTGGAGATTAGTACACTGTTTCCCCATCCAGAGAATTAGATGCTCATTACAGCACATTGATTGTGCGTTCCCTCAACTGTTTCTCCCTTGACTTGGATTTAGATCTGCAGACATTACCTTAATAGAATGATTGAATCCACTGCCAAGTCTTAATCTTTTGCTAGCCACTAACAGTATGTCAACCGTCCTTTTATCATCAGGATCTTCATCTTCAAACAGATTATTGTTATTTACTCATTGTGTCGAAGGGTGCAAATAATTCTGGATATTCCCCCAAATGTTTGTATGCGCAGCAGAAGGTGTATGATGCGTTTGTGTGTATGTGATACCTGCAGTTACCTGGTCATGGAGCTGATGGACGCTAATCTGTGCCAGGTGATTCAGATGGAGCTGGACCACGAGCGACTATCCTATCTGCTTTACCAGATGCTCTGCGGCATCAAACATCTGCACGCAGCTGGAATTATACACAGGGTGAGTCCGTTCAAAACTGAGCGGTCCACTCAGATCTGCCCAGCTTGTCCAATACTTTTGTCCACAAAAATGTCAGATGATCCAATACTTTTGTCCATATAAAAGCCAAGTGTTCCAATACCTATGTTTATATGAATGTCAGACGGTCCAGTAATTTTGTCCATATTATAAATGTCAAGGTTATTTCTTTAGTGCTTTTCTCAATGGATATTGTCTCAAAGCAGCTTTACAGAGTTTAGGAATTAAAGTGAACGATGTGTGTTTATCCCTGATGATCAGCCTGGGCGACTGTGGCAAGGAAAAACTTTCTTAGATGTTATGAAGAAGAAACTTTGAGAGGAACCAGACTCAAAAGGGAACCCATCCTCCTTTGGGTGACATCAAGAGTGTGATTATAAATCTTTAAAACAATATAAAACACTGAAGAGTGAGAACTAACATAAGGACTGGAGTGCGTGATGATGAGTAATGTCCTTTCTACAGTCTTATACAGTCAGTTGACGTTTTGGAACCAGGAGCTACTGAGCAACTCATAAAACAGCTCAACATCTGAGATCATCAGCAATCCAACATCAGCTTCTCCATGCCAGAGCCTTTAAACACTCAAAGAGGTCCAATGTCCAAACTGAGGTCCAATGTCCAAACATTGAGAGATGGTCTAATACTTTTATCCAATGCTCTTTTTATTCCTCTCTCCTTGCAGGACCTGAAGCCAAGTAACATTGTGGTGAAATCCGACTGCACACTGAAGATCCTGGATTTTGGCTTGGCTCGCACGGCTGCCACCGGGCTCCTCATGACCCCCTATGTGGTGACACGCTACTACCGTGCACCAGAGGTCATACTAGGCATGGGGTACCAGGCGAACGGTGAGTGCCAGCTGCTGTGGCTCGGTCTAACCTCGCAGCATGTCTAATAAATTCCTCTTTACCACCAGCACTGAACATCATGAAAGGGTGAATGATGCATTATTGAAAAGTGGCTCTTTTAGTTGCTCCCCTGGTTCGTGTGGTTCGGTTCCCATGATTTCTGCATGCACTCTGCTTACAGGATTCGCCTGTCTCAAACACTCAACATTAAACAGCAAGACAGTTCCTGATCAGGTTCTCTGTTTAGATAAAAGAGAAAATATCACATTAAATGAACTTGATTTTCCTTGAAAGCTGAGTAATATTCTGCAATTTGACACAGCAGTTTTAATCCAAGTGTTCCAGTGTTACAGAGTCAGCCGAATCGCACTCGCATGGCTCCTGCTTATTAGATCCGCCTGCTCAAGAACAGCTTTTGAGTGTGGGATTGTAATTAGCTGTAATGTTCATGCTCTGTATTTCTAAGAGTCCATCCCTCAAAATGACAAGAAATTAGACACTGATTCGGCTCAACATTTGGACCAAAGACGGCTTTCATCATGAGATAAATAAAATGTGGGCAATATTCAGTACACTGCTAGAACGTGGATGCTTTTGCTCATACAGTATGTTCTGTTCTTCCTCTTTATGCTCCATATGATTTAAGTGGATATATGGGCTGTGGGCTGCATAATGGCAGAAATGGTCCGCCACAAAATCCTTTTCCCAGGAAGGGATTGTATCCTTGTGATGGCTCGAGCGTTGTTGTATTTTTTGTTTGATTGTTTTTCTTCCCCCCCCTTCTTGGTCGTCATCCAGTGCAGTTCTCCTGTACTTGATGAATGTGAGCAGCTTTTAATCACTGGGAAAAGATCTTTGTGTGTGTGTGTGTGTATATACTATTTTAAATTTCATTAATGCAAACATTTGTTTGACCATTTTAAAAAAACCTTTCTTTAACCAGATATATATAAAAAAAATTAACTCCTGCATAAAATACATTTTAATTGCTATACATTTGTTTTACTGATGCGCCAGGTTTCAAATCAAACACCATAATACGCCTCGATTATTGTTCTTATTTGGCATTTCACTTTATTAAGTAGATCGTTACTGCCACCTACTGTGGGAATAGATCAGAGGCTTATCCTTACTTGGACCAATGAAAGCCACGGTGCACACATCCGCCAATTAAAACCATCTGTTTGGAAAAATAGCAAAGTTTCATTTGCATTAAGCATCCATATGTGTCCATGCGCATGTTGATTAGAGTATTAAAAACGTGAAAAGTATTAATTTACGGTACATTTAGAACATATGAAAATGTACGATTAAGTTGCAATTAATCACGAGTTAGCTCATGACGGTCATGTGATTAATCACGAAAAAAATTTTTTATCTATTGTCAGCCCTAATATATACACACACACACACACTCACACACACACACACACACACACACACACACACACACACACTATAAGCAGGGGTATATGAGCAGGTGAGGTGAGGAGGCCTGGTATAGCAGAAGATCTTCCACTCTAACCCATGTAAAGCATATCTTCATGGAGCTGGCTTTCTGAACAGGTTTGAACCTCCTATTTTAAACGAAGGGAAAATGTTACGCTCCTGCATCCAAAGTCATCCGATGCAATCACGTGCCTTCAAACTGTTTGGAGAAGAACCCACATATGGTACATACAGAATCAGGTGTCCTAATAGTGCCCATGCAGTGTTCTCGTTTCTGATTGGCAGAAAGATTTGTTTTATTTTATTACATATAATCCTTAAACATAATACATTGTTTGTGTCTATAATAACACAGGGAAGTAAGGCTGCTGAGGTATTTATAGCTATTATGGCAGATAATTACAGGACATACGGCTGTTAAACATTAAATGCAACTCTGAATAAATAAAAAGTACATTTTACATGCATAAAATGAGTTTTGTTATTAAAAAGAAATAGAATTGCTGTTAAAATGCAGATTAGTTATGGGGGGGTGGGGTTCAGTGTACATTTTGCCCACAGAACATTCCAGACCTATAGATTATCGGCACATCCGGGTCCTGAAGAACATAGTTATACCAGGCTTTAATCTGAAGCTCTCACTCAGATATTTTTTCCTTTGAGGGTGATGTGTGTGTGTGTGTGTGTGTGTGTGTGTGTGTGTGTGCATGTACAGATGGTCCTCGAGTTACGATGGTTCGATTTATGATATTTCGATCTTACGATGACGAGAGTTGTACGATAAAATTTGTAAAAATATAAAACATTTCACGCAGCAGGCAGAAGTGTTAGATTATACGTTGGATGCACAGCTGGGATCTCTCGCCCTGTGAGATGCCTCAGTGTGTGTGGTTTTTTTTTTTGTTTGTTTTAAACAGCAATTTTACTGATAAAAGCATTTCTTCCAAGCGCCCAAGTATGTTTCCTGCTGGTAGTAAAAAAAGAAGAAGAGGAAAGCCATCAGTTTAGGGCAGAACATTTTTTTTTTTTAATCGGCATGAAGCAGGAAAGACTGTCACAGCTATAGCACCATCTTCAACTTACGATATTTTTGACTTACCATGGGGTCAAGTAGAGGACTACGTGATATATATATATATATATATATATATATATATATATATATATATATATATATATATATATATATATATATAAAATGTGTGTGTGTGTATATATATATATATACAGTGAGGAAAATAAGTATTTGAACACGCTGCTATTTTGCAAGTTCTCCCACTTAGAAATCATGGAGGGGTCTGAAATTGTCATCGTAGGTGCATGTCCACTGTGAGAGACATAATCTAAAAAAAAATCCAGAAATCACAATGTATGATTTTTAAACTATTTATTTGTATGATACAGCTGCAAATAAGTATTTGAACACCTGAGAAAGTCAATGTTAATATTTGGTACAGTAGCCTTTGTTTGCAATTACAGAGGTCAAACGTTTCCTGTAGTTTTTCACCAGGTTTGCACACACTGCAGGAGGGATTTTGGCCCACTCCTCCACACAGATCTTCTCTGGATCAGTCAGGTTTCTGGCCTGTCGCTGAGAAACACGGAGTTTGAGCTCCCTCCAAAGATTCTCTATTGGGTTTAGGTCTGGAGACTGGCTAGGCCACGCCAGAACCTTGATATGCTTCTTACAGAGCCACTCCTTGGTTATCCTGGCTGTGTGCTTTGGGTCATTGTCATGTTGGAAGACCCAGCCTCGACCCATCTTCAATGCTCTAACTGAGGGAATGAGGTTGTTCCCCAAAATCTCGCAATACATGACCCCGGTCATCCTCTCCTTAATACAGTGCAGTCGCCCTGTCCCATGTGCAGAAAAACACCTCCAAAGCATGATGCTACCACCCCCATGCTTCACAGTAGGGATAGGGTTCTTGGTAAGTACTCATCATTCTTCTTTCTCCAAACACGTTTAGTGGAATTATGACCCAAAAGTTCTATTTTGGTCTCATCTGGCCACATGATTTTCTCCCATGACTCCTCTGGATCATCCAAATGGTCATTGGCAAACTTAAGACGTGCCTGGATATGTGCTGGTTTAAGCAGGGGAACCTTCCGTGCCATGCATGATTTCAAACCATGACGTCTTAGTGTATTACCAACAGTAACCTTGGAAACGGTGGTCCCAGCTCTTTTCAGGTCATTGACCAGCCGTGTAGTTCTGGGCTGATTTCTCACCTTCCTTAGGATCATTGAGACCCCACGAGGTGAGATCTTGCATGGAGCCCCAGTCCGAGGGAGATTGACAGTCATGTTTAGCTTCTTCCATTTTCTAATGATTGCTCCAACAGTGGACCTTTTTTCACCAAGCTGCTTGGCAATTTCCCCGTAGCCCTTTCCAGCCTTGTGGAGGTGCAATTTTGTCTCTAGTGTCTTTGGACAGCTCTTTGGTCTTGGCCATGTTAGTAGTTGGATTCTTACTGATTGTATGGGGTGGACAGGTGTCTTTATGCAGCTAACAACCTCAAACAGGTGCATCTAATTTAGGATAATAAATGTAGTGGAGGTGGAGATTTTAAAGGCAGACTAACAGGTCTTTGAGGGTCAGAATTCTAGCTGATAGACAGGTGTTCAAATACTTAGTTGCAGCTGTATCATACAAATAAATAGTTTAAAAATCATATATTGTGATTTCTGGGGTTTTTTTTTTTTTTTTTTGTCTCTCACAGTGGACATGCACCTACGATGACAATTTCAGACCCCTCCATGATTTCTAAGTGGGAGAACTTGCAAAATAGCAGCGTGTTCAAATACTTATTTTCCTCACTGTGTGTATATGTATATATGTATGTGTGTATATTTATATTTATATATATATAAATATAAATATAAATATACACACACACTGCCCATCAAAATAAAAAGTCACACACTCAAATATTTAGTTGGACCGTCTTTAGCTTTGATTAGCTAAACGCATTGGCCTGAGGCATTGTTTCGATAAGCTTCTGCAATGTCACAACATTTATTCCCACCCAGAGTTGCAGTTTTTTTCATGAAGATCTTGTATTGACTATGGGAGAGTCGGACCTCTGCACAAAGTCTTCTCGAGCACATTTCCAAGATTCTCATTGGGGTTAAGGTCTGGACTCTGTGGTGGCCAATCCATGTGTGAAAATGATGTCTCATGCTCCCTGAACCACTTTTACAATTTGAGCCCAATGAATCCTAGCATTGTCATTTTTAAATATGGCCGTGCCATTAGGGAGGAAAGAATCCATTGATTGAATAACCTGCTCATTCGGTATATTCAGGCAGTCAGCTGATCTAATTTTTGTGGCACATCATCAACTGCAGCAACCCCCAGATCATACCTTCTGAAACAGATTAACATCTTTTTCATGACCACAGGACGTGTTTTCTGACATGGTTTAAAAACTTGTTGCCAGCTGAAACATAATCATCCACGCAGTAAATATCCAATGGGAGGCTCTTACCTGTTTGCTTATAAATCCAGGTGGTGACTTTTTTTGGACGGTCAGCATATATATATATATATATATATAATATACAGTTTGTGTGTAAAACAAGTGTTGCATGCTGTCTTATTCTTTCCTGTCTTACATCATGTCCTCATCACTTTTTCCGAACCCTGTTTGTTTGTCTGCATTAAATGTGGGCTTTCATTTGCAATCTGTATTTTTTTCTTCTTTTTTTTTTGTGCTTGTTCTTAATTTGGTTGTTATTTCATTTTTTTAGTTGATGTCTGGTCTGTTGGCTGCATCATGGCCGAAATGGTCAGAGGCAGTGTGCTGTTTCCAGGCACCGATCGTATCCTTACCTGAACTTCATTGTTGTACCATTTGTGTGTTGGTATTTTCTGTCTTTTATATTTTTGTTTTTGGTTCAATCCCTGTCTATGTTCTTGTGTTACTAGTAAGTGGGAACTACGGATGGACAGTTTATAGTGAGTATGTTCACTGACTCTTGGTGTAGACTACAGTTTTTTTCAATGTAACTGAGACAGTTCCTTATACATGAGGCACAGGAAAAGTAGAAACTTTGGAAGAAGGAGTTGTTGACCCTGGGGTGCTGTGAAATTGCCTAGAACCAGTGCAAGCTTGTTTCGAACCCCTTGCGGTCTGTTACAATGGAGCAGTGCAGTGCTGCGCAATGATCGTTCTATTCATTCATTCCTTTTATAAGAATAGTGATGGTGTGATTGCTGCGCAAAAGGAATTTCTTGGAATGATATTGTCCCGTCTGCTCATGGGTGCATCATTTTAAAGAAACGCCACCTTCTCGATGTCCGCCCGTGCTCAGTCACCATTCGGAGACCCTTCCATTCTGCTCTGCTTGGTGTCTTTCTCCTTTTTTTTTTTTGTTGGCTTTGCCAGACTGGAACAGAGTGCACTGATTAGTCCCATCAGCTGCAGGTATAGTCTTACCACTCGTTCTGTCTGGTTCCCCCTCCACTCGCGAACCACTGACACACAGCTCAACAGAGCGATGTTGGGGGATGGCATATGGCAAGGGCTCCTCACCAATAACAGCCTCGATATTCTCTGGCATGCGGGTGGTTCAAAAACCACCTCGTGACTTTTTAAAGCTGAGCCCATTTCTTCGGCACACAATCATGGCGTCCTAACCAGTAATGACGCAGAGAAATCCCTTTGCGCAACACTCACACCATCACTATTGCTGTAAAAGCCTTTAGTCTTAAAAGCACACTTCTGCACTGCTCCATGGTTAACTAAGGATCAAAATTAGCCCTCACTGGTTCCAAACCATCTCCAAACTCCTAGTTCCGAAATTTCCCGTTTCCCCACGGCACAGAAAATACCATTTAGTAGATAATGCACCCTGAACATTTCATCATGAATTCAAAAAGGTTTCAGTATTATATGAAGATGACCATTAATATTAGATGTTTCAATCTCTAATGAGCAAGTCAGAGGTGACTCTGAGAATAAAACCTCCCTGAGATGACATGTGGTAGAAGCTACTATTGAAATTGTAAGTAACGTAGCATGTACCTTCTAGTGCAGAAGTGAATTATACACCAAATTGTGTGTTTATTGCATAATTAAATGCAGTGTGTTTTACCAGATCAAGTGGTCAGATAAAAGATCAACCCATGAGTGACACAATCTCAAAAGCAAAGAACAAAAACCAATACAATATCACTCTGGACATGCCAGGAACTGGTCTTCTGAACCATACTTTGCTTTGGAGGAGGGCTATGTGGAGGTGCACACTCAGGTGAGTGTGTATGCTGGGAAATTCCAATTGGGAGGAACCAGACAAAAAGGAAACTTCTTCTGGGAAAAGAATTGTTTGCTGCTCTATTGCTAATATATGACTTTTGTTGCCAGAAGTAGGACCAGCAAAATATTTGAAAAAACTTTTTTTTTTTTTTTTTTATTGAATTTTTTTTTTAATCGGGATAGCATGGTTAGCTAGAGTTTGAAAGGAAACCATTTCGTATGAACTGTACAACACATATCGATTATAGTAGGTTTTGTTATACTATAACAGTTAGAATAGCATTGATTGTTATTGCAAACTCAAGGGTTGGGACATCTATTCGGTGACGAGATGTGTGACCAAGGTTAGGGTTAGGGTGTTGATGTGTTGATAGCAGGAGAAATGATTAAGGATTTGAAAGAAACGAAGAAGGAAACTTGCTTTTTTTTGGGGGGGGGGTCAGAGTGCAAGGTCAGCAATGATACTGCACCCCTGGAGCCCTGAGAGTTAAGAGCCTTGCTCAGTGGCCTCAAAAGTGGCAGCTTGATGAAACCAGAGCTTGAAACCCTGACCTTCCGATTAGTAACCAAGAGCCTTATTTACTGAGGTACCACCTCCTCAATTAGATGAGGGCCAAACATCTAGACGTCAGGAACGACTGCACCTGCCAAACAGCATGTCTTGTTGGATGTTCTTGGAGTTCAGTGGATACCTACCAAAGCAACAGGGTCAGAGGCACACAAGGCTCATTGATGTGGTTGGAGAGTTAATGGCCATCTGGTCCAATACCAAAAAAGAACTGCTGTGTAGCAGAAGGTGCTAAAAAAAAAGCTAAATCTGGCGCAGATAAAGAGTCAGAACACATGCATCACAACTCCGGAGCTTTTAAGCGACTACGGTGTCCATGCAGATCTTGCGCACCACCGAAAACCTGAGTCAAGGAAAAAGGTGGCTTGGTCATTTTCTTTTACATCATGTAGACGAACCGGGTCTGGGGATACCATGTCACCAGGATGCACTATGGGATGAAGGTGGAGGCGGTGTGAAGTTCTGGGCAAAGGATTGTTGAAAATCTTTGAGTGGAACAATATTCTTCAATGGCAGAAGCCTGTTTCAGCTGGATAATGCTCCCTGATACAAACATAATTCCTGAATAGTTAGATTAACATCGCATGTCGACCTCAAAATTTCTGTCTAATAAAGCATTTGTGGGATGTGCAGGACAAACAAGTCTGATCTGTTGAGTCTATTAAGCCAGATACCACAGCACACCTTCAGAGGACTTGTGCAGTCCAGGCCTTAACGAGTTTGAGCTGTTTTGGTGGCACATGGAGGACCTGCATGACATTAGGTGCTTTTAATGTTATTGCTTGTATTGTATACAATACTGGGACAGTTAGGATAGTTTGGGCTGGAATCTTTTCACGCATGAATTAGCTGTTAGCTGTTCCAAGACTAATCCCAGCCAAACAGTACGCTTGCTCACGTTTTCTCTTTAACCAAGCGAACTCTAGATATTGACCAGTGGAATAAGGTGATCGAGCAGCTAGGCACGCCGTCTCAGGAGTTCATGATGAAGCTAAACCAGTCTGTAAGGACCTACGTGGAGAACAGACCCCGATACGCAGGGTACAGCTTTGAGAAGCTTTTCCCCGATGTTCTCTTCCCTGCTGACTCTGACCACAACAAGCTGAAAGGTAAGAGTTTAAAACCGGTCCCAGCATGCACCAGGTTAAATAATATGAACTGAGAACTAGTTTAACATAGGGGTTTGTTAGTAAATTACAAGATGCTTTACACTGCTTCATGTTTTATAATCATTGTTTATCGTATTTTTCCTCAAAGCCTTCGAGAGGTACTTCTTTGCAGATGGAATATACAAAGAAAATCCATAAAACTTGACCAAATTGCTTTTGTCATTTTGTCTTGTGCTTTTAACAACCTGCAGCAAGCCAAGCTCGAGATCTTCTGTCCAAAATGCTGGTTATAGACGCATCCAAGCGGATCTCTGTGGATGAGGCCCTGCAACACCCCTACATCAACGTGTGGTATGATCCAAGTGAAGTTGAAGCGGTATGCATTCATTCTTTTTTATTCTGGTTTGCTTTGGTTTTTTTCCTGAATAAACTGGCAGATTAGCATAGAAGAGATATTTTGAATGACTAACTGAATAATCTAATAACTAACTGATTGACTGACTAATCTACTAATGAACTGGCTGATTTACTCACTAACTGACTGATCTACTGAATGACTTAATAACCTACATCCTGCTGACTTACTGAGCCACTGACTGACGGCTTCACTGACTTATTGATCTGCTGACTGACTTCTCTGACAAACAGACTGACTGCTCTACTGACTAACTGATATACTGACTGACTGATCTTCTGATTTACTGACCTACTGACTGATAGACAGATTTTCTAATTTCCCAATTTCTGACAAATTCGTCTACTGACTTACTGATATATTGACAGACTGACTGACTGGTCTACTGATGGACTGACCAATGTACTGACTGACCTACTGACTGACTGATTCACTGACATAAAGACTGGCTTGCTGACTGACATACTGTCTGACTGATCTATTGACCGACTGACTGACACTGTGTGACTGATGTGCTGACTGACTGGTCTACAGATCTACTGACTGAATGACTGATCTACTGTCTTACTGAATAATGTATTGACTTACTGACTGTTTGACTAACTGATATTCTGACTGAGTCCCATTGTTAAGTCTAGCTCCCCTGAAAAAAGTAATATGTGCCCAGTCAGATTAAAGGAGGGAAAGCTGATCTAAACATTACTACTGGATTCTCCATTACACTATACATATAATACATTTTAAAAACCTTCAATTGTTGTTTCCGGGGTTTTTTTTTTTGTTTGTTTGTTTTAGCCTCCACCGTTGATAACCGACAAGCAGCTGGATGAGAGGGAACACACTGTAGACGAGTGGAAAGGTGATGATTTTTATTTTCAGCTGTAGTGTTCATGAAAAATAAAGAAAACTGGAACTTTTATTGTGAATATTTGTCAAACCAAAGACACACAATAATAACGAAAGGATCCAAATATTAACTTTTTTGATCAAATTACATCAATTTTAAACTTCAGTAAGTGTTTGTGGTCCAAACTCTAAAGTATATTTTGAAACCTTCTGCTTCCTTATCAGAGCTGATATATAAAGAGGTGCTGGACTGGGAGGAACGCTCGAAAAATGGCGTCATCCGCGGACAGTCGGCTTCAGTAGGTAAGTTTAACCCCCGACGATCTACTAGTGGAACTTTGGGGACCTTGACGTAAAAACAAAAGTGTGTGTGTGTGTGTATATATAGAGCGGTGAAAATAAGTATTTGACACATCAGCATTTTTATCAGTAAGGGGATTTCTAAGTGGGCTATTGACACAAAATATATATATAACTTGTAAGTATACAAGTTGAGTCATAATAAATAAAGTGAAATGACAAAGGGAATAAGTATTGAACACATGAAGATAACAAGGTGCAAAATGGCATAGAAAGCCAGGAGATCACCTGAAATCTGTCAGTATTGAGAGAGAAACCTTCCACTACCATGCTTGACTGTAGGCAAGAAACAATTTTTTTGGTTCTCGTCACCAGGGTGTTATCACACAAGCTGGACACCATCTGAGCCAAAAAAGTTTATCTTAGTCTCATCAGTCTCATTACTCTCAAAAACATGAACATAATGAATAGGACATGTGACTTTACCTGTTTACATGACGTACGGCTGTTATCACTTAGGGTGCACTCACTTTTGTTGCCAGCTATTTTGATAATAACTTATGGCTGTATGTGAAGTTATTTTTGGAGGGACTGATTATCTCTTCATCATGGCACCTGTTGTATGTGGGATATATTTGGCAGAAAGTTGACATTTTTGTACGTGGGGGCGAAGGCTGACCCGTGTGGAACGATCCACCAGACAAGCTACTGTATGTCAAATTGCTGAAGAAGTTAATGCTGTTGATGCTCAACGAGTCACGACTGTTTTGGCAGCAAAAGGGGACGAACACAATATTAGTCAGGTGGTCAGAATGTTAAACCTGATTGGTGACCATAAAGCTTTTATACTGGTGCATATCATCTACTGGTCTAAATCTGTTTCTATCTTTTGATCATTTGATTTCATTCTCCTTTCCCAGGCCTTTATCTTAGCTGAGAAACCCATTCATATCCTGTCTTTGGTTAGAAAGTCTACTGCTTTTTCCATCCAGTTTTCAGCCTAACGCATTGCTTTATTCCTTCTTTCTAATTCGTAGCACAGGTGCAGCAGTGAAGAGCGCCTCCTAGCACAACTCCACATCTTTACTCATCCTCCGTGTCCACCATCCTCGCATTGTCCTCAGGGACAGAAAGCAGCTTGGAGACTTTGCGCTCCTCTTCCTCCATCCGGGCCAGTTGGCTGCTGCAGTTGACCATCACCCCGTACTTCTCGCCTCCTCGACGTTCCTCCATCAAATTTTTTTTTTCTTTAAGACTATTTCTTTTTTAGTCACGGGGAAAAAGTCCAGAGTAAGGTGGGATTAAATTTTTTTTTTTTTTTTTAAAGGCACCTTAAGAAGCTTTTAAACCAAACCAGCATTACTTTGGTTGCTTTCTTTTTATAATGGGGACTCGAAGTTCACGTCAGACTTGAACCTTCAGCCGCATCTCCTCCACATTCGATTGTGCGGTAAACTTTGAAATGGGTTGAAGATACTTCGAATATCAAGATCGCCATGAGTTTAGCAGAGCGGCATTCGCTCGTAAAAGTCTCGGCTCTTTTATTCGGGGACTGACTTTTTCGAGAATTTCCAGAACGCCTGTTCGATACGCAAAAACTTTCTGGCACGACGTAACGCCGAGATCAGGTCATAACGCGTTTATTCAGCTCTTTCGCGACGATTTTACGACGGCTTATTTATGATAGGCATTTTAAACTACTTTAACATGTCCTCTCTCTCTTCTTCTTTTTTCTTTTTTCGTGGTTGATTTTGCGACTTTATCAATGCCATTGTGTTCCACAGAGGCCTCTGTATGTGATTTATACTGTGCAGGGTTCGAGGTTATAATCGAAACGACAGTAAAGGGTAAATTAATGATGATGATGATGATGATGATTATTAGCGGTCTTTAGCGCTTTGTACAGCTTAGCCCATGGAATGCCATAAGGCTCATGTCAGGGTTATTTTTATTTTTATTTTATGGTAAATATTAGACAATTTGTGAAACCATATTTACAATTTAAGGTCATATCGCTAAATGACACAATGCATTCTGGGTAGTCGGTGCCAGCTAGAAGGTAAACACGATCGATTGCGGTGCATTATGGGACTTTGAGAGTGCACTGGGAGTTTACACTGGGAGATTCCAGTGAAGCGTACAAATAGATGAGAAGTTCTGAGAAGAAGATGGCGAAGGAATAATGTAGGATCAGACTGCCACGTAATACAGGTAATACCTTGGTACTCTTCGGGAATTCGTTCCGGAAACTGACGAGTTCCCGAACAAGTCTTTTTTTTAACAAAATGCAGTTCTGTACTGTATAAAGAAAATGCTTAAAGGCATGATTTAGGCTTAAAATGCACAGAAAGAACAAAAAAAAAACGCCATACCACCGTTAACTAAAATGAGACTCTTCATGCATGTGTTTTGCCACGAGACTAAAGCGCTCATGCGAC
This sequence comes from Silurus lanzhouensis, assembly GCA_039877035.1. NCBI lineage: Eukaryota > Metazoa > Chordata > Actinopteri > Siluriformes > Siluridae > Silurus > Silurus lanzhouensis. The sequence goes on along the minus strand of JBCEWE010000367.1, from coordinate 885,738 downwards.
GAGTACTGGGGTATTACTGTATTTCATCGCTCACATATCATTATTCAAATCCTATCGTTACTGCGATTTTTTTTAAATTTTTTTTTTAAACAATAACCTGAATATTCACACCTCCATTAACCACCGTTCACGCCAGTCAAGCCGACAGTGACGTGAGCAGCACGAACATCAGCCGGGGAATAGCAAAAGACTGTAAAATTCATTAAATTCCTAATACACGTGAAAAGACGACACTGTAGTTGTAGACATTACGTGGAGGGTTTGTTAAGGTTGAATAAAATCTGTATATAATGTTAGTTAAGGGACTCTTTCAAGAAAAAGTGTTACCATAATCCTTTTTTTCTTGTGAAGGTGAAAAGGTTTGATGTTTTTTCAGCACAACTCCCCCGAAGCGTTTCTTGCCCCTCGTTCGGAAACTTGGCACCAGATCGATCTTATCTGCAGATCCGCAGCTCGAGCTGTAGCGAAGTTGAATCCTAAACCTGGAGTTCTTTTCATGTCTCTTATGAAAGTGCCTGTCATTCATTTGCAAAGAAAAAAAAAAGAACAGATTACGGTCTCGTTTGACGTTCGGAGTGTGTTTTAAAATTGTATTTTATGTAGTGCGATCGATTCGGAGTGATGGATGGGTAGATGAAGTGATGGATGGGTAGATGAAGTGAGGGATGGATAGATGGAGTGATGAAGGGATGGAAGCAGGACGTATCGATGTCGTTTGTGAACGATGACTATCCATTTGGTAGGTTTGAAGAAAAGCTCATGTCCATGTGGTGCTGAAGGTCTTCGGTCTTGTTCCAGAATGTAAAAACGTTCTTGATGGTTCACGTACGTGGTGACCGACAGGAAGTACCGAACAGGAAACGATGTGAAGTGGCCAGCTGGCGAATTCTCCGCCTCGATAATGGCGCAGGGTTTTTTTTGCAGTTAGCTTTCTGTTCTTTGTCACGTTTTTGTTCAAAGTGCTCTTATATTCCTTTGGCCAGCATTTGATTCTTTTCTTTTCTTTATGATGAAATTCGCGTTTTCTTTTTCTTTTTCTAATGTGATTACGCAATCGCATTACAAACACCTTCTAATCCTGATTCAAGTACACCTTGATCAACTACCTCACTCAAAATTTCTACAACTTCCTGTATTTTTTAGTTGCCCATTAGGTATCCGGGATGTGCGCATACAAATTCCTTATTTATTTATTTGAAAGTTTGTCGATAGTTCGGGAAAAAAAAAAAAGCGTCTAGTTTTGTACAGTATGTATATTTCACGTAGTAAAAAGGACTGTAATGTACAATTTTGGTCTTTTTTTTTTTTTCTTTTTTTTTTTTTTTTTTAAAACAGTTCATGTGCAATACCCTCTGCTCTGTGTGCTTACTTGTAACTGTATCTAGCTACAATATGTTAGCTGTGTGTTCCCCAAGGTAGAGAACTGTTAGGTACTGTCAAATTCAGTTCATGTCAAATTTCAGCTGAAATGAATGATTCTTTTATTGTAATTTTTTTTTTATTCAGTTCTTTATTTTGTGTCACAAAAACTGATGTGGAACTAGACAGAGGTGTATAATGTACATGGATAATGGATCGTTTAAGGCTGAAAGACTTTAAAGTAAAAAAAAAAAAAAAAAAAAAAGAATCCCCAAAAGCCTACTGGTGTAAGCTGGGCTGTAATTTTTGTGAGCAATACTGGCAATGCAAAATCCTGACTCCGTGTGCTAATTCCTGCATATGGACGTGACTCAGAAGTGCACTACTAGAATAAATGCACTGGGAACGCACCAAGCCAATGTTTAAAAACATGTACTGCAAATAAAATACTTCTGTTGGAATCTTGTTTGTTTTTGATCATTTTTTTCTTTTTGCTCATTTGCATTTGAAATGATGGCTTTTGGCAAATGCCCTTATCCAGAGCACCTTAGAATGATCTCATTTGTACAACTGAGCAAGGATGAAGGGCCTTTCTCAGGGGCCCATCAGTGGCAGCTTAATGGTGGTGGGATTTGAACTCACAATCTGCCAATTAGAATTCAAAGGTCTGAGCTTCTTCCCAAAAAAACTCATCAGCACGGATTCAAAATTTCGCCCACTTTTCTTCTGTCTTCATTACAGGTATATAATACACACCTGTAATATGGACAAATGTACTGGCGCACCTGACTTTTCCAGCCATTTGTTGTTCTTCCACAAAGTTGGGTACACACTTTGTCTGCGTGAAATTTACCCCATAGACGTCTGCATTGAATTTTCCCTTCATTAGAACTAGGAGACCCATACCTGTTCCAGAAGATATTGTTTGGAGTGAAAGATCTCCTCCTGTAGAGCCCCAACCTTATTGAACGATGAATGTGTACACTGAAAGCACCCCAGGTCTCCTCACCTCACCTGCATCAGTACCTGACTTCACTAACACCCTTTTGGGAGAAGGAGCACAAATCTCCATGAAATCTACTGACACATCTTTATAAGTTTGTAAATTCGAAATTAAAATTGGCATGACATTTAAAAAATCCGCCAGGCAGAAATAGCAGGTGGAAGCATCTTACAATTAACTCGGTGAGCGTTTTTTGACGTTTCGGTCTGGAAGAGCAACGTTTGGAAAACCATCAAGTGGACACGGATCGTTTGTAGACGTAAACGCCATTTTCAAATGTATCCGGATTAGTGTAGACCTAGCCTTAGTGCTGCTAGGATTTGTACTCGCAACCTTTTGATCAGAAGTCCAACTATGTCCCACTGGGCTATCCCTTACCTGTATCTGAATCCTATAGTCAGATGTCCACAAACTTGTGTATTTATCTATGTTTACACTTCATCCTCAAATTGTTTGATTTATTCATTGAGAATCCATTAAAAATTACCTATAAAAACAAGTCTGTTTTCCAATTTTCCATTTAATTGCACGTATTTGTGTACAGATACATAGCACCACACCAACTGGTCAGCGATTCCCGAAATATGAATTACACATAAGCACATTGAAATTGATTGTGTATGACATGATAATACTTTCAGAAATCCTAAAGAAAATGTTCGAATGAATCCAGAAACAGACGTGTGTGAGAAGCTAGAGAAACAGTGCAAATAAATAAAAAAATTTGTTGTCAGTATAGCCGTGTGTCATATCCGTCATCGACTGCTCCTATATCAAGTAGAACAAAATGCTTTATATGTGTTTTTTTTTCCTTATAATAGTAATTCAATTCAGTGCCTGATTAGAAAACACACCCAACATGAAACATACAGACTGCAATCCCTATCAAATAAATCTGAAATTTCAATAAACCAACCAACACAGTGAACACATTCTAGTAACATTTATATTAATGACCTCTTATTACTTTCTTAATTATCGCATCAAGTTGGAGAAAATCCGTTTCCGTGTTTTGACTTTAAATCTCACATTTGAATATAATACACCACATTTCCAGTTTTAATTCCGAATCCGCTCAAGCAATCCAGGCGATTCAACACAAAACCTTAACAAAGGCACTGTCAATACAATTCTTCCCTTTTTTCCAGGGCAGATGTCACGCCTTAATGTTTGCAAACCAAATAATACCAGCTCTTTATATAGGCTTTGGTTATGAGTGATCTTTAAATGTTGCATTCGTGGTAGATTTTTTTTTTCCACCTGGACTACAAGCTGGAGGTGTAAACATCTGGTGAAACAGCCTGGTATGAACTGGCAACCCTAACATCCACAGTGATACATTGGAGACATGTCCATCCATACATAATCGTTCATCCTATAGGTCCTGGTTGAGGCAATCAACAAACATGAGGTTAGAGAAATAGTCCTGGAATAAACATGGAATTTCAGTCCACGCACTTCTAGAATCTAGACCTGAGGAAATGCAGAGACTGTGCTGTCCAAAGTTGCCACACAGACTGCTTCTTGGACAAATTCCATCACGTCCTAAACAACACCGAAACTAAATGTCACTCGTTCTGGTGAGAGCCAGGTCCCCGAGTGTAGAAAAGAAGTCCTCCATCTCTTTTTCCAGGAGCCGGTTCCGGTTCTCGGCATCCTCCCGGGCTCGTTCCGAGTTCCTCAATTTGATTTCCAGCATTTTGTGTTTCTTGTGTTCCTGTTCCATGTCATGCTGTAATCTTTCCATTTGGCCACGGAGCAGTGCGCTTGATTCTTCCAGCCTGCACAAAAAAAAAAAAGGAATGAAGGAAACTTTGTCACAAGTTGTCATATTGAGAGAGACAACGTACGATTTTGTTTATTTCAGGCTACATTCACATTAATCCAGATGTATCAGAAACAGTATTTTTTTTTTGTTTTAGAATGTTCTTATTTACATTGCCTTTTTCAAACGTTTTCCAAAAACTGTTTATGCACATACCGAAAAGCTTAAAAAACACTCACATCCCTATACTGTGCAATGACGTACAAAGGTAAAAACTGTTGACTTGATTTCGTTTTCAATAATAATTACTTTAATTCTGTCAAGGCGTTTAATATTTATGCCATTTGACAGATGCTTCTATCCAGAAGCACTTACAATTATCTCATTACACAAACGAGCAGTTAAGGGGTTAAAGGTCTTGCACAGGGGTCCGATTTGAGAATGTCAGAGGTGAAATTTGAATTCCAAGGTCTGAGCCACTTCCCAAAAAAAGCTCAGGTTTGTTGTTTGGAGTTGTTGTTGCGGGTATTAATTTGGGTGAGCATTTCTTTAAAAGCTTCATTTTCGCTTCTCAAGCATTCCTTCCAGGTGTGTATGGAAGGCCAAAATGTAGAGAAAAAGATGCATATTTAACCAAATTAATGTAAAGGTAGCCTTCATTTGGGATACAACCACGGAAGACCATAAGTGTAAGACTTACTTGTTGATTCTGGTTTCATAAACCAGTTTCTGACTGGTCAGCTCTTCTTTCAGTGCAGCAACCACACTGGCCAGAGATGGACTTTCATCAGTGTCTTCTGCCATGACTGTGATGACTGGCACTATATTGTGTATATTGGTGTCGCTGCCGCAGTTTGACACCATGTTGCCAATAGCATTCTCTTGCTCAATGTCATTTACGTCATCTACAGTCGGTCCTAGCTCCACAGAATTTTCAGTATTTTCAGACTCTGTCCTGATGTCTGCTTCTAAGTTTTCACTTCCTGCTATTGAGATCTCACAAGACATGGTTGACCGAATGCTTTCTTCACCAGGAACATCCCCAGGACTTGATGTGTAGGTAACATTGTCATAGGTTGACAGTCTTTGGGATGACCCAGTATCCTTTGCACGTTCACCTGTAGAAGTTCGACGATGCCCTCTTAATGACGAGAGTCCGTTCATGAGCCAGTTTCCACTGGTGACATTGGCAACATCTGCTGAGGGACCGGCATTTTTGGCAGGTTGTGGTCTTGGTGTGGAACCTTTGAAAGTATATTTCCAGGAAGGTATCGTTTTGGCTTGCTTGCTTGGACTGATGGCTGTATCAGCTTTTCCTTGGGGGGCTGATTTAGGTGACGAGCTTGTCGGGATTCCGTCTAGGGATGAGGTACTGCTGCTGCTAGGGTTGTCACTAGTGTTGGGGTTCTTTCCAGGAGGGGTCAGGCTTTGGAGATCTTCCTCAGAGATCCAGCCGACAAGGTTGGACTGCTGGTGCTGTTGGCACTGTGATCTCCCCTCCATGGAAACTTCCAGTGCTTCAAACTCCTGGTCAGGGTACAGCTGTTCATGCTTGCTGATAAGGACAGTCATGAGAATCTGGACCAGAGACGTACCTAGCCAAATGTGATTAAAAGGTAACTCAGGAGCTTTATTTTCATACTCTCAACAGATTACCGATGCACCATAAATTGATGCCCAAAGTCGTACCTTCCATGATTGCTACCGGGTCCTCCATTTTAGGACGAAGAATATTTGGCACAAACACAGTGGCCAAATTCTGTACACTCATTTTGTTTTCGCCAGAGTGTGACTGTACTTCGTCGAGAAACCTGAAAGTTTAGACACAAGAAATATTTTACCAGTCTGGGAGAAGAGAGGGTCACTAGTCAATACTGAAGCCTTTACTGTAGACATACTTGCAGATATATTTTAGGAGGTTGTAGTTAGCAGAGGGAAGTGTCTTCACTTGCTGAATTAATTCCTGCAGCCCCTGTAAATAGTGGTCACAAATGTTGATCATGCATCCAAAGGTTTATTCCACCGCAGCAGTGTGTACATAATACCACAAATGCCGAAGCATTGCAACTTGTTGGTTAAAACTTGTTTGGTTAAAGAGGACAGTTTTGGCAAAGTGTTAGGGGAAAGTTATTACTTGCCTCATCTTCATCTTTGGCCAAAAGCTGAGAACAAGTAAGGAAATCATCATACTTGCAGAAGGGGATGACCGGCTCAGGCAGCTCTCTGAGGTAGAGCTTCAGCAGGGATGCCACAGTGTGGACATCAGTGTTGCTACAAACCATCAAAGCATTAGTCATAATAGTGTTTAGCCACGTAAGTTAAATTTTAAGTAACCATTTTAGCCCTAGCATCAGGATTAAAAATGTAATCAAAGTATGTTGAAGAACACCATGAACACACAGTCACACAATCAAACCAGTGGGCAACTTGGGGAAGTGGTAGCTCAGTGGTTAAGGCTCTGGGTTACTGATTGGAAGTCTGGAGGTTCAAGCCCAAGTAATGCCAATCTGCCAATCTTGTGCCCTTTGGCAACTAACTTTATGGGCAAATATCAGACATCTAGTTTTGTTTTGGTCCCCCTTTTGGTGGCAAAAGAGTCCTGACTCGTCAAGCTTTAACAGCATTAACGTCTTCAGCAGTTTGAGCTACAGGAGCTTGTCTGTTGTATCGGACCACAGGGGCCAGCCTTCGCTCCCCACATGCATCATCGAGCCTTGTCCACCCTTGGTGGCCACACTTGGACACCCCACAAGAGCTGCAGTTTAAGAGATACTATTACAATTTGACCCTCATCAAACTCACTCAATCCTTACGTTTGCTAATTTTCACTGCCTCTAACACATCAACTTCAATGACAAAAATTGTACTTGCTGCCTAATACATCCCACCCACTAGCAGGTGCCATGATGAAGAAATAATAAGCGTTATTCACTTCACCAGACATAATGTTATGCCTGGTCTGTGTATGTGGCAACAGTGCAAAACTCCACATAGACGATGAACCATAATGAGGATCTAACATCTAATATCCAATATACAGGATGTCATATCTTTTTATTTTATGGTTATCCAACTGTAAAATTCATTTCAACGTATCTTCAAAATGTTTCGACCAAATCCTGACACAAAGGAACACCGACATGCATGTACTAACATGCAAAAAATATCCCGTACCTGTCAAACTGAGGTTTCTCTCCACAGTCAAATGCATCTTGAAGCTCTTTGACCAAATTGGCCTGGCCTGGCATCCTAAAGAGACCTTCCTCATCAAGTCCTCGCTCGCGAATAAAATTCACACACTGCTCAACTAGAAGCGGAGCAAGCCGAACCCCGAATTTCTTTTCGTACTGAACTGTGTCCTCCAAGCCTTGTCCAAAAATTCCTGTCAAGAAATGGACGAAACAGAAGAAAGCCCATATGACATAGGTAATTATGGAAATGAAGTATTGACCAATAACATTCGGATGTTATATTTTTGCAATTTATATTTCTAAGGCTTCATCTAAACAGCAATTGAAAAACCTGTCCTTCTCCATTTGAAGTCCAGACCACATTTTTCAAGATACAACTTGTGTGCAGCACAATCACAGCTTTTATATACTGGGCAAAAATCATAATAATTTAAAGAGGAACATAAACTACAAAAGGTCGCTCGTTGTTCAGTTACAAAAAAATGCATATTTTTGATTTTCTTCAACATCTGGTCCCTGGTATCCCATTCCTATGTGCCGCATGGTGCTTGTCTCAATGGGAGAGATAGAAATAGCACACTCTCGCACTCGTTGTCAGTGTTAACGACTCTGTTCTGTCCAAGCTTCAAAGCAGATCTTGAAAAAGGAAAACTTTTACCAAAAATGGATTAAAGATCCAATCCTTATTATGCAACACAACAGTTTGTTCCTTTGAGGAATATCGGTAGCTGGCTTATGAACCCCATGGCGTCAGTGTTTCTATTTCTATTTCTATAGTGGGAAGTTAGAAGCATTCCTGACACTCCATGGTAAGGGAATATCTCCCTGGTCGCTACTTGGAATGTACGCTAAATTAAGTCTTCATGAAATCTACATATTGATGTATTATAACTGTAGTAGGTTAGTAAGTCCAATGGCACAGTTAGATTGGGAGTAATTATACTGTATAAAAAAAGTATTGGGACACCATGAATTTCAAGCCATAAGTAGTTCTTCCCCAAACTCTTCACCCAAAGTTGGGGGCACACAATTGTATAGCATATTTGTAGATACTGTACTATTAAATTTACCCAAATCTTTCAGAATGACAATGCTCCTGTGTACAAAGCACAAATCTATCTATCTATCTATCTATCTATCTATCTATCTATCTATCTATCTATCTATCTATCTGTCTGTCTGTCTGTCTGTCTGTCTGTCTGTCTGTCTGTCTGTCTGTACAAGTGTAGTCTGTTTCCTTGCAGGAGCTAAATGACTACTGATAACATTTTAAATTGTAAACTACATTTTAACCCTCATCAAAAGATCCTCATCAATTGTCACAATCACAGTGGACAATCCTTCCCCAGACCACCAGAGGGCAATTATTCCCTTTTTTTTTTACTTTCTTCGTTTCTTGAATTTCAGTATTTGCGACTTTCTGTATTTGTCTTCTGTATTTGTCTGTGATTTAGTTTCATTGTTTTTGCCCTGGTTAGCTATCAAGTATTGTATCGCCTATTGTGACTGTATGTCATTGTATTTGCATTGCGAGTAGTTTTGCTTTTCAAAAACCTTCTCTCGCCTTGCTTTGTCTTGCCAGTGTTTAGTCCTTTGTTCTACTTTTCATTTAGTTTTTTGCTTGATTTTCCATTAGAGGCCCGCTTTACTTGCAATTGATTCCTTGGATTTTTCTGACTAAAGAAACTAGGACAATTTGAACTTTTGGCTCCTTTTTAGTTCATGATCCAATTCAAGCACCTTTCTGTAGATCACAGTGGAACAGTATGTGTGTGCACCAATCTTATATATAGGGAACAGTTTGGGATGATGGACTTCTGATTGTTCAAGTCCCGGCACCATTAAGATGGCAATGCTGGGCCTGTGATCTTGAAAGGCCCATAAACTCAAGTGGTCATGGGGACAAAATGAGAACCTTGTAATATGCTGTCAATAAGAGCATCTAACAAATGCTGTAAATGTACACATTTCAATTTTATGAATAAAATACAGCCCTGATAAATGTCCTGTTTTTGTCTTAAAATAATCATAATGGAAAGATGATTGTGATTAGGTAAGCAGGTAACCATGTTCTCCAGGTTTTTACCTCCTCCCAAAGGAGCCCATATAACTCGTCTGATGGCCTTCACCCAGTCATCCATGTCGTTCTGGGAGTTGGCCATGAGCAGAAAGGTCTCATGGCTCACAGGTGTCTTGTCTTTTTCACCAGCTGCACCTGAGAAAAAAAGAGTATCACAGAATATGTTTGAATGCACTAAACACTTAATACATTTTGAGGTTTGTAGCAATTTCCCTGTTGTGATTTTCTATGCATCTATCTATCTATCTATCTATCTATCTATCTATCTATCTATCTATCTATCTATCTATCTATCTATCTATCTATCTATCTATCTATCTATCTATCTATCTATCTATCTATCTATCTATCTATCTATCTATATATACACACATACACACATACATACATACATACATACACACATAAAAACATACACAGGTTGGTGTATCACCAGCAGATGGCTCTGCTCGCCATGTAAAAGATCTATCATCTATCTATCTATCTATCTATCTATCTATCTATCTATCTATCTATCTATCTATCTATCTATCTATCTATCTATCTATCTATCTATCTATCTACAAAAAACTTTGTTCATGTAAAAGGACTGCAAAGAGAATCAGTGTCTACTTCAAATGACATACATCTGTTTTTTTCTACACTTCGAGGGCGAGATCTCTCACAGCTCCAACCCCAAAAACGATACGACATGCAAATAAATCGAATTGATAACCCCAATAATTTTATGTAATGCATTTGGCTAAGACATATGAAACAAACGTCAGCACAGACACAGAGTGTGGTCACTGTGGTGAGGCGTTTTGAACGAAATCTGTCCTATGCAAGTGTTACGTTATGCACACACTCGCAAAATGTGTGTGGAGAAATGTGCTATAACAGTATAATATCTTCATCTAACCTCTTAAAGATGAGGTGTATTAGGAAAATGGCAGAATTCGGTCATGTGTTCGTAGTGCTGCTCATGATCTATCACATGCCAACACACCCACCCACACACACCCACACACAATACTGATGTGCAAAACACACACACATACTTGTAATAAATAATGTTTGCTTTTTGCATGTCAACTTTCATGTACTTTTATAATCTAATTTTCTGTTAGACAATTTCCAGGTAGGCCTCTGTGATGTTTCATTGGGAAAGTCATTCATTCATTCATTCATTCATCTTCAACAAATGCTTAATACTTTTTGGGAATCTGGACATCTAAAATCTTCCCTTTTCTATTAACACACTAAAGCAGCAACATAAAATGTAAAAAAATAAGACACCTACTACACAACAGAGGTGTAAAGAGTACCTGAAAATCCTACTTGATTTAAAGCTTTTTTTTAACTGAAAATTATGCCAGCAGTGTTAAAAAATCATTCATATATTGGTAGAGGAGTGCTGCGCCTTAATGACATCATCAACAGAGGTGCAAAACGGAATACCGCTCATTGTCAATTTAAATATGGTGAAGTAAAAAGTACATTTACTGAATCATAAATGTAGTTAAGTGAATAAAAGTTGCTTTGATAGTCAGTAAAACTACAAAGCAGGCAAAAAATTACTTAAGTACAGACACTCCTCACCTTACGAACGAGTTATCTTCCGAAAGAGCGTTTGTAGCATGAATTTGTTCGGAAGTTGTTACTGTGTTTGTTATTGACTAGGCATATCTCCTAATAATGTAAAAGCTAAAAATACTATCAAATAAACAATACAATATACTAAAACAAATTGAAATAATCTGAATATTGTATACAATAATTTGTATTAAATAATAAAAATATATATCTAAAAATGAATAATAATAAAAAAAAAAAAAAATCCGCCCTAGTCCAGTGTGTATCTTGTAGACTCGTTACGGTCGACGACTAGCTAGTATCGCGCTCTCCTCTGTTTTTTATTTTTCCGACTCCAAACAAATTTCACTTCGAGGACAGGTTTGTTCGTATCCGCAAAAGTTCGTAAAGTGGCTGAGCGTCTGTACAGTAACGAAGTACATTTACTCAAATACTTCACAACACTGGCTTACAATCTTACCTTCAATATAAAGAATGTTTCTTAGTATTTGCAAGCATTTGTTACAATCCAGTGCAGAACTATTGGCATGATTACTATAACATACACTATAACAATATTGACTTATTGGGATTCACTACTGACCCCCCAAGCATGGGAAAAAAAGCAATGAATTTGAGTTCATGTGTCATCAATTGCATTTGAAGTGAAAAAACATCATTAGTTATATTAACTGTACCTTGTCGTGGTTGGCAGCAGTTATGCCCCATGCTGTGCTGGCACAGTGCTATATTAAGACCGTGCCAATCATTTGAACTTGTGTCCCTTGTACCCCCAAGTCAGACTCGGTCAAGCCAGTTTAGAAGAAATCATTCTGCGATGTTTGTGCCAAAATGTTTTCACACAAAAAAAGCTATTATGTACATCACCAACTAGCCAGTAGTAATAATCAAATTTTTACAAATTTCCAAATGGTTAAAAAATTGGGTTCATTCACACCATTCCCAGAATATTAATGTAATCTGGTTGGTCATTTCTTTTTAAACAATGTGCAATAAAATCAAATAAAACCGAAAGACCAGTTATTCCAAAAGAAAGGACCCTGGCTAACAAACCCCAAGCCTGTACTGGAGCTGCTGTCTTTCCTTTCCTCTGCTCGGTCATGTGAGTATTATGATGGGTTGAGCAGATGTTTCAGTGTCACAGTTTTACACTCTGTTCGTTTAAAGCCTGCATATTTTTGAGGGTAATTCCCTCAGCCTGAAGGCTTTTCCCACTGCTTTCACCAGCCTCTCATTACTGGCATCATGTTAATGAGCAGTGCCATCGTTTATATTCTATACAAATCGATGGAACATCCAGACTCTTTTAGCTGGACTGTCATAACAGTTGTAATTATGATGATTATTGTGTGTGACTTTGATTGTGACTTTAAAGCTTTTTATTATCATCTAATGCCTCTACTACTGTGTCAAAAATATCATTGATCCATTTTTATATACATAATTATATACGTGGGTCGTGCATTCATTTTATTCAGCATATTAGCTTATCCAGCTAAAATGAATTCTTCATTGGCATTACAAAAAGTCTCTAAAGATGAATACATTCATGTTACATGTTCATAAGGACACAAAATAGAAATATAGTAGATGAGGATCGGATGAAGCCTGGTGCTGTGGTAGAGGATGGAGGGATGAGTGGAGCAGTGGAAGAGGGTGGAGAGACCAGTCAAGCAGTGGCTGAGAATCAGAGTGAGTGTGATGAAGTGGTAGAGGATGGAGGGATGAGTAAAGCAGTGTGGAGAATGGATGGACCAGTTGAGCATTGGTTAAGGATAAGAGATTATTCAAGCAGTGGTTGAGGATCAGAGGGAGTGTGGTGCAGTAGTAGAGGATGGAGGGATCAGAGGAGCAGTGGTTGAGGATTAGAGGAAGCATAGTACTTTTTAGTAGAAGATGGTGGAATGAGTGGAGCAGTGGTAGAGGATGGAGTGACCCATGAAGATGTGGTTGGGAATTAGAGAAAGCATTGTACAACGGTAAAGGATGAAGGGATGAGTAGAGCGGTGGTTAAGGATCAAAGGGAGAGTACTGCAGTGGTAAGAGGTGGAGGGACCAGTCGAGCAATGGTTGAGGATCAGAGGAGCATGGGTCAGGGGTAGCATATGGAGGGATGAATGGAGCAGTGGTTTGGGATTGAAGTGAGCATGGTACAATCCTAAAGGATGGCTGGATCAGTAGATAAGTATTTTTAAGAGCATAGTGCAGTAATAAAGAATGGAGGGATGAGTTAAGCAGTAGTTGATGTTTGAGGGACCAGTCGAGCATTGGTTGAGGATTGGATTGAGCATATGTACAGAGGTAGAGGATTGAGGGCCCAGTCAAGCAGTAGTTGATGATTGGAGGGAGCATGTTACATTTGGATCAAAAAATGTAGGAGTGTTTATAGTTCATGCTGTTATGTTTTGCTTTTCACCTCAGACATGGAAAATGGCAATTAAATTTGGGCCAAGATATGTGTATTGAGGCATGATGTGGCAGTCATCTATTGGTCATGTGTGTAAAATCAACCTATGGGAAAGCGAAGCAGGGTAGTTAAGTGTGTAGTGGGCATGAGGTGTTGTAACACACGCCCCCTTTGGTGTGAATGGATGCGACAATCGCAGGAACAGGTAGGTGCAGGTGAAGTATGCTGTAGAGGTTGTAAATGTTTTTTTTTAATAAGTACAGATTAAGAGGTAGCGTGCTAACCACTTGAGCCAGTAATATTGGTACATTTGGATTGGCTGGTTGATTATTCCAGTGAGTTATATTAGATTTTAGTGTGTAGGGAGGTATATGTATGCTCATGAACCATATGTTTTGCAGAGCGTGCGGCGTTGGGTGTTCTAGGAGGTTCGCAAACCAGTGCAGTCATTATACAGGAAAATTGCTTTTGGTGGGTATGTATAGCTTTTTATGAGGTAAGACCAATTTAATTTGGAATAACATGCTGTCACTCTTGGTCCAGTGAGCACGTTGTGTGCTGCGAAGCTAATGTAACCAGCTGTGTTTCACAGTGGTCTGGGCTGTGCTTTATTTCCTTTGACAGAGTTGCCTGGAGCAAGTATCTCTCAGCCCTACATTATTGTGTGTTAAGTCTTTTTTGGAAATTACATAAAATAGTTTTTGTGAATTTCATACTTGCCTTGTGACTTTTGAGTAGTGTAGAATGTTTATCAGAAGTGTGTTTTACTGGAGTTTCACAATTTATTGATGGAATAAAAATGTTTTTTTTGGTAACTTATGTCTCTGACCATTCATGTTCTGATAACGAACCTGTGTGACCTTTAGAGAAAATATTATGTGCATGGAGTATAGGCCCTAGGTGGCATAGTTGACATAATATAAATTTTAAGGGGACGAACCGAATGAGAAGATTGTTTGACTTCTTGTGGTCTCAGCTTAAGCCCCTCTCCACTTTGTCACAATTTGATACAGTCGGCAGGATTATTGGAATTTTGGCAGATACATGGGTCTTAGTGTTTGTGAGCGAGTAACTTTTTTTCTTTCCCTTTCCCTCATACTGTTTTTTCTATTTTGATAGGGGCGAAGCAACAGTGCTGTGCAGGCTGGGAAGTGAATATTCGTCTTTTCTTCTTTGTGTTAAGAGGTGTTCCTTTTTCCCTCGCTGGTAAAAGTAATAAGTAGTAGAATTTCAAGACCTTGTGGCACAGCTTAGGACAGATAATGAGAAACTATGACAGGAGCAAGTGGAGAACGTAGGCAGTGCAGCCATAAGTGCTGAGGGTCCTGCTGCACCTCCCACCCCTAAAGCACAGGGGGCAACAGTGCTCTGGTTACTGATCATATCATTTTGATCCATAAGAAAAGGTGATGTCCAAAGTTTAGTGGTAAGTTGGGCATTACTGCTACTGAATGGGTAGAGGAGGTGCAAACCTGTATGCGTATTCGATATCTTACCACAGCTGAACAGGCATCATTTCTGTTTGATCCTAGAGAGGGAAGCAATGGAGGAGATGTGGTATCGCTCGAATCAAGAGTGCAAAGACCCTTATAAAATCATTTATGGGTTGCGAGAACTGTATGGTTGTTTGATATCATATGTGGCCCTACAAGAGGCCTTCTTTTCTAGTAGGCAACAGGAAGGTGAAACGCTTTTAGAGTTTAAGGTTAAGCAACAAGCACCTGCTGGGTTGTATCCATACAGATTTATTACTTTGAGATCAGTTCGTTGAATGTGTGGTGGATAATTCCTTATGCCTTCAGCTTAAACAACTAGTGTGCCTTGAGCCTACAATTCGTTTCTTAGACGTTCCTGGGGAGGCCATCCGATAGGAATCCATTGGGGGTGTTTCTGTGTTATGTCTGATATATACAGGGTCTTTGGTATCTAAAATCACAGAAAATTGTTTTTTTGCTGCACTTTAAGGCATGGGGCAGAGATAAGTTGCAGTCTTGTCAGTGGCTAAAGCTTGGAGCAGCAAATGTACTTTCAATTCCCCATATTTGGTAAATTGGGCTCGAGATCATAGACGGTTTGTAGACGGTTGGTCCCAAAATGTGGGGTGTTGGTTGTTCGGGATCACCGTGATGGGTTGTGTGTAAAAGGTGTTTTTGGAATGAATGTCCTAAGCCGGTGTTATCAGGTGATTTTTGGTCAACATGGCCCTGCTTTGTTTGATCTGCCCGAGGTGTCTACAGCCCCAAGTGTTTTGTCACAAGCATTCAAGGATTGTCAGGGTGCTACCATTTTGTCTGGGAGTGATGGTAGAGGTAGGGTAAAGTTGCGAGCCATCATTCATGCTGTATTCCAGGGGGAACAATGAAGTTTGTTCCAGTTACCTGCTCAGGTCAGTATGCTAACCATGCACAATACTCCTTTAATATGGGCTCCCTGTTGGGCTCTTGGCTCCTATATCCTTAGTACTGGTGGAAAGGTAGACTGTGTATTTACACATTATTAATGTTGGGGTTTACCCTCGTTTAATTGTAGGTACCTTGGTTTATGTTTATGTCGTGAGTTTGCTGACCGGGTTACAGAGGTGCCATCAATGGTAGCCATGGTTAATACACATTGTGCTAAGGGGAGAGTAGGGGTTCAGGAGCATAATAAAGTTGTGGATTGCTGGTGGCTTTTAAAGGGGCCTATGAACGCTTGAGGATTGACGTTAAGGATGTCCCCTTGGCAGATGCCCAATAGGGGGAACCTCTGGAATTATAGTCGGAGGGGTCATCAGAAGATCCCGGATAATTTGAGTTCTGTAGTATACCAAGTTGTAAAAGCATCTCAAGAAAATGGTACAGTGTATACCATTGCTCCAAGAAATTATCTTGGGAAGTTAAGACGTGCACCATTCCTTATCAAAGTTCTGTTTGAGTCAGTATTCTCCTTTGGAGGTTTTCTCTTCTGATGCATCTCCTATTGTGGTAGGACAGGAAGAACTAGTTGGGGTTATGGATGGTTGTTTTAAATGCCCCACAGGTTCATTTGGTTCCAGCAGTGATTATCACACCCCTGTAGTGGGTGAAGTTGTGACTGTGCAGGAGAGTACACTGCCTTCTGGGAATGATGTAGCCTGTGCTGCCATTGATCAGGATGTGCGGGAGATTATAGGTCCATAGGGTCTAGACAGAGAAGTTCACCTTCTTGCCAAGACAGCAATGGTAGAGAAAAGTGCCCCAGGTGGGGGTAAAATGTAGTGATGCATGATGTGGTAGTTATCCATTGGTCACAAGTTTAAAATCAACCTATGGGGAAGCGGGGCAGGGTATTTAAAGGAAGTGTGTAGGGGCATGAGGTGATTGGTTTCATGAAAATTTCATGTGTATGGAGTTCCTGGGGTATTAGGCCCTAGGTGGCGTAGTCAACATACTATTCATTTTAAGGGGATAAACCAAAGGAGAAGAGTGTTTTACTTCTTGTGGTCTCATCTTAAGCACCTCCCCACTTTGCCACATGTTGTTTGCGAGAGTATGGAGTGTGTCAGTCTGGCAGAGACCTGATAAGATGAAAATGTTAACCGGTCTATAAAGAGAAAGCATGATTAAAAGCTTATGCTGATTTTTCTAGGCTGGAATTTATGTGTATGTGTCTGTGTGTGTAAAAACTAAAGGGAAGGAAGCTTATTCGGTGCCAGTAGAGCCAGAACGTAGTGTTAACAACATTTGCACCTTAGATCAAATTGACTGTGTTACATAGAGTGTGAAAATAAGATTCAATCCCTGTAGCTGTGGGACTACTAAAGCGTATTCCCTTTCAGATATTACTGCACATTTAATAATTCCTTGAGAAGTACATGGTGTATCCTGCTAGGACTACTTCGTCAAGTGAAAATACATATCTGTTTATTTCACACCGTGCATGAACACAAGACAATTCTATTCACAACATACATTTATTCCATTTCACAATATACATCTGTTCTCTTCCTTTTCTACTGTCTCCCTGTAAAAAATATAATGCAAGGAAAGATTTTCCTATGACTGTTACACAACACTGACACTGGAGTCTCCTTTCAAATATTATAATTCTACATTTATACAGTAGCATTTTGAAAAAGCCCATATCCAAAGTGACTTACATTACATTCATACAGCTGAGCAGTTAAGGGCCTTGCTCAGGAGTCCAGGAGTGGCAGCTTGTGGAAGCTGGGATTTGAACGTGACCATCTGATTCAAAGTCCAATGCGTTAACCACTGAGCTAGCACTCCACATACACTAATACACATCTCTTTACAGGAAACGTTATATACCAGTTACATATTTTACACATTGTTCTCTCTGTTAGTTTGAACTATCTGTCATTAATCGTCTATGTTGTTAGTATGGAAATGCGTAAATAATTGCACTAATATAACCCTTTGACAAGCTTTGCAGTTGGAAGAACCGTCAGAGCGAATAGGCATAAGATAGGATACAGCAATTAGTTCATCCGTCTCAGTTGGTCTTTTTTAATTATAAGTATATGTTTATAATAAATATAATTAAAATTATTTAACTATTTTATAAGTAATCATTTCTAATAAATTGATTGGTAAGTTGTTTATCCAAAACACAAGGCATTCTTTTCAAAGCTCTGTTGCAAATTGCTTGAATTTTCATTTTTTTTTTTTATTGTTTTTATTTTTTTTTTTAAACTAGACCTAATTTTTCACTAGACTATATCTTATTTTATATTTTATAAGAAAATAGATTTTATAAGAACCATATTGTAGGTGTTGTTCCGTCTTTTGGAACTCAACGCATCTGCTGGTGGTTGAGATACAACAGGACGGTCAGCATTCAGAGTTTTATTCACATAATCAGAGTCCTCCTCAATATTGTTCTCTGTACCCAGACACTAAGTCTTCTCCTTTAAGTCCTTTTCACTTTTTATGAATGCCGGAAAAACCTCATTGACAGATTCTGCTGTGCAAGCTTGTATATATTTCCTCTTCCCCTATTTTGAGAATAATATTTCCGCTTTCTGTATGCGATGTGAACTCCCTGGATTTCTTGGAATACTACGGTTATGGTTTATCTTTCGCTCACATGCTGTATTTACATCGCTGGAAAGAAGGTGACAGATTTTTCTCGAAATAACTTCTCTCAGGGTAAAACAACCCGAATATAAAACAAACCTAGCATCACAAGCTTTTTATTGTAAATGTAAAAAAAATATACAAATTGACCACGTTGAGCCTTTTTTCTGCTAATTTCTGCTTCTTACCTGGGACAATCTCAAATAAATATCGGCCTGCATCCTCAGGATTAGCTGTGAGCTCATTCACTTGGCTTCCCTTCAGTGAGATGCAACCCTGTAAAGATAAAAATAAAAAAAACAAATGCATTAGTAAGTTAAAAAAAAAGCACAGGTGTTTTTACCCTCCTGTCAAATTTAGAACCGTTTTTCCCCTTGGGGTTAGTCGGAAACCAGTAATTGAAACCTCCAGAATTGGATTTTTACCCAAGTTTATGTTTCAGGTACATAAATAGCTCTTTAAATAAAGCACATTACCCCACAGCTCTTTACATTCACAGCATTTGGCAGGCAGCATTTTCCAAGAGCGACTTACAACTGAGCAGTCAAGGGTTAAGGGCTTTGCTCAAGGGTCCTGCAGTTGTAGCTGGTGCTGGGATTTGAACGTGTGATCTTCCAGTCCAGACACAAATGCCTTAACCACTGATCAGGCACCTCTCACCATTCTGTTATACATCCAGAATACCTAATGCGGAATACCCAAAAACATCCAAATCATGATAAAATCTCACTGATTGGCCTAATTTGGAATTTTTGTATTTTATTGGCTTGATTTTATTTCCAAGAACAGATTTGAAAGAGCAATTTCTGTTAACAAGGACAGTAACATATATTACCATCTGACTCTATTTGATTCGAAGTAAAATTAACCCAAGTTTCACTGTTTAAAAGGATTTCATTTGTCTTGTCTAAGCAGAAATAATTTCTGGCTTTGAAAGCGCTCGCATTAATAATCCTGAAGAAAATGACAAGAGACAACGAGCAGTCATGAATCAGCAGCTGTAGGTGGCTATGACCTTGTCAAGATTATTAACCCCCACCCTTTGTCTTATTGTAAGACTTATATCATTTGTGGTTTGCTATGCTTATAGCACAGCAGGACATTTTACCTTACTTGGGGCAATATGAGATGCCGTGGGTCTTTCAGTGAAGGCAAACATTGAAAATGTTTTCCTTTTGTCATTGTAAGAAGCTCAGAGGCTTCTTTTTTTAGCAGTTCCTCACCCAGTGCATACAATTAGAAAAAAATAATGATTACATGTAATCTTTTGCCCATTTAGTGCTTCAGCCATGTGAAGTACCAGGTATTCCCCAGTGGATTTACCAGTATACCAGTATACACCTGCATATTCCATGCATAGCTCACCTTTTCATATGGTATTTGGCCACTTTGTTTGACGTGTATTGTCTAAAGGGACAGTGAAATGGAACCAGACATTCATCCACAGTGACATGTGCCTAGATAGTAAGAAAACAGTAATTGATGGACCCACTTGCCCATACATCCTGTTCTGCTGCAAGATTTTCAGTCATGTATGTGCTGTATGACACCACAGAAAATATTAAATGTCTTTCAAGACATGGTGACTATTGCTCTTCGCATGTCAGCATTCCGAAGGCTTGCTGTGGCTTCTCTTTTTGACTCGTCGACTCCTGCCAACATGTGCAACCCAATATAGACTTGCAAGTGGGTCTTGTTCAAGTCTTTCCAACTGTACCCATACACGTGCCTCCCCTCTAAGTTTGACATGTCTGATTTTATATCTAAGATGAGGCTGACAGCGTATCTGGTATCTGGTAGCGTATCTGCCATTTGGATGACTTTAGCAGCATTCAGTCTTCCCTGTCATTCAACATAGTAACTTTCCATTTTTGGAATGTGTCTGCTTATGGTTGAGAGACAACAGGATGGTCAACATCAAGAGTTTTATTCTTATCATTCTCTGTCTCAGACACATTCTCCTCTAAGTCGGTTTTACTTTAACAGTTTACTTCTCAGTTGCTTCGGAGCGTTTCTCAGATCAGAAATGAAATTCTCAAAACGAATTGTTCAACCTCCGCATCATTTAATCACTTGTGTACATCATGAAAACAATGCTCATTGCTTCGATCAAATTGCGAATGCTTTGGAACGTTCATTCAATCTATTGTTTACAAGTGCCTGCTGTTTCCTACATTATAAGTTGTTTATGTCATGGTGATTAAAATGTATTTTTCTAGTTTCATCTGAATAGTCTTAACCCCTAGAACATCTCAGCATCAGCTCATGGCATAAGTCATTTAATGCAAAATAGTTAAACCAGTTGTCATTATCTGTCAATCTTAAATTCCTATTAAACTTTTTTTTTGTAAACGTTTCTTGAATTGATTAATTGTGCAGATGAATCTTAAATTTCACCAATAAAACCTACAATTGCATGGCATCAGATCAACTAATAATCAACAAGTTCTCTAAAATGGGTCTCAGAAACCGACAGAGCAAAACACAGAATTACAAATTCTGCAATCAATATAAATCAAATATGCAATTAAATGAATACATTCGTGCGGCTGAAATTCATAGATGCCATACAGAAGGTATTCAGCTTTGTGCATTTATCAATCAGTGTAACCCAAACTGTAGTTTATATCAAGAAATACTGAACCTGTGCGCCATCATACTGACAACATGACTAAACATTTTGTCGATCTTGTTTGTGAACAATGACATAACGACTTATCCTCATGGCAATGACATGTTCATTGACACAAATATTTACAT
Organism: Silurus lanzhouensis; assembly: GCA_039877035.1. NCBI lineage: Eukaryota > Metazoa > Chordata > Actinopteri > Siluriformes > Siluridae > Silurus > Silurus lanzhouensis. The sequence goes on along the minus strand of JBCEWE010000367.1, from coordinate 864,541 downwards.
TTGACAGATGAACTAAGGATTTTAAGAAAAGTAGAGGCTTTTGCAAGAAATCCAATGTTTTGTGCTGTTTGTGCAAATTGTTTTGGGAAATGCCCTTACTGGTTTGCAAATATTAAGGCTGATTTGGGAAATGCTCCAAAGCAACAACAACAAAAAAAACTAACATCAGACTGTCGCAAGAAATGCTGTGTTTTAAATTATAATTAGTTTATTGCTGATTATCATTAAGGTTTAATGATTGCCGAAAAAAAAAAGATCTTAGAAGTTCAATGGGCACATTTCCATTTTATAACAAAAACATTAATATTCATTTATATTTAGAAATGTATCCGGGTTAGGGTCACAAATGATCCAGAGCCTATCCCGGGAACACTAGGCCTAAGGCAGGAATACATACTTGATCTGAGGAACTCCAAACACTTTCTGTCAACTTGAAATCAGGATCAAGCTGGAGATCCTGAGAGAACTGGAGACCCAATCTGGGCCCATGGACAAGACCCTTAAACCTTAGAATGATATTCCATCATGTTTTATATAAAAATGACTTTCAAATGGGTAAGTAAACAATCACATACAATCTTCTTTTTCTTTTGGCTGCTCTCATTAGGGGTCACCACAGCGGATCATCCATCCATAATACTCTGTCCTCTAATCACATAGAATAAATCAGTTAATTCAGTTTAAAGCTGCGGTATAATGGCATAGAAGATTCCACTACGACCTTTTGGTTCTCGATGTTTACATTTACCATTTCAAAAGTCACTTTTATATCAAATTGGATGTAATATAATTTCCACACAAGCGATCTAAGGTTTAAAGGTCTTGTTCAAGCACCTACTAGTGACCCTCTGGTGGTCCCATAATTTTACCTCACATCCTTCCAGTCAGCAGCAGAGCCAAGTTACTACCATGGCCAATTGAATAATTTGAATTTATCTGTATGTTATTGATCATGTGGCTCTTAACAAGTAAAAATTCTTGCAGATCAAATAAAATTAGGTGCAGTACGAATTCACGTCTTGCTTTTTCCATGGCACGTAGTTTTTCTGCTGCACTAACCACTTGGAATTCTATTGATTAAAGACAGGAAAGAGAACTGGTTTTGACATTTGCGCACACACCCCGCTGAGTGAAGCATTTGTGTCTGGGAGGTTATTGACAAGCTGTGATGAGGAAAGCTGTCTGTCATAGACTTCAGGCAGAATTAGCTGCTCGCAAAAGCCCGATGCTCTTGATTTCTTCCACAGAACACTGACAACCGTTAATGTCTGTATTTGTATTCTGAGGAAGATGTCAATCATCTGGAAATGGTGATGGGCATGTCTGGTCAATCCATTGTCTGGAGCAAAATTACACCCGAATCAGAATGTATCTGAACAGCTGTAACCTCCATGCAGTACATTGCATAAATTGTACACAAACATTAGGCCACATAGTGGAGTGCTTCAAAATATAATTATTTAGAAGTAAAACTTTAAATACTTCACATACCAAAATCTTAGCTCTTTTTAGTTTTTAGTCATCAGACATGATCAAAAAGCTAATATTCACCGTAAGTAAAGCTAACAAAAAACTACATTACATGAATCCATGTATAATCTTATCAGTTATCGCTTTGTCACCCAGGACAAAATAAATAAGTGATAAACTGTGTCCAAAAGTAGAATTTTTGCTAGCTGTAGTGGTACAGAGTGGGGTAATACACCATATACCCACTATACCTAAGGGGTAGCTCAGGGTTTAAGACGTTAGACTTCTGTACGAACCCACCAATTGTCATTGTTGGGCCCATGAGCAAGGCCCTTAACCCTCAAGTGCTTCAAAGTATAAACAAAATAATTGTAAGTCATTATGGAAAAGTCTGAATTTACATTAAAAGTATTTGGCAGACGCCCTTATCCAGAGATTCTTACATCTTTTGTATCATTCATACAACCGACCAGCTATGGGGTTGGGGGCCTTGCTCGTAGGACCAGGAGGCAGCTTGCTGTGGCTGGCGTTTGAACTTACAATCCAATGCCTTGACCACTATTTGAACACCTCCCCCAAAAGAAACTGAATATTAGATCAAAAGGACAACAAATACATGTTTCCCAGAAAATTAGATTTTTAGTGGGTTGTAAAACTCATCTCTTTTTACTAGAATTTCACTTTAAAGGAGAAAATCCTGACAATTCTTTAATTTGATTAATCTATTAATTGAATTAATTAATTAATGAATTTAATCGATCAAACTAAATATTTATTGCTTTCATTTGATTTCTTTTATTTTTATATATAAAATTTTTAAAAAGTCTTATCAAATATAATTGTATATATTATTTAAACAAGCAGGCATTTTATTAAAAATTGTTTTAAATGTAAACTATTGACATTACAAATGTTAATCATTATAAACTGCATTAATAAAACACAATAAGCAATTTTACATTTTTAATTTCTTCCCCCGAAATTCCCTGAACCAAAACGAATATTTACTCAAGCTGCTGGATACCAGGTTCCACGTTCACTTGGTACTTTGTGGCACATACTCATCCAAGTTTCTCAGCAGCCATGAAGACAGAACGAAGCAGCCCATATATATTAACAGGCTCAAAATTTACCCTCCAGAAGTTGCCAGATCCCACTGTTAGCACAGCTTTTTCAGCAGCTTAGGCAATCTCATGCTGGGGCCAATCCAAACAACACTGAGAGTCTGGGAGAATCAACTCATCTTGAGCGTATTCAAATGCATGAGGATTTTAGTGGGTGGAGTTATTATTACTCTCAATTATTACTGACTTGAGACACTGTAGAAAATGTTATCTGGACAGAGTGTATTCGCATGCAGTGTTTCAGGGGGATAGACTTTGAATATACTGGCATCCTGACCAGAACAAAAGCACCTTTTGTATTGTAAAAATCCAATTTTGTAATGTAAGGGTGAAGGCCAGCTCAAAGTTTGAATACAGCCCATTAAGCAAACCCTGCTCTTGATTAAACCTCACTGAGCAGACAACTTACTAAAAGAAACCCATCACAATACCAGGTCAGGTCAAGAACTCATAATTCAAAATTCAGTGTTGTGCTTGTTGATTACAAAGATTAGTCCTGCAATTTCATCATGGTCAGCAAGTTAGAACAAAAATCAAATGTGAAATTCTGTGTGAAACTGAGCAAACCTGCCACAGAGACGTTTGACATGACATACATTTGACATATGGTGATGCTGCAATGAGTCTTTGGAGGTTTTTATAAGTGGCACATGCCCTGTAAGTGCAGAAGAACATCACTTGAACAACACAAGAGATCAGAAAGACTTTTAATGAGCTCAACCACAAAATCGGATTTTAATCCACATGATCTCACTTCCGCACCCACCCTACTCGTCAGATTTGGCTTCTACGGACCTCACCCTTCTTCCCGAAGATAAATATCCAGCTCAGAGGTAAAAGTTTTGACACGAAGATCCAGCATGAATTGTAGAAGGTCCTTGGCACGCTTCAAAAAGAAGACTTTCAGGACAAAAGTGGCAGGAATGCTGGGAGCGCTGTATTGCTGTGCAAGAGGACAGTTTTGAAGGTGGTAGTTTGTAAATGTAGATAAGTAAAGTACTTTCTTATAAACAGAGCTAGCCTCAAAACCTTTTGATACCACCTTGTAGCAGGTGTCACCACCAAATATGATGACAGGAGCATTTGAATGCTACCATTTAAAAGATTCAAGTTTATCTGCTCATTATAAGAGAGCTTCAGCAGACTCGTCTACTCATCCCCAAATGTACTTTAGCAGGCAGCGGTCCTTAGGAAGCCACTTGCTATAATATCTGTCAAAGTAAATGTGGAATTTGACAATCCAGCACAGCGATGTTTCATCTGGTAATTTCATTTCCTTCTCAGTCATCTGTCAGGTATCACCTGCAATATTTCTCCCCGGCATTATCTCATCCATCCGTTTAATTCAACACTATGTCTAAGGCTAGCTTTGTTGTGTTTAGTTTTGCCCTGAATCCACCACAGATAGGAAGGTGTCCTGTGACACCAAGATAAACGTGTAACTATTCTGGGTGCTGGTAATGGAAGGCGTATTCCAAATTGGATCCATGCCTTGACCTGGATATAAAAACCAAACTGTTTTATGGTACTCTGTGTTAAAGTCAAGTAGGAAGACACAAATAATATTGAAAGGCAAACATTTTTAGGTGATTAACAGCCACTTATGCCTTCTTAGTACATAGATGCCAATTTTCATGATTTGAGGAGGTATTTCCCATTTTAAACAGGGAAGAAAAGAAACAGAAAAAAGGCTTTTGAAAATTTCAGACATGACATGGAGCAGCAGAAACTAGAGACGGCAGAGATCATGATGACTCACCCTGAGCTCCCTTGGCTACTTACCATTAGGCTTGTAATGCAGACTAATTTCAGGATCAGTTTCTGTTTGCTGTTTCAGAAAAGTCAGCCAGTTTGGACATTAAGGAACGCTTAGACACACAACATGTTGCAGGACTGTTGATCTTGACACCTTTTAATTGTTCTCAGTAGTCAAGCAGGCACACTTACAGTACAGCAAGTCCCACTGAGCAACAGCGAGTATATTTTGAGGTGTGATTTCATTTGAAGAGAACATTATTCTTGTCACATTTCCTTAGTTTGTGTAGGAACAATTTGCTCAGCCTTTATTCTCATCTGTTGTATGGTTACAGAAGGTCCTGCTGCACAGAACTAAGTTAAGTCAAAGCATAAAGTGGCTTTTTACTTGTCACATATCTGTTACAGTACAGAGAAATTATTTCTTTGCATATCCCAATGATGAAGCTGGTGTCAGACATGACATACTGCTTCTTGAGCAAAGAGGGTTAACAGCTTTGCTCAAGGACTTCTTGGCAGATCGGAGATTCTGGGTCTTGAACCCCCAACCTCCCAATCAGTAACCCAGAACCTTACCCATTAAGCTAATCCTTTCCAATAGCAAAGTGTTTTTGCACAGACCTCAGCATGACTGATGGACATCATTATAATGGATGGCAGCTCATCACCTGAAACTAAACACCAGAAAGACGGAGGTGCTCCCCCTGGTCGAACCTTTTCACACTGTTTTAATTTGTAATCTGATTTAGTCGCATACTGTCTGCTTTACAAGATTAAGAAGATTGAGTGTAATCTTTCCACTGAGACCAAACTTGTTATCTAATTATACATCTCAAGTCTCCTATAACACACCAATGCTGTAGTAGTCTGTAGTTCTTTACCATAGCTAACTTTTAGCTCTGAGGGCCCTAGAGGATGTCCAAAATCATCTGCATTTTTCTTATCATTGGATGACCTGAGCTTGCTATACAGAACTCGCAGTCCATGTCTTTAACAAACTTCACAAGCTCAAATATATTCATCTGGATTAAATACCTGTTTTTTATCTCCACAATGGCTGACAAAGGAGAAGAAATTGATGTGATCACAGATACACTTATGAAGATGTTTACAAGATGGACTTTTCAAGACAACACATTCGCACTCCACATCGTCACATATCGGCACAGTGGATGTTGTGTCCGACGGCGTCCACATCCGACGCCAAGGGTACCCCCTTCGCGTCGCTTTTCGACGTAGAGGGACGGAAAACGCTTCGCGTCGCTTTTCGACGCAGATGGACGGGACCCCATTTGCGGGTTACGGTTAGGGTTCGGGTTAGGGTTTGGGTTAGGGTTACGGTCATCTTCAGGATTTTTCAAAATTTTTAAATTAATCCTATACACTTATTATGATAGATAATAAATTATTAAGTGTATAGGACAGCGATCAGCATGTAAAGGAAGACTTGTTAAATTGTGTTCATTGGGTTTCTTGCTTTAGTAATACTGTTCATTCTCACTGCAGGAGATTCCTGCCTGTGATGCAGTACTCTGTTATACTGCGTTTCTCTAAAATATTGATTGTTTTTATAGACATGACTTAATAATGATGGTATTAAGAGATGGACTGATGGCAACACAAGGAAATTCTAATTAATAAATGTTTAATACACTGTCTGACATCCAGAAGCCTGAAGTAAGTAAATGCAGAAATGTATTTATTGGTTATGTACCTGAGGCTTTGTTTCCTCCTCGTCTTTGTAGAAATAGAGATAATCAGAGCGCAACACAAACCAGCGCAGCTGCCAGTTCTTCATGATGCTTCTCTGCTTTTTAAGCCAGCCTGCTTTAAGCATGCCCTCATGGAGGCCTGGAGAGGTCGATCCTCCCGAGCCATGGCTTACCTCGCCCATCACCATGCTCTTGGACCTGGCTGTGGAGAAAGACAGTAGATGTTTTGTGCAAGAGAAGAACATATTTAAACAGTTTCCATTGAAAAAAGGATCATTATTAACGTTTTTATATTACCATTAAATATTACATTGTGATAACTTATTAATTATGTTAGTTAAGTTACCAGTAAATATGATGATGATGAGATAACATATTTTTGAAAAATACTAGCAGTTATGAGCAGTTAAGATATAGAGATATAGAAATGTTGTGATATAACTTGCAGGCAGTTCATCTATTGATAATTATTGAACAAAACATAGAGGTTTAGCTTTTGTAGCAATAAATAAGACTTGTGTATAGGTTAAAACTAAGAATAAAATCAAATCTCTTGTTCAAAATCAGTCCAGGAACTAAATCTTTGTATATAATTTTTAATATACACACACTACAGACAAAAGTTTGTGGACACACTGACCATTTGTGCTGAACATCTCATTTCACATCTAGACCCCATTGTCTGTAATAATAATCTTCACACTTCTGGGCAAATGTTTGACCATAATTTGGAGTGCGCTTGTGGAGATATGTGTGAGATTCATTCAGCCACAGGTTGTTAGTAAAGTCATGTACTGATGTAGCTGAGAAGGTGAGGAGGCCTGTGGTGTTGTTCACATTCATCCCAAAGGTGTTCAATAAGGTTGAAAGCTCTATTGCAGGAGATCCTCCACATCAACCCATGTGAAGCATATCTTCCTGGAGCCGGCTTTGTGCACAGAGTCAATGTCATGCTGGAACCGGTTCAAGTGAAAGGAGAATCTTGTACAATTCTGTGCTAACAGTATGGGCACTTGAAAAGTCAGATTTCCCAGTACTTTTGTCCATAGAGTGTATTTTCGGCTTCCATACTGCAACCTGTTGTCTCACCTAACAGTTCATTTAAAGTATAAAACGATTTGGTCATACTTCATATGAATGAAATGACAAAAAAAGCTACCTGGGTAACCAAAATATTTTCCTTATGTATTGCCTCTAATAGATTTCTGTACAATTGTAAGACCATGCTGACTACCAGGAAAAGTATTTAAGATATGTTTTAGCAACCCTTAGGTAAATGGTTTATTGCATCCGTTCAAATATTTTTTCAGCCTTAATACTGCATTGAGGGGATCAGTAAAGCTGTAGTGTACAGCTAATATTGCTGTATTTTGTCCAGTCATGTTGGACAACATTTCATCTGTCTCTCTAGATAGATGTTAGATGCTTCATATGTATTTTTAATGTATCGTATCATTGTATGTGCATCGAGATGCAAATCGCATCAGCCTCATTTATGGAGATGCTCAGCCCTAAAATATATGCGATATGTATGCAATGTACCGATACACTGGATGTATACTCATGGCCGTATTTGATATGCGTGCATTTAAGACGACATTCAGGACAGTTTTGATAGTTGATGGAGAAAATACAAGGCAAATTGTTGCAGTTATGAACACCAAGAGGCTGCACTCGCATGAACCGCAGGGGCTCTGAGGACAGAATCATCATGTATAATTTATGGAAATCAATCCTGCACACAGTGTGCCTGTTGCCTCTGGGCTTTAGATACTCTATCAATGCATGCGAAAAAAAAATCGTTTTTTTTCTTCCTCACCTTTTATCTGACACCCCTATTCATTTGGTGTTGAAAAAAAACCTGGACGGTATTACATTTAGGAATCTTATCAGAACATTAAAATTTTCTGGAAAAAAAAAACCCTTATTAATATATTATGTATTGATATTTCTATAAGTCATGTCTCGTCTGTCATAAAAGCGGTTTGATGAAATTAGACAATGTTTCTTTGTCTATTGTTTCAGGTCAAAATAGTCTAAAAAAGAAAAATTAATCAATCAATTGCTGATCGCCATCTTATTCTCTGTGTGTGTGTGTGTGTGTGTGTGTGTGTGTCTGGGTGGGTGTGTATCATTCAGTAAGTGAATGTGCTGAGTACCCTTTCAGCAGTTTGGGGTCAGGGTTTAGCACACTGATGCATTGTTGTACATATTGTATGTATGCTATGGATGTGCATCTCAATAACTAAGAGCGATGTGATTCGCATCTTGATGCATAGCCAACGATGCGATACATTAAAGATACATATAAAGCAGCTCCCAATGTAAAATGATTCACCCTCTTACTATGCAGTGCAATCTGATTTGATTCAGCACAATTCAATACGAGGCAATGGATAAAAAATTATTCTATGCAATTCGTTATGGTACAGATACAGTAGTTCACTTTTATTTCAGACAGACAGCAAATCATCAATTTACTTTCTGACTTCTTAAGAACAAAAATGCACAAAAAAAAGAAAGAAAGAAAAATTTTTATTAAATCAGAGTTTTTTTCTTGTTCTGTCTCCAGGAAGTTACAGATCTACCTCTGCCATGGTAATCTGTATTGTATGTGACTATCAGGACACGCCTCGGTCTCCGTAGTGTTGTGATACGTCATATATGTCACGTAGCAGCAGTGGTGCTAAGAGAACGCGCTCGAGATCTTTATAGAAAATCGGGATACAAATACCAACCTGTGTCCGTTGCACACTTTTTTAAATCGGTGCATCACAAAGGTGACTGTTTTTGCTAATCGGAGAATGTTACCATCCCTAATGTACGCCAAATGCTTTTATTTTGTAGGTTCTCCTTGTGCCACCAAAGCAGCTCTAACTCAGTGAGGCCTGGATTTTACAAGTCCTCTGAAGGTGTGCTGTGGTATCTTACACTGAAACATTAGCAGATCCTTTATATCTTGTACGGTGTGAGTTAGAGCCTCCATGTATTGACTTGCTTGTCTACCATGAACTCCTGAAAAATGTTTGCACTGTGTCATGGGGCTGGGGATGTTTTCTTATTAACGCCCTGGGGATCCATGAAATTACAGAATAAGAACAGGAGCTTTGAGGATTTGGAGTGTACAGTAGTTAATGTTAACTATGGTAAGTTGTCTGCTACATTGATTTAGGACTACAGTTTACATCTGATCACCATCACTGCACACCTCACATTGTTTATCTGTAATAAATGGAAATTCGATGAAACCCAGATGAGGATGGGTTCCCTCTTCAGTATGGTTCCTCTGAAGGTTTCTTCCTTGTGCCATTCCAGGGAGTTTTTTCTTGCCACATTTGCCACCGACTTGCTCATCAGGGACAAACTTACACTTATAAATAACATCTTATTCATTCTGTATCACTGCATTATCTGTGTAAAACTGCTTTAAAACAATGTTTATTGTTAAAAGCGCTATACAAATAAAAATGAATTAAATTGACACAACTGCTGTCATTGCCGTTGGCATGTATTTGGTCTGCAACATATTCAGGTAGGTGGTACGTGCCAAAGAAATGATCCATGAATGGTCGGACCCAAGGTTTTCCAGCTGAACATTGCCCAGAACAATGCCTCTGTATGGCTTGCCTTCTTCAAATGGTGCATCCTGATTTTATCTGTTCCCCCACACCTGATGTTAAAAAATATGTAATTTCTCATCCCAGACCACCTGCGTCCATTGTGCTATGGCTTAGTTCCAAGGCTCACGTGTCCAACGCAGGAGCTTTGGGTAGTGTTCAGGGGTCAGCATAGGCTCTCTGTCCGCTCTGCACTTACACTGCTTTATGTGTTCTAACTCCTTTCAAATAAAGCCAGCATGCACCAAGGAGAATATCCTTTGTTTCCTGCACACATATCACTAAGTTTTGGGCTCCATGACCACTTCCATTTGGCTGCTTTAACCGTTGTCTTGGTTAACTTTTAATAGAAACTAACTAATGCACCATGAAACACTATGGAACCTGCTTTTTTGGACAGAGCCAGCCAGCCATCACTGGTTTTACAGCTTGTTGATCAGATGATTATGCTTGCCCATTTCTCCTGCTTCTAACAAATCGACCAACAATCAGATTGACAGTTCACTTGCTACCTAATAAAACCCCACTTGTTCACCGGTGCCATTGTAGCACAATGTTATTCATTTCAACTGTCAGTGTGTTCAATGTTCAATGGCTGATCAATGTATGAATTATTTTCATTCGACCTGTAAAACAAAATCCTGAATTTTGAAAGCATGTTTTGTCTGTAGTACTTAGCTACTTTTAAAATCTTATCCGTCATTGAGTAAAAAAAAAAAAAAAAAGGTAAGGGGGAGAAATTTGTGCCCAGAAATAATTGATTGATGGGCAGAGAACAATCACGCTAAACTCACAAGAAAGAAAGATGAAGACGGAGAAGACAAGGAGAAGTTTTGAAATATTGATAAATATTTAATTCAAATTTTAATATAGTATAGAATATGTTGAGTTTAAGTTTAGAAATATGGATAACTGCACTTTTAAAAGTTGGAGGGTGTTATATATATTTTAAAAGTTGAGAAATTTTGAAGTAATTATAAGGTAAAAAATTTTTTATTGGAGGCAACTTGAAGTGAGCTATCAATAAAATAATATGAAATTGTCATAGAATTCTTATGAAAATATAACCCTTGCCATATTGAAGTGACCACTTTGACATCAAATGAAAGAAGGGCAACGACTTTATTATACAGTGTAATTCGTCATCAAACCTGTGAAAGAATGTTGAGATAAATGATAACACTTTATTTTAGGGATCAGAAATAAGCCAGAAAGTAATGACTAATAACTGCTTTTGTTAATGACTAGTTATGGACAGGTGTGCTATTACAAACTAATTATATTTATTTAAGGTTTATTCTCTTATTTTTGTCTTATAGCCCCTTTACACAAGTTTTTGTCATAACAATGACCTTATTAGCTAGAAATAAACATTACTAGTAGTTTCTCTGGGGGAACAATAAACACTGTATTATTTTTTTCAGTTCACTGTGTAAATGCGTAGCTTACAAGCATGAAATAAATATAACACGTGTTATTTAATTTCTTGTATTTTTTCTCATGCTAGTCATCTTGTGAGAAAATAGTTCCAAATGCTTCATGGTGTTTCACCCATTTGAGGGATAAAACCTTGGAACTAAAGCAGCCGATGTGTCACATTAGTTTATGGCTTGATGTGCAGGTTTTGCTTATTTTTTCCCCCTATTTCTAAAGCAGATGTGAGAATCATATTTTACAACGGTTGAACATAAATCCAGGTTGGAAGTCACTGTTTCATTTTGGAGACTTCTTGGTGTGATGATTCATACCTTCCCCATCTTTCATGGGGTGTTTTTTTTTAGGTTGCGGTTTGTAAAATGGCTCTTTGAGCTCGCAGCAGCACAATCGGAATTACACATACAAAAACTCCTAGTTTTCTCTTTGTCACTGTAAGCACAATCAGGTAATTTGGTAAAAAATATATAATCAAAGATGCATTTGCTATAATAAATACTGTTGTTAGAAAGGTTCAGTGGTTTCTTCCAGAAAGTTCTACTGCTTATTCTGCATATTGATTGTTACACCTGAACCTGTAGTGAAATTGTAACTTGCTGGTGCTATTCCTAAATTGAAATAACCAGTAAAAGCACAGTAGGACTCTTGCACTACCAGTAATATCCATCATGCATTGTTAATATTTGATTAAATTATGAACCAGAGCACCATATTTCAAATACCTGTTGCACTTATGTAGCTGTTACATGTGAAATCCAGGGTGATCCAAAATCCAAAAATATACAGATCACCTCCACAGGCTGCAGTACATTGACCAGAGAGTGTGCTGGTGATTGTTAATGAGCATAGAGCCGTGTTTTGTGTGTTTTAATGTGTGTTTTAATGTGTTGGTGGGGACATTATCCCGCAAAGATATATATCTATATAGATAGATAGATAGATAGATAGATAGATAGATAGATAGATAGATAGATAGATAGATAGATAGATAGAGATATACATACACATTGTTTATTTTAATAAAAATAAATGTGTCATTATAGAATGTTTATTAAACAGATGATGCATAAGGTCAATGCAAGATACCCATAAGGATGGAAATGTGTGAGTGGGACATTATGTTTAAAAGATTTGCCCTCTAAATGTGAAGCAGCTCATATATATATATAATGCATAATGTTAAGGCAAGGTTCCCATGAGGATGTGTGTGTGTGTGTCTGTGTGTCTGTGTGTCTGTGTGTCTATGTGTACTGTATGTGTGAGAAATTTTGAATGTCTTTGGTGGGGACGTTATGCTGCAAACATTTTCCTGCTATATCTTTTACAATAGTAATAATAATTGTATCACTAATTGTATCATTATGGAATGTTTATTGATTTGATTATGCGTAACGTCAATATAAGGTCCCCATAGGGATGAAAACCCATATATATATATATATATATATATATATATATATATGTGTGTGTGTGTGTGTGTGTGTGTGTGTGTGTGTGTGTGTGTGTGTGTGTGTGTGTGTAAAGGAGGGATGTGCCCAGCTGCTGAGAGGTGTAACCTCAGTGATGTATTCATGGTCAGCCACCACACAATGAAAGTAAGGTGAGCAGATTCTAAATGAAGTCTCGTTTATTTGTTCTTGAATATCTGCAAGCTATATGTATATATAGTATCACAATAGGTTAATGCTTTATCCATGGCATCCCCCTTATCTTCTCCTAGAACATCGTAATCAGCACGAAATAAGCATTCAACGTGATATAAAAATGCCTACTCTACGGCAGGACAGCATGGACATGTCATCATCACACAGGTCCGGTGTCAAATAACAGAAATGGCATAAGCACAGATTCATCAAAGCAACATGAGCCGAGGAGGAACAGATCACTGCTTAATCATCAGCGGTGCAGCACCAACCTGATTAAATGATGCAGGCTAAACTGGAGATGCAGAAAGCTCAGAATGAATGGTGTGTGTGTGTGTGTGTGTGTGTGTGTGTGTGTGTGTGTGTGTGTGTGTGTGTGTGTGATGAGAACATACCTCTCCTGGTCTGCTTGATCTTCGGACTCAGCATAGCCGTCATCACTGCAGCCTTCAGTCCCTGCTCAGCATATTATTCCTCCAGCTTTCCCTCTTTCTGTCTATCTATCTCTCTCTCTCTCCCTCCTTTCCTATCCTCCTGTTCCTGCTCTGCTGCAGCTCTCTCTCCTCCTTCAGTTGCGCTTGCGTCTTCTCTCCCAACACGTCGTTCTCCTGCTGACCTCATAGTAAGGCGGGGGAGGGAACCTTCACACACACGCTCTCACACATGCACACACACACTTTACACACACCCTCATAAGCACTCCACACCCACCCTTTGGTGCATTATGCATCCAGCCTCTCTTTACTGACCACTCAGTGTGTGTGTGTGTGTGTGTGTGTGTGTGTGTGTGTGTGTGTGTGTGTGTGTGTGTGTGTGTGTGTGTGTGTGTACGCATGGTATTACGACAATAGGCTTGCCGTTTAATTGGCCACAGGCATGTGAGCTCAGCTTGGTTTACTCTCCAGGGATCTCCTCTTTCTCTTCTCTATTTTTCTCTTCTGCTCAAGCTCCCTTTCTTTTTTTCTCTCTCTCTTTCTCTTTATCAATAAATCTTAAGCTTATCTTCTCACCTTTCTCACCTCCTCCTTTTTTAAATTCTCCCTCACTAAATCCATTCAGACACAGACTGATGACCAGGGCAGATGTTTGATTTTCTTCTTACCTTCTCCAGCCTCTTTTTTATCGTTTGATAATTTCCAAGGATATCAAAAGACCACCTCGAGGATGGTGCACTGCTGGTGCAATCGAATCAGGCGTATGGAGAACAGCTGCTCCTCTTATAGGCCGGGTGGTGGGGGAGGAGATCACTGCGATGAGAGAGAAATTACGGCTCTTTCGGCGCTCGCACCCTCGTCAGCTGGCATCGTTCCCTGCCAATGATCCAAAATTTGAGAGCGAAGACATTTCAGAGGAATCAGATGCACCAGATATGAGTGCAATATCCTGCATTGTGTGACAATAATATAATTTATATAATAATATAATATAATATTACACCCAAAGATGTCATATTCCATTAGCATATTATTTATTATGTTACATTGCAGTTGTCGACATAGTCTACATAGGTACTGGTAGTTGCCATGGTAACCTGTATTAATTCGATGTGGCTGCTGAATGCTACGTTAGCAAGCATCAAGTGATTATCTCTCCATGTGCTTCCTACAGGTGTACACCCAGCCGGTTATTATGTAAGGAATGAAACGCTAAAAGGTGAGCTGTTTTTAGAAAAATACAGAAAATGCACATTTCTCTTGACTTCACCAGTTATTAAGAAACTGGAGAAAAATAAAATTCATCTGTCCTCAATACTTTCCCATGATAACAAATGTGGTGCAAAGCACTGATGCTGGAGACTCCTTTTGGGGAGCTCTGTTCAGAAAACATCACCATGTGTTTAATTACATTTTATTCATCTACTGTTTACATTAGACTTAGATTGGACCCTGTGCTGGCAACAGACAACACATTATAAAGAGCAGGGATCTCATAATATCTGACTAATTACATTTAAAAAGTCATTAGTTTTATATAAGAATTAGACTGTTAAGGTTCTCGAGACTGGTTTGGTCTTTAGACAACAAGTCAGTGCTCTCTTTTAATAAATTGTAATCAGTCTTGTCTTGGTTTTGCTTATGAGACAAATAAAATATTTTTTTCAACACCCCCCATAACCCATTTTCATGATCTATTCATTTGCCTTTATTTTGTCTATCACCAACCGCAACTTTACAGCTGTATTTGGTTTGGGAAAACTTTAAAGAATGCTTTTACCCATCTGCCTTGTACTTATGTGCTTAGATCATGCTTTGTTTAGTAATTTATAATGTACTGTATTCCCTGAACTTCCTTTTACATATACATACATACATATATATATATATATATGTCCCCTAAAAATAACTCACCATACGGCCATTATTGTCAAAATAACTGCCAACAAAAGTAAGTAAACCTGTGTCAATATTTCAATGACATTACGGAGCTGCATGTTGCTTCCTCACCTTCTGCTTGAGAAGCACAAGAGATGCTCAATAGAGTATGTCAGGTCTGGAGACATACTTAGCCACTCTATCACCTTTAGCGTCCTCAGCAAAGTAGATGTCATCTTGGCGATGTGTTTTGGGTCATTATTATGTTGAAAAACCTTTTGTTTGTGGGCTTTCTTGTTAACCAGCTTCAGAAGACGCTTCCTTTTGGGACAACGGTCTGCAAAGAGACTTGTTGCAGTGTGAGGCGTATGGTCTGAGCACTGACAAGCGAACCTTCCGCTTCTGCAAACTCTAAAGCAATGCTGCAGCACTCATATCTTTTTTTTTTTTTAAGCAGCTTCTGCACCTGACGCACAGCACTCTTATGGACCTTTGTGAGGTCTGTTCTGAGGTCTGTATGACCTTGATCACTGTACTGTAACTCAGTGTCAGGGTGTTACAGACCTCCTTATCGCTTTGTCCATCATTGTGTAGAGCAACAATTCTGATTCTCAAATCCTCAGTCTTTACCATGAGGTGCCATGTTGAACATCCAGTGGTCAGTATGAGAGAATTGTACTCAAAACACCAACATTTAACTGCTTTAATACAAGATACACAAATTTGTATGGTTCTGTCAAGCAGAAAAAAACATGAACATGATGAATAGGACATTATGCTTTGCATGTTTACATGACGTACAGCTGTTATCACTTACAGTGTACTCACTTTTGATGCCAGCCCTTTTGACAATAATGGCTGTATGTTGAGATATTTTCAGAGGAGAGTCAATCTATACTCTTCTACAAGCTGTGTACAACGATCAGGCATAACATTGATATTATAACATTATGACCAGTGAGTAAATAACACTGATTATCTCTTAGTCATGGCACATATTAGTGGGGGGAAGATATTAGGGATCAAGGAAAACATTAGGTCCTCAAAGTTAATGTATTAGAAGCATGAGAAAATGGCAAGTGTAAAGATTTGAGCGAGTTTGACATAAACCAAATTGTGATGTCTAGACGACTGGCTTTGAGCATCTCCGAAACTGCAGCTCTTGTGGGATGTTCCTGGTCTGCAGTGGTCAGTATTTATCAAAAGTGGTCCAAGGAAGGAACAGTGGTGAACCGCCGCCAGGGTCATGGACGGCTGAGGCTCATTGTTGCACGTGGGGAGAGAAGGCTGGCCCATGTGGTCTGATCCAATAGACGAGCTCCTGTCGCTCAAATTGCTAAAGAAGTTAATGGTTTAGGACCACAGGTTGCATTAACAGTTTTGCATTAAAGCCTTTATCACTGAACACTACACCTCAACAATGATGGAACTGTAATTAATGGACATTTGGTGCCACACAGATGAGGATGAGTTTCTTTTTGAGTCTGGTTCCTCTCAAGATATCTTCCTCATGCCATCTCAAGGAGTTTTTCCTTACCACTGTCACCACTGGCTCACTCATTAGGAATAAATGTACAATTATAAGGAACAAAATTATAGGCACTAAAGATATAATAAAATTCATTCTGGCTTCGTAACCTTTATCACTGTAAAGCTATGTATATGAGTTGAGATTCATTGGAAGGTTTTTCGAATTCTCAAGGTATTTGTAATTGTTGTTTGTGAACAAATCGAATAAACTGGGTCAACAAACGAGGATCTGTTGATTTCATCTTAACTGATGTATACATGTATTTTGTACAGTTCTCTATTCTTTCCAAAAGAAAAGAATGTGAAAGGAACAGTGTGTTTGAAAAGCATGTCGGATGTAGCTTTAAACCCGTAGTCAAAGCGGGGGACATCAATAAGTTACAATTATGCTAATTAGCGTTACACACTGCTGTCATTTTGCGGTTGGTCATGCTGTGCCAATGCTCGGAGGGACAATAAAAGAGACTGATACTTCCATTAGAACGCAATTCTTTTAAGACAATTAATTTTGTAGGTGTTTGTTAACAGTCTGATTTATATATAGATTAATAATACAAATGATTATTTATAATTTAATTTATGATAATTTATTATAAACCTTAATTATTTTAGTCCAATAGACTCGTTCGATTTGACATAATTTATTCATAAAACATAAACACAAAAGCTTATTAGTGATTCTCATCTATACAATTCTCATAAAATGAAATCTGAAGCATCCAACCCATAATATAATAAAAGTGAAATAAATATAATAAATATATATTAATATATTTATTATAATAAATATAATAAAATTGTAACAGAAACTCTTTATTATCCTTACAATACAATAATGTAGATTTTTAAAAGTCTGCAATTATTACAATGTTAATGACAATATGATACAACTATATGATACACACACACACACACAATGGGATGACAAACCCACTCATCTCTCTATTTATATGAACTTTTGCTTTTTAATGCAATTATTGAATCAATGATCAATAGTAGCACAGTGCAAAACAAAATTTGTTCATCAAGCATCAGAATGAGGAACACATGAGCTCAGTGCCTGTGGCAGTGGCATGGATGGCATGGATGTTGGTGCCAGACAAGCAGATGGGTTTGTTTTTGCTGCTTTTCATGCACACTGGTCTCCAATTCTCCAATTCTGAGCTGATGAAAAGAAAGCAAAGAAAGACAACCAAACAGGAAGTCAATGGCGAACTCTCTTAGCCACCCTTTAGAGCCACAGTGAGTAAAAATGGTGGTGATAGGTTAGTGGTTATGGCATTGGACTCTAGATCAGAAGGTCAAATCACCATCACCATTTAGCTGCCACTGTTGGGTCATTGAAAAAGTACCTTAACCCTCAACTGCTTAGTTGTAAGAATCTCCTTCAAATGACATAAATGTAAAAAATAAGGCATCCCAGAATGCACCACACACCAAACCTTCATGTGGATGAGCATCAACAGCAGATGATCCACTTCTGTCTGCTGAGAACAAGAATCTGAGGCTAAAGCAGCCATTCATTTATATATAGATTTATTTACTCGGGACAGATTCGTATATAAATGCTATTTGACACTGTTTTTGCATGATTTTATGCATCACAATGGGAAACATAATTGGCCAATCAGATGAGTGCATATGAACCCGTTTGATATAGCAATGGTGGACTAATGACAAAAACAATTGCAGATTTTTCTATGCAAGCCAGTATCTAATCGCTGTCATATTTTTGCATATTAAACAAAGACATTAAGGCATATATGTAAAATATGTAAATTTGGAGATAAATAATTTGCGCTTCATTGAGATCCTTGAGAGGGAAAAGAAGCGAGAGCTAAGCACAGATAAATGCCACTTCACTCATTAGTGAATGAATGCAGGATTGCTGCCTGGCATTTCTAGCATGCCAGCTTATGTGTGGCATTATGCAAGAGCCTTTTGTATCCTGCTGTGCAAAGAGGGAGAGAGGAGTGAAAGCACTACCTCCCCCCTCATACACTCACACACGCATACACACATACACACGCACATTCACACACACACACACACACACACACACACACACACACACACACACACACACACACACACATTTTGCACATTGTAGCTTTCACGTGACCTAGTAAAGTGACTAAAAGCGTTCGTTGTTCTTCGTTTTCGTTGTAAAATCTCTTATCTCACAATAAGAGTTTGCAGCCCAATGTTCCTCCCCTACAGCTGATTATTTCCTATAACATATATATATATATATATATATATATATATATATATATATATATATATATATACATATATATATTTGTGTGATCATTACTAAGTGTGTGTGTGTCTGTGTGTGTATGCCGTATAAGCCAAAGATGACGAGTGATCTAGAAACCTGACAAGCTAAAAAAATAATAATAATTTTTTAATTATTATTATTTTTATATTTTTTTAAGTTTTTACAGTGCTCGATAAGTTCTTTGCGATTTGCCATTTGAAGATGGACGACTGTCAGGCTTATGCCTGTAACCACAGCACTACGTCTCACATCAGCCAGTCACATGTCACATGATCACCTTACACCCTGTTACATGCATATACGTTTACATTACATCTATGCCATTTGGCAGACGTCCTTTACATCTAACCTTGCATCCTCCATGTTTTTGTGTTTATAATTATGTAATTATATTAGGGCTAGCTTGGCTGTTGTATAGTCACGTTTACTTTTTTGGAACGTGAACTTCTAAGTTCCTGTTTTAATTTTGAGAGAAACAGTTGCTCTTAAAGATTTATGCTAAAGTTAGCAAGAAAAGAAATTTCCCTAAGCCACAGAACACTACGTATTTTCTACAGAAGCTTTTTCCCCTAACTAAAAATGATTTAAAATCTGTCAAATGGAGACTCCATTTAAATAAGTCAAATGACAATCTCATGAAATCCCCTCCTGACCAATCAGTGCTGTAATTTATTCCGGTAACATATTTCGTATGCGCTTCTGTTTTTCATATACATTTGAGCACATTTTTGTTCTATTTATGACATTGCCTTTATCTACAAACTGCTTCATCACCCTGCTTTGTGGAATTAGTGGTAATCAACCGAGCAATGATGGTTTTCCTCTGTACTGAGTTTCCACTAAGCCTTTGGTCCAGCATGTCTCTTTCTTCTTTACACTTCCTAAGGCATTCACTACAAAGGCAATCTTTCCTGACCAGGTAGAGGCACTCCCCCCTTCGAATGGGATCCAGTTTTGTTGGATTTTCTACAGGTAGTGGGTTGCACTTCACATTAAGCCTGTTAAGGTTGGGCAAATTCTGGAGCCACACAGGGATTTGAGTCAAAAGGTTGTTAAAAAGCCCCAGCTCGCAAAGGTCCTTCAGTCCTGCAATGAAAAGTGGAACCGTCCCGATGCGATTCATGCCCAGGTTGAGCTTCTGCAGGTTTCTAAGCAGGCCTATTGTATGTGGGATCCCATAGCTGGTTAGCCTGTTGTTGCACAGGTTGAGGTTCTGAAGCTTCTGCAGGTGACCAATGGTCTCTGGGAGCTGCTCCAGATGGTTGCTGTGCAAGTCCAGCAGACGGAGGTTGACAAATCTGTTGATCGTGTCCGGAATCTTCTTCAGCATGTTGCGGCTCAGGTCTAGTTCATCCACATCACAGAGTTTCAGGATGCACTTAGGGAATGTGGTGATCTCCATGTTGCTGAGGTCTAAGCGCCGCTTGCCGTCAGTCGTCAGCTTCACTGCATTCTTGGCCATCTTAGGCGTGATTTTCCGGCCCTTGGGCTCCTTCGATTTCTTTTTCACCATTTGTCTTAGGAAATAGAAATAATTGCAGTGATGAGACAAATATGTTTTTTTCAGTGGTTTTGTTCTGGTGAATGTGAAGGCCAAAGTGTATGATTTTGATCATTCAGGTTGTCATGAAAAATAACCTTTATGATGGAGTATTGCTAAAACAGACCACTGTGAATCTCTGGGAGTTTTGTTTTTGTGTCTCTGTCTTGTTAAGAAATAAAATATACACAAATCTACCTTAAAATTCTTAGAGAAAGCGTACAAAAGGATGATGAGTTGTGGTATTGTATGAGGAAGTCAGGTGTGTCAGAGAAGTATGTGAGGGTGGTGCATGACATGTATTAGGACAGTGTGACAGCAGTGAAGTGTGCAGTAGGAATGACAGACTGGTTCAATGTGGAGGTTGGACTGCATTAAGGATCGACTCTGAGCCCTTTCCTGTTTGCAGTGGTGCTGGACAGGTTGACGGACGAGGTCAGACAGGAGTCTCCCTGGACTGATGATGTTTGTGAATGATAATGTTACTTGTGGTTAGAGTAGGGAGCAGGTGGAGAAGAGTCTGGAGAGGTGGAGGTATGCGCTGGAGAGAAGGGGAATGAAAGTCAGTAGAAGTAAGACAGAGTACATATGTGTGAATGAGAGGGAGGGCAGTGGAGTAGTGCAGTTGCAGTGAGAAGAGGTGGAGAAGGTGGAGGAGTTCAGGTACCAGGGGTCAACAGTGCAAAGAAATGGAGAGTGTGTTAAAGAAGTGAAGAAAAGTGTGCAGGCAGGGTGGAGTGGGAGGAGAAGAGTGAAAGCAGGAGTGATTTGTGATAGAAGAGTATCTGCAAGAGTGTAAAGGAAAGTTTATAGGACTGTGGTGAGACCTGCGATGTTGTATGTTTTAGAGACAGTGGCATTGAGTAAAAGACAGGAGGTGGAGCTGGAGGTAGCAGAGCTGAAGATGCTGAGATTTTCATAGAGAGTGACGAGGATGGACAGGATTAGAAACGAGTTTAATAGAGGGACAGCGCATGTAGGACATTTTGGATACAAGGTGAGGAAGGTCCAATGGGGTTGTTTTGGACATGTGCAGAGGAGGGACCTGGGGTATATCGGTAGGAGAATGCTGAAAATGAACCCACCAGGAAGGAGGAAAAGAGGAAGGCCAAGGAGGCGGTTTATGGATGTGGTGAGGGAAAACATGCAGGTTTGAAAGAGGCTGTTGTAGAGGACAGGGGGTGTATGGAGACGGATGATCCGCTGTGGTGACCCCTAATGGGAGAAGCCAAAAGTAGAAGAAGAAGTACTACATCTCTAACAGTACTTTCTGAAGTTTACGTAATAATTACATAGTAATTTTTAGCAACTGCAGTGTTTTTTCCTCTTTAAAAAATTCTCCATGATATTATTTTGAATAGCTTATGTTTAGTGATGTAAAGTATTCCAGTAAATGGACTTTGTTACTATGCTTTAGGCTACTTTCTGCTTTTACTGCATATCAAAGCAAAGGTGCATCAAATCACAGTCTGCTCTGAATATTTGGTTTTAATTTATCTTTTATTATTTATTTATTCATTGAATATTAATGGTTCTTCTACTTTGTAACATGGTACTGTTATTTGATGAAATAATTAAAGAGCCCATTTTTTTTAAAGATTGCTTTATAACGTTGTCTTTTCTTTAGATGAACTTGTTTGATCCTAGTTTCATTCATGAATGTTGAAGAGACTGTTGTGTTGTTGGTTAATGCAGAGTCTCACAAATCAACCTGTTTTTGGCTTTTCACTAAAGTTTCGAGTACTAGTGCATCTTTAAGTCTACATTTAATATGTACTGTTCAAACCAAATACTCAAAGACTTTTACTCGAGTCATAGTGAAACCATAAGCACAGAGACTTTAAATCCTGGGACAGATAGAAAAACAGGTCACAAAGTATAGTTTTTCCATAAGAGAGCACTTCAGTGTCAAGCCTTAACATAACTCGAAATAAAGCAAACATCCATGTTAATTAAATTCACATTTTGCATTCTTACCTGCGTTTCAGGTCTTTATCCAGAGGCAGCTCTACCACCTGCCCGTCTCCAGCTCTGAGAAGCTCCTATGTCTTCTTTAAAGCTGTTCCTGTACTCTCTGAGACTCCTTCTTTATGAATTATTCACAATGTAGTCTCAGTAGCTTGTAAATAAAAACTCTTCATGCTTCTCCCTGTTCCAGGACATTTGGAACAGTTGCTCTGGCGTTAGTGAAGCTGGCTGTGTTTTCTTTCGTAACCAGGCAACTGAAAGCGGGTGGTTTTATTGTTCTCAGGCTTGTTGGAGGAGATTTCAGGGCCTGAAACTATGCTTTTGTGTTTTTTTGGCATTTTGAAACCTGACTTGAAAGATCAGGCATACAGAAAAGTGTAAGAAAAATATCTTAGGTATGTTTTAATGCATCTCTAAGATAGAAGATCATTTTGCTTTGTGATGTTGTTCATGGCTATTGTTTGAATCACAATATTCCATAGTATGTAGAAAACAAATTATATAATTATTATGTATACATTCTGTAGACTACATACTACTAATACTACTACTACCTTTAATAATGATGATAATAATTATGATTATTAATTATTATTATCAGTGTGATTCAATAAAAAAAATTGTAACAAAAAAACAAAGATTATTATAAAATATAATTATAATATTTATTATTATTATTATTATTATTATTATTATTATTATTATAAACAGTATTATTGTTAATAATAATAATAATAATAATAATAATAATAATAATAATTATTATTATTATTATTATTATTATTATTATTATTATTATATTACTATTATAGTAATTATTATTATATTATTATTAATAATAATATTATTAAGACCAAAACTATTAATTGGAGAGGAGAACACCTGGACAAATCCACAGTAACTCATTTAAGAGAATGATAATAAATCAAATTACGACTATAAAAATTTTAAGTTTTAGGGATAAGTCAATATAATGCTCATTTACTCATACTCATAGAAGATGCAATGATGGCATAGCTACTGGCACAGCTACTGAAATATGACACAAGCAAGCACGGTGAAATCGGTTTAAATGAGCCGCAATCCAGACGGAATAGTAGCCATGTTGGTTCAGGATTTTTTTTCACTTTCCAGAATAAGTCTCCAAACGTCCCCTATTTTTGGATTGTATAAGTAAAATAAATAAAAACAAAGTAAACAAAGTAAAATTCTAAGAATAAGATTATATACACATATTGGCGACAGGACACCTGGCCATAAGTACGATATGAGCTTTTTGAGCATCACATTCCACATTTAGTACAAATTTGCTGTTATAATTCCCTTCACTCTTCTGGGAACTTGTTTTATTTGTGTTAGTAAAGTCAGACACTGATGTAGGTGAGGTGAGGAGGACTGGGATGCAGACAGTGTTTCCGTTCATACCAGAGGTGTTTAATAGGGTTGAGATCAGAACTCTATAGCAGGCCACTTTAGACCTTCTAAACCATGCAAACCATGTAAACCATATCTTCATGGAGCTCACTTTGTGCACAGGGGCATTGCCATGCTGGAACAGATTTAGGTTTCAAGTGGACACAAAAATGTATTATACCACATCCAAAGACGTCCTTTACAATAATGTGCCTCCAGCTTTGTGGTAACAGTTTGGAGAAGAACCACGTATGGCAGGAAAGGTCGGGTGTCCAAATACTTTTGTCCATATAGTGTATATATACAGTATGCATTACTGTTTGTTACAGTGTGTATGTGTGTGTACATTGTAGTTGCTTGTATCTGTAAGCTGATCTGGATCTCTTGGGAGTATGTTTCACCCTCAGTCCCGCTCTCAGGATTGTGTGTCTGTGGATCTGAACAATCTGGTTTCTTCTTTCTGCCTCTGAGGAATCCAATACACCTCTCCTTATTTTCCCCTCGTGTTCCGTCTCTGATCTCCGCTGGTTAAAAAACAACTCAGATGGAAAAAACTATGGAAACAGAAAAAAATGGGACACTGTTTTGGGTCTGTGGAACAGAACCAAACCAATCTGACTGTTCACTTGTTCGTAATAAAAAACAAAGTATGCTGAAAATATTTTGTATTTTCTGTATTATTCATTCACACACAAGACATTAAGTGATATTTTATGAGTTTTAACCTAAATGTAACTGAGCTAATAGCCATATTTTACTATTTTTTTCCTCCTCAGCTGCTAATGTGGAAAATATGCACTGCCATATAATAACTCGATGTTAACAGCGTTTGTGCTCATGGCCTCATAGTGTTACTCCGGTGCCACCTACAATCACATGACTTCACTTAAGCTCTCAAGCTGTTAAATATTTCATGCCGGCCTTTATGTGCCTCCTACAATTTACACCCATGAGGCCATATCCTACTGCTCTCTTTTTTTAAATTAATTAATTAATTTATTTATTTTTTTACGTTTGTTTAATAATTGGGGTTGTGCAGAGATAAATGTGTCTTTGAGACATCTAGTGGAAATCTGGTAGAGTAGTGTCTGGTAGTTCAGTGCATTTAATCAGCAGAAGAATGTGGATTTTCACATGCATTTCCTTTGTACCACCTTCTTATTGAGCTGTGTGCAGGACAGAACCTTCATCCACCTGCGTGGCCTACTTTAGAGCTGTTCGTTGTCTGTAGCTATGTAAAATTATAATGAATAAACTATGTAAGCATTTTTAAACACCCAAAACCTGCCTGATTTTTTATTACTTTACAATGAGCCCATGATCCTGTCACCGGTTCACCACTGTTCCTCTTTTGGAGCACTTTTGATAGATAATGACCTCTGCAGATACAAGAGCTGCAGTTTTGGAGACGCTCTGACCCAGTCATTTATCCATCACAATTTGGCCCTTGTCAAACTCGCTCAAATCCTTACACTAGCCCATTTTTCCTGATTCTAACACGTCAACTTTGAGGACAACACTGTTTTGAACCAATTTGGTAGACTTTTCCTAATGATGTCCTTCAACCTTCAAAAGGAGGACATCATTAGGAAAAGTCTACCAAATTGGTTCAAAACAGTGTTGTCAGAGTGACCAAATCGCAGTTTGACTGGTTAAACCGCTTCAAGCTACATTTACTGTATTTAAACCTAACAAGAGCCAGCGCTTTTTATTTCTGTACTTTCTGTACAGTTCTGTACTGCGCACCTGAGAAAAAAGCTATGAAAAGAAGAAAATAGACTTTTTGAAATAATTGAATATGTTTTCATTTTCAACCAAATTTTTTCTTTAAATTAGTAAAACAAAATATTTTAATCGTGATAAAAAATCTGACATTCAAACAAACAAATCATGGTCAGTTGTCTTTTGTTTTGATTTTTACTTTATTAAAATAAAATAAAAATCACTAAACAATACATAAAACCGTACATACAGGACACATGGTGTATAAGCTATACATTAGTCAAGTTTACCTGGTTGCCATGTTGAGAGAAATTGTGCAACCCTTATTCTTTCAGAAATCTTTTCGCACTGTACTCATGTAAGTGACTGGCTAAGAAAAGCGAAATCGATGTTCTGTGCTGCGGATGGCCTTGTTGTGCTGCATTCACAGCTGGTAGTTATTAGTGGTGCACAAAGTGGTCTCCCATTACGCCCGGGATGATTTGGAGACTTTTTTATTTTCACAGTTAAATAACTTTTCCAGACGAGGACCTCTAATAACATCTCTTTCTCTACAAAGGAAGGGGTTAATCACATCCCATAATATTGTGCAATATGAATGTTTCCATGCGTTGTTTGGAATGTGAAGCTTTTCCACATTTGAGTCCAGCGGACAAATAAAAATATATTTACTAAAACAAAACAAAGAGACAGGATGCAGACGAGTTCCAGTTAAGCTGCTTGGGAATATCTCATGTCCACTTTCCATATTTAAAGGTTTCAGATGTCATTTACTGTCTATTATAAATGAATATAATGATATTAGATGTTTATGCTTTTTTTATGTTTTATTCAATTACACTAAACAACAGACAAATTCATGTCTACTCACCTTTATCACAATCATGGAATTGAATTACAGTACAATGCTATTTTCAGAAAGAAATGGTATTGAAACCATGTTCTTGGGGTGAAACTTTGCAACAAACTAGGTAAAATCATAGTCATACATGGAGGAGGAAGTTTAATAGCTTGGGGGTGTTTTAGAGCAGGGAAGGTTGGACACTGTTTTCGGAAAATGAATGGAATCCTGAACCGACATGGCCATTTCATACTTCAACCCCATGCAATTTCATCTGAACTGCAGCTCATTAGAAACAACTTCACCGAACAAGAAGATGATGAGCCGAAGCACACTTTAAAGCTCTATAAGTATTTTTTGGAGAGCCATCTGAAGTGTTATCTATCATGGAACTGCCTGCCCAGTCACTGCACCTAAATCCTATTGTACTGCTCTGGGATGAAGTGGATCAAGTAATAAATCTCCAACTAGTGAAGAACATCCTTGGCGAGTTTTACAAAAGATATATCACAATGTGCAGTCTGCTTTTGCTTTGATTGCAATTATTAATTGTAAAATATGGCCATATTTTAGGAACTGTGCCAGTTGTTAGGGCATCTTCTATAAGTATGAGTGAATATGAACTGCTCTGAAAGAAATCTCCAGCTAGTGGAAAACACACTTGGTGAGTTTTACATTTTTGTAGATTTGTTTCAATTTTCAGACTGTTACATTACCAAGTTTGTTGCATACAGTATAAAGAAAAGGAACATACATATGCTTAAAAAAAAAAAACCATCAAAACTAGTTTTCCAAACTTTTCACTAAAAACAAAACAAAACAAAACAAAAAACAAACAAACAAAAATATATATATGGCATCTCTTTTTTCCTTGCCACCGTCGCCACCGGCTTGCTCATTAGGGACAAATTTACACATACATTGTGTGAACATTTACATTTTTATCATCACATTATCTGTGTAAAGCTGCTTTAAGACTATATATTTATAATACCTATATATATATATATATATATATATATATATATATATATATATATATATAAAGGTATTTATAATCTCTCTCTCTCTCTCTCTCTCTCTCTCTCTCTCTATATATATATATATATATATATAAAGGTATTTATAATCTCTCTCTCTCTCTCTCTCTCTCTCTCTCTCTCTCTCTCTCTATATATATATATATATATATATATATATATATATATATATATATATATATATATATATATATATATATATATATAAAGGTTGAACATTTCAATGCTTTTTGCTCAGACAAATTAGCCTAGCATGGACTGAAAGAGATAAACATAACGTCGCACACGGTCATTAAAGCCAACATTTTGCTCATGTCTGGTTCTTTAGCTTCAACTAGCAATCAAAGTTTACCTCTGGATCACTAATTTGTGCATGACTGGAGCAGGCAGTTGATCTTGGCTCCCAGATTAAAGGGGAAATCTGATAATAGGAGTAGTTACATGCGAGTGGACGGCTTAAATTGGCTGTTTATACAGCTCAGAGCTGGTGTCAGACTAAACACAGTGGATTGTTCTTTACTACTGTGTGTGTCATTGCTTGGCCCAGGCGTCTGGGTTTGAGTTTTTTCATTATAAAAGTAATAAAAAAATACAATATGAACAAAGAACAACAATTGCATGATACACTCTATGATACAAATCTGGAAATGAATGATTACAGGTTTTTTTTTTCACTTTTTACAAGTGGATGTAATATAAAAAAACATTATAAATAATCAATAATAAAGCAAAATTGGTTTCATCCTACACCATTTTGTCGTCAAAAAGGATTTGGGCGTACACAGTTCCTGTCTTTGACGTTTTGGCGTCTGGGAGAGGTTTAACCAGTTCGAGTTCAGCATATGTTAAACTCTCCTCCGCAATCTTTGGCTGGAAGAGAAGAAAAATCATGATGTCATCAATAAACCAATCACTATAAAGCGTCAATATTCCTTATGTTCATTATGTCCACTTGCATTATTGACACTTTTCTCCCTGCTTATAGATACATTTAATAGTTTTCAACATCCATGAGACAGGTTCATTTATGTTATCACTTATAGCAGCTATAAATATAATCATAAATACCAGCAGCAGCTAGTTGCCATTGGCCAGCTAGCTAACACTAAATAATAAAAAAATGTCATTACCACTCCAGCGCTGATTAATAAGCGTTTATACACATCCATGGACAACACTTTACACTTTTAATGTAGTTACAAGATCCTCCTTCCTGAAAACGTCTGTAGTGTAAAACCTACAAGCTATGACCTGACTCTGGATACTTCTTCAGAACATTTTTAAATTCTCCATACAGAACGTTTCACGCTTTAAAATGAGATGATTTGTATTTTGTCAGATGAACACTAAGCCCTGGCGATCATATCAAGGTGGTATTATAAGTTCCGAAACTAATGGTGCTAACTGGTGCTATTCTTTCTTGTGATCCGTTACCATGTCAGCGATTTCATCACAGACTGCAAGAGCAAACGTGAAATTCTGTGTGAAACTGGGCAAATCTGCCACAGAGACATTTAACATGACATACATTTGACATATGGCTGCGACGAGTTGTTCGAGGAGTTTTGAGTGGCACACGCACTTCAAGAGCTTAAGAACATCACTGAAAGACGACGAGAGATCAGGAAGACCTTTAACGAGCTCAACCCCCAAAAATGTCAAAATCGTTTGGCAACTTGAAGAACAATCCACATAATTTTACTTTCGCACCCACCCTACTCGCCAAATTTGGCTCCTGCCAACTTCCCCCTCTTCCTAAAGATGAAGATTCAGCTCAAAAGTCACTGTTTTGACACCAAGATTCAGCGCAAATCCCAGAAGGTGCTTGACACACTTTGGAAAGAAGACTTCCAGGACGCATTCTAGAAGTGGCAGGAACGCTGGGAGCACTGTATTGCTGTGCAATAGGACTATTCTGAAGGTGATTGTGTTTAAACAAAGATAAATAAAGTACTTTCTTGTTTGAGCTAGTGTCGAAGGTTTTTGATAACACCTAGTACACTCTGTGATGGAATTAGCCTCACAATAGCGGTGAACTTACCAAAATGATCTTTCTTGGTTGAGGTTTTAAAAGTTTGGGCTTTCTCAGTCTATCACCAATGGGTGCTGGGAAAAAGAAGAATAGTGAAGTTATGAGTAAAGTAAAAAGGTAAGATCAGAAGTGCTCAAACTGTTTCCTATGGAAGTGCCAATCAAGTCAAACTTGTACATGTTTAAATAATAATTATTTTAAAATAAACTTTCCATGGTTCTTCTCATTTATGATTTTCTTTGATATATAAATAATTAAAGAATATATAACTAAAAACTCGAATGCAGTTTTATTTTTTTAAGCTTTCTAGTCTACTGGAAACATAGAAACAATCCCAATAGAGTTTAATTGTACAATAGAGTGCAATACCTAGTATAGGCTTAGAATTCATGCCCAGTATTCAGGCTAAAAGCAATACAGCTAAATGTTTGTAAAATCAAGAGAAATAAAATAAAGAAATGTATGTGAAATGTATTTTCAGGTAATAGTCTAAATCACATATTCTGTGTGAGTTCTTATTATCTTTCCTTGCATGTTGCCATATGTTTAAGGTGCTTTATTCTTGCCACATGTACTTTTACAGCACAGTGAAATTCTTTCTTCACATATGAGAGCAGTGTTAGGAAGCTGGGGTCAGAGTGCAGGATTCACATCTGGAGCACTGAGGGTTAAGGGCCTCACTCAAGGGACCCAAGAGGGGCAGCTTGGTGATATCAGGGCTTGAACTTCCAACCTGACGATCAGTAACCCAGAGCCTTAACCACTGATTTACCATTTCCCTTTTATAATAAATGCAAATTCCAAAGTCATTCAACTTTGGATATCTTTCATACACATCTTGTTGTCAGTGTGACTGTTATTCCCTGATCCGTATTAGAGAGACTGAACAATAATGTGTGGGATGAGACTGTAACTATCCCTAGTTTGGGCATCTCTGCTAAGATCTTCTGTCATTAATTAAAAGGGATGGAGAAAAGAAAGAGAAAGTGAGAGAGGTGCCAGTTCTACCTTTAGCTGGGATCTCTGGCGGCTCCTCCAGTTGATCTAATTTTTTCTTCGTCTTGTAATTCTTTTGTTTCTTGGGAAGCACTGGAGACAGGCTTACTACACTTGTGACTGTTTCTCCAGAACTGAACAAAGACGAGAATAGAACAGATCCACTTGATTGGCACATGTTCAGTACAGCACAATGAAATTATTTTAAGGGCCTTGCTCAAGGGCCCCAACAGTGGCAGCTTAAACCCCCAACCTTTCAATCAGCAACCCAGAACCTTAACCAGTGAGCTACTGTACCTCTTTCCCATTTATTTGATTTAAAAACCATGGCTAGTGATTTTTTTACTAAAATAACAGACTCACCTGTTTTGGGGACTTTTCACCAAATGATAATTTTCTGAAAAACAGAAGACAAAAGGGAGTCAAAAGTTAAATTCAACACAAACACATCTGTGAGACAGCAAACTAACAATATGAAAATCTATTGCTTTATCATGGCATTTATCATTTGCATTCTTATACTTATATTAAATGACAGTCGTTGTTGATCACAGCAAGAGTGGCTTGTAAACTTCTGCCATCTGCTTCCTATCAAGTGAACTGCAATAAACAAGTCTTTTCTTCTTGTACCCTGACTGACCAATCACTCTCTCGTGAAATAAAGGATTGCAGGCCCAACTTAGGAAAGGAAACATTGATTTACATACATAAGGTAGTGGGAAGTGATAAAGCCAGTTACTAGCTGTAAGGGTCCACATTCACCAAGCAAGTGTTGTACATTTTGTTCTGATGTCTGCAAAGCAAATGGAACAACTGTGTTGTTTAAGGTCCATTATAAGCAGTATTACCTGGCTACTTGGCACCCCAAGTAGACAAGATCTGAAAAAATATGTAATGTCCAGTAGACTTACTCATTTGAACGACGGAGGATAAAACTGAGCTGAATGTGATGAAGAGTTTTGCCCAGTCATGATTGCACTGGGATTTGAACAGCGAGTTTTTCCTGATTTAAATACACACTCCTATAGATTCAGTCTATACCCAACTAAATGACCTACTGTAGCATAGAAATCTGTACAAAATGGCCCATGAAGACAAGTGACAATTGCAGGTCAATGACTGTCCACTTGGTTGAAGGACAGTCATTGACCTGCAATTGTCACTTGTCTTCATGGGCCATTTTGTACAGATTTCTATGCTACAGTAGGTCATTTAGTTGTCTTATGTTTGCATGATGTTTTTTTTAAGCCCTTCTGTTGTCTGCTCTGGCATACTTGCGCAATAAAATTCTGATTCTGATGCAAAGCCTTAACCACAGAGTCGACACAACTACAACACCGTATTTTTATTTTTATTTTTTTTTACTTTTACAGTTAACGCTTGTTACGCACCACTCCATTGCTTCATAATTACTAATGCAAAGGGTTCAAAACGAGCTCACACTGGTTCCACACAACTGCAGACACCTCGGGGATGCCAACCCGTATGGAAATCTGATATATGGCCATGTATAGGCCAAAGACCTACCAGGTGATGTCTCTTGTTTTTCTCTTTTAATTTTGTAAGTGACATTATTCCAACGTTTCTGACATCAGTTTGGGACAATCACTCAAATGCAGTGTTTCAAGTTTCAGATCAGGACAAGATGCACATTGATTATTGTAACCTGCAATATGTTACAATGTTACTTTAAAAATGTAAAAATAATTTTGCAATGTTACAGTTGGTTTGTTACATTATTTTTAATGTTGGATTTGGCTCCTTATTAATCCCTGTTACTTATTGGCACATAGGTTTTATACAATCGCTGTAATTTAAGTACTGCATTATGTTTTAAAATCTGAAAGCAACTGTAAATCAACAATAAATGTTTACAAATGAAAAGTTTTGACCATCTATTTAATAGAATTATGAAAATGTAAGGTAGTTATATAAAGTAAGTAATAAGAAGTTATTGGAAAAGAGTAAAATGTATGTACTACACAAGCACAATGTGTTTGTGTGTTTGTATTATAAATACAATGATAAATATCCTTTACCCATATATAAACATGTACCCTATATACATATGTGTCATATATGTACCTGACATATATTTGTATATCTAACATGAACATGTATGCAATGCAATGCACTAGGAGCATTCCTAGAGCCATCCTGTATTATGTAATAGCCATCTTTCAGTCATGTTTATTCAGTAATAGAAGTTGTCAAATCCCTGCAAGCGTGTGGTGTAGTTGTGTCGACTCTGTGGTTAAAGCTCTGAATCAGAATCAGAATTTAAATCCAAATGTATTGCCCAAGCATGTTTGAACAGACAGGGAATTTGTTTCTAGCAGGGCAAGACAATACAAGACAATACAGTGCAGACTGAACCCAAAAAATTACAGAAACCCAACACCATGCAAACATTCCAAAATTTTGGGACTCAAGCTGGTTCAGCTGAATTTCACACTTTTGTGTGTTCAAATCCCAGCACCAATAAACTACCAAGATTGTGTCTTAGCTCAGCTGTATCCTGCTTTAATTCAATTAGGAAAAATACTACAGTATGTATTGCATTACAGTACATGACTGTATTCAGGTTTTAAAGTAGCTCACTCTGAATATATTGGCAAACCTGGATTCTATTAAAATGCTATAAATGAAGCCTATTATTCACAATTATGTGCTTTGTTAAAAAAAAAAAACATTCTGCATATTCATATACATATCTGAGATACAATTAGTGTAAAGATTGCTAGATAGTAAGATCCTATATGGTCAAAATGTCCCATCTAATTTGCTGTGTAAGATATATTACAGTACTGAAATGTGTATTTCAGGTTTGGTTGCACAAACAGTTGTGCTGCAGTAAAAAGTCTGGCTGCCAAATGATAGTTATTATACATATCATTACTGTAATGCAGCTGCTATTATTGTGAATAAAGTAAGCCATATTGGTTTGAATGAATAGCTTGTGCAGGGTTAATAATTGTAGCCTAGACTGCTCGATGTCTAAAGGAGCCGACGATTACAACATTTAATCATAGCGTTGGCAAAGTACCACAAAACACAACACATGTTGCACTTCCATTAGTGACTCAGATTGGAATATGTGAAGCTACATTTTACATCATTAGGCTTGATGATTCACTGCATATCTGTTTTTTTTTTGGCTTTTTTTACGTGTGATTAACAAAACTATTGCCATTTTCATGCAAAGAACATCAGGCAGGAAAGAACATCTTATAAGGTGTTAGTTTCCCTGGGTGCCATAATAAACGAAAAACCTAAGTATAGTTTCGTCTTCACAGTCATACTGTCCAGCTTTCACATTCTGGCACAAAAACGGTCATGTTATTTATCAGAATTGTGGTGTTTTGTTAATAAATTTGAGTTAAGTATAAATGCTTTAGTTTATGACATTTTTGTTGTTAGTGGTAGTATAATTATCAGCTGTAGTATTACTGGTGGTAGTGGTAATCATACAAATTGTAGTAATATGTGTAATATTGGTTGTTGTAGTAGCAGTTATAGTATCAGTAGTAGTAGTAGTGAAAGTAGAATTAGTTTTAGTAGCAATTGTGGTGGTTGAAGTAGTGGTGGAACTTGTGGTAGTATTAGCAGTATCAGTTGAGTGGTGGGGGTCAGTGGTGGACAGTAATGAAGCAAATGTAATTTATTACTGTACTTAAGTATTTGTATTTGGGGAGAGTTTTACTTTAACTTCACTACATTTTAAAGTCAGATATCTTACTTTTTACTTGACTACATTTTGTAAATCAGTCATTCCTTTTTATTTATAAGTTGATAAAAACGTAACTGGCAAACACGCAGCAAGCAACCAATTAGGGTTGAGCACACGCTCTGTTTTAAATTGTTTTGATTGCTGTTGATGGTATCTACTTTGCACCAGCATGCAGGTAAGCTTCAGTTCAACAGCAAGCAGAACATTTTGTAATAAACACCCATGGCCTTATTTGCGTGATTTTCTTTTTACATTTGAAAAGGAAGGTTTTGTAGTAGTAGTAGTAGTAGTGGTAAAGGTGTAGTAGTAGTAGTGGTAAAGGTGTAGAAGTAGTAGTAGTAGTAGTAGTAGTATTGGTGATGGTGTAGTAGTAGTAGTAGTAGTAGTAGTAGTAGTAGTGGTGATGGTGTAGTAGTAGTAGTAGTATTGGTGATGGTGTAGTAGTAGTAGTAGTAGTATTGGTGATGGTGTAGTAGTAGTAGTAGTAGTAGTGGTGATGGTGTAGTAGTAGTAGTAGTGATGGTGTTGTAGTAGTAGTAGTGGTGATGGTGTAGTAGTAGTAGTAGTATTGGTGATGGTGTAGTAGTAGTAGTAGTAGTATTGGTGATGGTGTAGTAGTAGTAGTAGTAGTATTGGTGATGGTGTAGTAGTAGTAGTAGTAGTATTGGTGATGGTGTAGTAGTAGTAGTAGTAGTAGTGGTGATGGTGTAGTAGTAGTAGTAGTAGTAGTGGTGATGGTGTAGTAGTAGTAGTAGTGATGGTGTTGTAGTAGTAGTAGTGGTGATGGTGTAGTAGTAGTAGTAGTAGTGGTGATGGTGTAGTAGTAGTAGTAGTGATGGTGTTGTAGTAGTAGTAGTGGTGATGGTGTAGTAGTAGTAGTAGTAGTATTGGTGATGGTGTAGTAGTGGTGATAGTGTAGTAGTAGTAGTAGTAGTGGTAGTAGTAGTATTGGTGATGGTGTAGTAGTAGTAGTAGTAGTAGTGGTATTGATGGTGTAGTAGTAGTAGTAGTAGTAGTAGTATTGGTGATGGTGTAGTAGTAGTAGTAGTAGTAGTGGTAAAGGTGTAGTAGTAGTAGTAGTATTGGTGATGGTGTAGTAGTAGTAGTAGTATTGGTGATGGTGTAGTAGTAGTAGTAGTGGTGTTGATGGTGTAGTAGTAGTAGTAGTATTGGTGATGGTGTAGTAGTAGTAGTAGTATTGGTGATGGTGTAGTAGTAGTAGTAGTGGTGTTGATGGTGTAGTAGTAGTAGTAGTATTGGTGATGGTGTAGTAGTATTGGTGATGGTGTAGTAGTAGTAGGGACAAACATACTTACAAAGAACATATTTACGTTTAATCACCACATTATCTGTGTAAAGCTGCTTTGAGACAATGTTCATTGTTAAAAGCGCTATACAAATAAAAATGAATTGAATTGAATTGAATAGAAAATCGACTACTAAAAACTCTAAACTGCAATTAAACCAACACCACAACCAGCACAGAACAATTTCATTATCATTCCATCTCACCTGACTTCCAAAATAAAAGAAAACACAATACCTTTCAAATGTCTCTTCTTCTGCAGATATTGGCAGCAAACAGCCACGGTAAACATACACATGCTCAAGAGCCCCGCGCAACAAATCAGGACCGTACACAGGTACACATCTGAAACACACAAAACATAATCTTTAACTCAAACATGTGCCATGGCTCCAGTAAGGACCACAAGAGTTTTTAATAATCATATTGTTTAAACCCAGAGTATTTGCTATGGGAGGAATGGGATAAGTTTATTTTCTCAGGTTTCAGAAGAAGAGAAGTCTTTCCTTCCACGTCCACGGATGGTCCATGTGCGCTATTTCTGTCCAGAACTTGGATGGGTAAGAATACACTTGTGGCTTACCTTCAAACAGGCTCCAGATCCCATCCTTGGCATTGGTGGGTGGAAGGAAGTGCACTGCAAAAAGAACGGGGAGAAATGCAAACTCATCATTGCGGTTTCATGGTCATGGTAATTGCACAGGGTTAAATAAAGCTAATTACAGGTCTCTGTGTGTGGGATGACAGCAGGAAGGCGATCCCTTTCTACGGATGCGCAAGTTCTAGGTTGAGCTGCTCATCGTGGGGTTCACACATTCCGGGAGACTCTGAATTACTCATAAACCCTGACAGTGGCTAATAACAAGGTTAGGCATAGCTACTGATGGAATGACATCAGCAGGAGGAATGCTGCCACTACCATCATTGCTATTGACATTTGACTTGATACTTTAGAATGTACTTGCATACAAACGTGAAGTAATTTAAAAAAAACATGATGCAGATTTATTTAAACTTAAATTATTTATTGTAAAATTCACAATGTTTATAATTGATATTATAAAATATACATTTATTATTTAGAAAGTGACCAATATTTTATGTCAAATGATTTCTTGTTGCTAAACTGTTTCTCGTGTGTGTTCTCTCAGCACCACTGTTGCTACATGAATATTCAATTTAATTCAAGTAAATTTTTTTTGTGTATCGCTGTTTACAATGGACATTGTCTCAAAGCAGCTTTACACAGATGTGGAATGTGGTAAGAAAAAATTAATAATATTGTTCTTTATAAGTGTAAGTTTGTCCCTAATGAGCGAGACGGTGGAGACGGTGGCAAGGAAAACTCCCTGAAATGGCATAAGGAAGAAACCTTGACAGGAACCAGATTTAGGAGGAAACCTCATCTTTATTTGAGTGGCATCAAATGTACATTTTTGCAGATAAACAATGTTGAGTTAATACGGAGACCGAGGCGTCTTCTTAGAGTTACATAGAATATAGATTAACATGGCAGAGGTAGAGCTGCATCTTCCTGGAGACCGAACAGAAAAAAGGACATCTGGTTTTATTTTTTATTTTTTTATTTTTTTAAGTAAATTGATGATCAGCTGTCTGTCTATTTTTTCCAGTACATCGTATTGCATTTAATCGAATCAAATGAGTCGACCTTCTAATCAGAGGTCCAACATCTTAACCACTAAGATTCCAATTCTCTGTGAATATGGCTTTGCAGCTGAAAACCACTGTTATTTAATAGAAAAGTGGCCTTGTTTGGGCTAGTGGAGTATCTGCGGTATCAGCATTTGTGGCTTTGATTTTAGATGGCCAGAACACATCAACTCTCTTCTAGTAAACTCATTACTCTATTCTTAAGTATGGAAATATATTTGAGGCACAACATTCCAAAGAAACTGAACTTTTCATACAATGGTGGGTATTATTTTATTGAAAGAACATCAGTAACTGGTTTGAACCAGTATAGAGAGAGAAATAGGAGGCCTCGGTGGACAGCTGAGCAGGAGCACAATGACAACCGAGACTTTAGCTTGAGAAACAGACATTCTACAGGTCCTTAGGTTAGTTTATATGAATAGTTAAAATATCCAGAGTCTAGAAGGATATATAAAGTTCATAGTGAAATTATTATTCCGGATACTCCAGCGATGTTAGGAAGCTGAGGTCAAAGTCCAGGATCAGACATTATACTGCACCCCTAAAACTTAATGGGTTAAGGGCCTTTCTCAAGGGCCCCAAGAGTGGCAGCTTGGCGATACAATGGCTTGAACCCCCTGACCTTCCGATCAGTAATTATCAGCTAGAATGGTCAGTAAGGCCGGAATCTCTGTAAAAGTTAGGATTGTTTGAGATAAGCAAAAATGTAAGATCAAATTTGTGTTTTATGCAAAAATATTTTTTTTAATTAATTTCTATTGTCAGTATCCTGAATCTATTTATTTGATGATTTTCAGCTCATGTGATGAATGAAGATATGAGTTTGATAAAATTAAATTGTTTCATGTTGTATATTATAAAGTAATAATTAATTTCCAGTCTTGAAAATGTACAAGGTAAAAGGTTAAGACTGGTCGTGCAAGTTATTTTCACTGTCTTCCAATCAGCTTTCTTAGTATCATTCTAGCTGCGTGAAATCATGAGTTTATTAAATGTGTCAGTTTTTTGTTTTACTTTTTCATGCATAACAAATGTATTATTTAAATGTTGTACTGAATGCAGAAGAAGAGGGAACAATCTTTAGAAAATGCTGATAATAAAACACAGGACATTTTGGCTTTTATATGTCACCATTCA
This sequence comes from Silurus lanzhouensis, assembly GCA_039877035.1. Taxonomy (NCBI): domain Eukaryota; kingdom Metazoa; phylum Chordata; class Actinopteri; order Siluriformes; family Siluridae; genus Silurus; species Silurus lanzhouensis. The sequence goes on along the minus strand of JBCEWE010000367.1, from coordinate 826,261 downwards.
TGGCTTGCTTAAATGATACACTTATTTATGCATGACAGAACTGGAAAATGAATAGAGTCTCTTTCTGTTTAGTCACACAGACAAAGAGACCCAGATACAAAATGGATGACTACAGAATTCATTCGGTATGAAGTCTGGAAAAAAAAGAGTGGGAGACGACATATGTCCCAATGTGAGACACAAAGTGGTGTATTATGCAGAAATACAGCTGCTACAATCTTTATTTATTTTTTTGTACATTGAATAATGTTGCATTCAAACAGGATTTCTAAACTTTCTGACCAGAAAAAAACTAAACAAAACGATGACGTTCCTTCAACACGTAATTACAACGTTGCAAAAATTTAGAGTCATAATATCATGATGCACTATTGAACCGAAAACAATATGGCAAAAAAACAACTAAAATACACACTGATTTTATGGAAATATATTTATGCACGTTCCTGAAACATCAGATATCATCACACACAAGCATTTAGCATGAAAAATCACTATACTCAAAAAAAAGAAGATAAAAACGAGTGGCATGTGATTAGTGAATAACAATCATTAGATTTATATGGAATTAATAGGATTTTGTTTGGTAGCTACAAACAACTAGCAGCTAACTTCTTGCATTTGGCATTCTTCTGTAGTTCTGTTTTTTATTTACTGTTTTGTGTCTTTTAGTGAACAGAGGTCATGATTTTATTTTTAATAGCCTAAGCCTAAACCAGAGATTCAGGGAAAGCCCCTAAATTCAGCCCACAGGCTAGCACCATCCAGACAGAGACAGTTTGTTTATAGCATATGAAGCTATTCTTCTTTAACAATACGCTATATTTTAGCCATCACGCTAATTTTGGGCGATTACTTCATTCAAAAGTTTATATTGGAAACACACAGACATTTCTACTCCATCAAGCGGTCACACTTAAAAATACCTGGTGATTACAAAGAGCTAAAAGAAAAGATTTTGTTGTAAGAAGGAGATTGTGCTACATGAATACACAGGACAGACAAGTCTTCTGGAATACCGTTCATACCAGAATGGGCAAAAACACCACAAGCCTCAAATCACCATAGTAACAAATATGTACAGTTCAGTTCTGCCGTCCTCATAATTCATACTGCTCATGTGCGGTTTGGAACACACTCCTGCATAGTTATCAATTGGCCATGGTGGGAGAAACCATGATACGATGTTAATATGTGCAGGAGGTCACTCAGGTCATTTTATATCGACTATTTTATCTTGTACAGTAAATTGTATACAGCAATGTTTTCTGGCCAGTGAGCTGCTATTAGAGGGATTTACAGCTAGTCCCGAAATTACGACCGGGATGATCAATGACCTCATCGTAACTTGAAAATATGCTAAGTCAAGACATGGCCTAGCCTACCCAGGGGTCTTAAAGAATGGTGATCAGTATGGAGTTGTTTACTGTAATCTGTTAATAATTTAACAATTTACAGTACATACTGTAATTTAGGAAAATACAGCAATTTACACTATCCCAATGTATAAAATATACAGTATATATGTATGCGAGTGGAGCACAGGGACGGACTCGCTCTTTTTCTGTGTCCGGCCACGCCAATAAAAAGGAGAAAGACAAGAGCTAGAAGTGTGCTTTAAAACACCAAAAACACAGAAAAAATATGCATTCTAACACCGAGATAACTGATGATGTCACAAGGGGGGAAATGCGAGCACCCTGGCAGCGTCCCGCGTATACACTGCTAGGTTTGCCTGCTGCATGAAACATATTTCTATCATCAGCATAATATTAAAAAATTGTCGAAAAATCTTAGCACAGGGACTGTATTTCAAATTTACCACACAGTACATCATGCAATTAAATGTTTTTGGATGTCTGGTCTGTGATATAAACTGGAATAAAAAAGTTAGATTCGAAATATTGTGCACTGTTTAGGCCATTGATCAGATCTGGTATTGTGCGATTATAGAGAAAATGCATAGAAAAGTCAACAATAAAACAATAAAAAAAGACATTTTCTCCTTATTTTACTTGCAATATGAAATCAATAAAGAAATGAAGAGGTTAAAATTTATTGGATTCTTTACCTCCAAAGATTGTGAGTTTAAGTCCCAGCCACATTAAGCTTCCACTCCTGGGCCCCTGAGGAAGGCCCTTAACCACATAGCTGCTCAGTTATTAATGAGATTACTGTAAATCACTTTAGGATAAGGCAAAATGTCCCAAATACTGTTTTATAATTGTGAATTAAAAAAATAATGAACGCAACCTACACAAACTCATATGTAGCAGTGCTTTTATTCTGGGATCGACCCATTTACCTACAAATTAAATAAAACATTTTTGCCATTCTTTATTTTTTTGTTCTATCCTGTTAAAGCTGTTAAAGTAACTGCTTAGTAAATAAAAAACATAGCTCTCAAGTTCCATTTCTCCACAAAACCAATATCTACAGTGTTTCATTTTCCAGCCCACAAACACTCCTGGTGTTTCTTTGTTTTTATGTTTTGTTTTTTTTTATATTGTTTCAATCCTTCTATGGATCTTGCTTTACTTCCTCCATGTCACATGTTGTGATATCCTGCCCACAAACATGGTTGAGCTTTCCTCCGCTCTCGCTGCTACTGTGTACTTAAATCCTGACCACATCCTCAACACACACACACACACACACACACACACACACACACACACACACACACACACACACACACACACACACATAAACACAAAGGGTGCTTGCAACCTCAGTGGCTTCCTGACAGTACATGCAAGGTTAGATCATTTTCATGTGACTGTTTAATAGCAAAGATCTGCCCTGGCTTTGCAACAGGTCATGTAAGAAAATCGATGTAAATTTAAGTTTAACAGAATAAATAACGTGTTTTTTCCTGAATGTTAGAGGCCAGAAAACTATCCTAAGCTAGGAATTCAAATACTGAGGCGACGTCTACACTAACCTGAACAAATTAACACTGCAATGTGAAAACTGCGCTTTCAAATGTATCCACTTGGGGAATGTTTTTAAAAAGCTGTCTCGTGTGGACAGAAGGTTAAAATGGTGAGAAAAACAAGTTTTCAGACAAAAACGAATTAGTGTGGACATGGCATGAAGCTGATGTGACATGATTAATCAGAGAGTATTTTACAGAGCTGTGGTTTATGGATTATTAAATAATACTGGCATATATTTTAAATAGTCAACAGGTGGTAGAAGTGGTACAGTAGCTCAGTGGATACGGCTCTGGGTTACTGTTCAGAGGGCTGTGGGTACAAGCCCTGATATCACCAAGCTGCCACTCTTGGGCCCTTAATCAAAGTCTGTTGGTGACTCCAGCTTCCTATCATTGCTGGGACATGTGAAGAAAGAATTTCTATGTACTGCAATGTTCATCTGACAAGTGAAAGGTGTCTTTATGTATAGCTTTAAAAGTATTCAATATGTTGATATGAAATCATTTTTAACTCCATCTGAAAATCTAAAATACTACATTTACCTTAGACCAGACCCTGCAAACAATTTGTTCTCTCCTTCATATACAGATGCACACACACTTAATCAATTAGATGTATTTTGTCTGCTCGCTCTGTTGTTTCGGTCTCAAAGTTGTGTAACCGAATAAAGAGAAACTTAAACTCGCCTTTGAAGCGTAAAGAAGATCAGATGGCCAGAACACAAGCATGTGAGTTTTAGTTTTTCTCAGTTGATTTGAAGCATTTTTTGAATAATCCATAATATTTGCAAACCAGTAGGTGCATTTCTCAAAACAATTTGTGCAAACAGCAAAACACATTGGATTTCTTTCAAAAGCCTGAACTTTTCTCAAAATCCGTCCTTTTGTCATTGATTAAAAGTTTAGTCATGTTGTCAGTATGACGCTGCACAGTTTTAGTATATCCTGATATAAACTACAGTTTGGGTTACACTGATTAAAAATGCACAAAGCTGAAATTATTCTGTTTGGCATCTATGAATATTAACAGCACAAATTTATTTATTTGATTGCATATTTGATTTATATTGATTGTAAGAGTCCGGACAGGATTCAGACTTTTACTGTACTCTAATAGTGTTCGTTCATTTCCTGATTGTTTATCCGTTTTCAGAAAATTGTAAGTCTGTGTTTTGCTTTGTTGCCAATTGAAGGTTCAAAAGATTCACCTTTGACCTGTTTTAGAAAAGTAGTTGATCATTGGTTGATCTGATGCTGTTCACTCGCCTTCATTAGTAACATTCAAGATTCATCTGCAGCATTCAACAATTCAAGTCACATTTACAAAAAAAAGTTGAATAGAAATTTTAGATGACAGATGATGACAACTGGTTTAACCATTTTGCAGTCAATGACTTGTGCAATGAACTGATGCTGAGATGTTTTAGGGGTAAAAACTATTCAGGTGAAACCAGTATAATATATTTTAATCAACATAAACAACTGATAATGTAGGAAACAGCAGACACAATCCATTAAATGAATGTACAAAAGCATTTGCGATTTGATCGAACCAATGAGAAACTGGTTGTATTTCTGAGTAGAACTTTCCATAGACATAGACATATTTCTGAGTAGAACTTTCCATTTAGATTCCCATTAGCTCAAGTTTTTTCCCTATAGGAAATTCTTATCACAATATAAAGCTGTGAACTGACCTTCATTTGCACTTTTACTCATCACTAATTATTTACTTTTTTTCTATCTATTTATTTTCAGAGCAAATTTCTCATTCTGAAAATGTGGTTTACAGTTTTTATTAGTCTATCTATCTATCTATCTATCTATCTATCTATCTATCTATCTATCTATCTATCTATCTATCTGTCTGTCTGTCTGTCTGTCTGTCTGTCTGTCTGTCTGTCTGTCTGTCTGTCTGTCTGTCTGTCTGTCTATCTATCTATCTATCTATCTATCTATCTATCTATCTATTTATCTAGCTATCTATCATAGAAATTGCAACATAGAAATAGATAGATAGATAGATAGATAGATAGATAGATAGATAGATAGATAGATAGATAGATAGATAGATAGATAGATAGATAGATAGATAGATAGATAGATAGATCACTTTGGCATGAAGAACACAGCAGCTCATACAAATCTACAGCTTAACATAGAAGTTTAACAGGAACACTGTTGTTACCTCGCTACAGGTTCTAACAGCAAGACTTTGTCACACAAGTTCTTGAGCACCGCAGGTTCTCCTCAGCTGTTTGCTTAAAATACATTCTTACTTTAAAAAGGAAAATTAAAATTTCACAACGCTTCGAAGCCACTCCAGAATCTCACCTTTAAGCTCTGTAGCTGCTGTGAAGTCGACGGAGGATTTCCATTTCTCCTGGTGCTTCTTAAACTCCTGCACTTTGCAGCTGTACATGCCTCTGTCTTCTCTGGTAATGTTGATGATCAAGAGGTTGTAGATCTTGCCCTGCTTCACTACAATCAACTTGATCTTGGGCTTGGGGAAGCTCTTGGAATAGTTTCCATAGAATTTGGCCCTCCTCATGTTCACTTTGGCAAGGAGCTGCTCGTCTCCTCCAGACACAGGATGGAAAAGCCAGCGCAGCACAAGAGCAGTGTCGGATTTGTGATGCTGGGTCACCTGACACGAGAGCGTGGCGTTCTCACCCTCGAGTGCCACAAGGAACGGAGACGGAGTGACCGTGGCATTAATGGCGGTGCAAACATCTGGAGATATAAACAAGTTCATCTTTTTCATATAGTGTTTAACAATATTTACAATTATACAAAAAAACAGGTCTATCTATCTATTTATCTATCTATCTATCTATCTATCTATCTATCTATCTATCTATCTATCTATCTATCTATCTATCTATCTATACTGTAATCATAGTACCCAACTGATTAACCTGATATTGAACACATCAAATCTTCGAGTTCAGCTCAGACGTCTGCCGTTTTTTGGATTCCACGCTTTGTTTTTTACTCAAAAGAAACAAAGACAGGACCTGACTGAGGCCTTATTGCTCTAAAGCTTTATATAGTAGCAGAAATTATGGTTGCACACACCTACACAAGTACGATGTTGGATAAATACAGAGGTCTGGTTAGGGAGGAGTCACAAACCACAACAAAGTCAACAGCAAGAGAGTCTCATTCTGCTCCAAGAAAAGTCCTTCTGAACCACTGTGCAGGTTTCTCCAGGGTTTTTAGGTTTTTATGGAATAAAATCTAGTTATTATATAATAATTGAGTATTATATTAATTATTAATTATAAATAGAATACATTTTTGTAATTCTACATTGAAACTCTTCGGATTTTAAGCTTCATGTTTTTTTTGATTGATTTGAAAAGTTGATTGATTCAAGATTGATTTAACAATACAACCTGATTGAACGTTCTAAACTCTGCTGTGTGTGTGTGTGTGTGTGTATGTGTGTGTGTGTGTGTGTGTGTGTGTGTGTGTGTGTGTGATGTCTGAAGCCTTACCTGTGAAGAAGACACTAATCAGGAACAGTGTTACTCCTGCGCAGATCTTCATCCTCCAGACTCAGCGGCTCCATAAAAAAAGGTGCGTGTCATCACAGAGAGGCGCCTCGTCTCGCGCGTCTCGTCTCGTCCACTCGCCTTTCTTTCCTCCTCTTTTCCACTCTGAAACTTGAGTCCAGGCATGTGCTGGGACTTTTAGTGAACTCCCTCTCTCACTCCTCCTTCTCCTCCTGCTGCTGCTGCTCAGATACAGGGCACACAGTTCTCTCTCTCTCTCTCTCTCTCTCTCTCTCTCTCTCTCTCTCTCTCTCTCTCTCTCTCTGTCTTTCTTTTCACACACACACACACACACACACACACACACACACACACACAGTTTAGCACTCACGCTCTTTCTCTCTTTTTTTTTTCTATTTCAAACACATACAGTACACACTATCTCACACGCTCTCTAACCCCCCCCCCCTTCACCACACACAGCCTTTCTCTCTATTTATTTCTCTTTTAAACACACACACACACACACACACACACACACACACACACACGCACACAATCTCTCTCTGTTTCTTTCTATTTTAAACACACACACATTCTCTTTTTCTCTCTTACTTTTATGCACACACACACACACACACACACACACACACACACACACACACACACACACACACACACACACACACAATCTCGCTCTTTTTTTTCTATTTTAAACACACACATTCTCTTTTTTACTTTCTCTTACACACACACACACACACACACACACACACACACACACACACACACACACACACACAATCTCGCTCTTTTTTTTTTATTTTAAACACACACATTCTCTTTTTTACTTTCTCTTACACACCCGCACACACACACACACACACACACACACACACACACACACACACACACACACACACACACACACACACACACACACAATCTCTCTCTTTCTCTATTTCTTTTTAATTATAAAAACACATTCTTTTTTTACCCTACCCTACACAGCCCAATCTTATTGCAGTTAAAACAGGAAAATGTCAAATAATCAGACACAAAAAAGCTCTAAAGTTTGAAAAATTAGATCACTGCACCCAAAGCACTCATTGTAAACGAGATCACAGATAATAATCTCGATGCACTCTGTCTCTGTCTCACACAGACGTGGATTAAACCAAATGATTACATTGGTCTAATGAGTCTACACCATCAGGATATGCCTGTTAGCATGAGCCCCGTCTGGCTGGTCGTCTGGGTGGTGTAGCAACAATTTATAGCATCTTTCTTAATGTTAGTCAGAGATTAGGATTCAGGCTTAAATCATTTGAAGTGCTTGCTCTTAAAGTTGTACTTTCAGACATACATAGAAACTCCCTACTAACTTTCGCTCTGGCCACCGTGTACAGACCCCCAGGGAACTACGTTAATTTTCTTAAAGAGTTTGTTCGTTTTATTTCAGACCTCTTGGTCAGGTTGAATAAAGTGCTGCTTCAATGAGATTTTAATATTCACATAGACGATGCAAATGATGCTCTAGGACTACCATTTGTGGATTTACTAACCTCATACTGTACACACTACTGGTAGAGCAGATTAGCTGCGTTTTACCACATTATCGACTTGGTAGGACTATTGTTCCGACCACTAAGGACAGATAAATAAGTAATCTGCTTGATCCGTCTCAACATTTTACTAAACCCCTAAATGTGCTTGTTAATATTATGAACAGCAGCTACGCTAAATCATCTCCACTGCTTCTCTTTCTCTACCCGACCCGAGGCATCCTGAGGTTGCACCAGCTCCAGTCACGTCTCATCTCATGAAGATTATAGACCTTCAAAGAGTAGATGCCGACCCCCAAAACCCCCCGAACCATCTAGAGATGTGCAGTATCAGCGCCATTTGGATCCCACTTCATGTAGAGTTTGGACATTGGACCTCTTTGAGTGTTTAAATTTCAGACCTCTTGGTCAGTTTGAATAAAGTGCTGCTTGAATGAGATTTTAATATTCACATAGATGATGAAAAGATGCCCTAGGACTATCATTTGTGGACTTACTAACCTCATACTGTACACACTACTGGTAGAGCAGATTAGCTGCGTTTTACCACACCTTCTTTGGGGTTAAACAAAACATCACCAGACCGACTCATTGTTTTAATCACACAGTAGACTTAATAATATCCCATGGAGCAGACGTCACTAATATCACAGACCATTACCTCATACTGGACACACTACTGGTAGCTGCGTCTCACCACGTTATCGACTTGGTAGGACTATTGTTCCGACCACTAAGAACAGATTAAAAAGTAATCTGCT